>JAMPIV010011504.1:0-32500 GCA_024509875.1 Oreohelix idahoensis | reverse complement strand
TTGAGTGTCAGTCTTTCAGGTCTTGTCGCTCCTTCAATAGTTACTACCACCAGATTGGTATCTTTTTTATTCCATGTCTTTAATCTTTCGACTTGTATGATTTGGGCATTTGTGTTTTCAGTTTGCAGCCAACTTTGGACTTCGTTTGCGGACCATCTGGTATTGACCCCTCTTAGCACCAACTTCTTTGTTGTCTTGTCGGTCTCCATCACTACTTTTATCTGGTGGGGCAGCATGAATTCTTTAGGTCCAGACTCCCAGTTCTGTCATCAGCGAAGTTGTTTTATCCGTGTGATAAGCCTTCTTTTTCTTCTTCTTGATCGTAACTGTGTAACTCCTCACGCAAACCAGTGGTGAATATGATGGAGGCTCCAGGGGGAGCAAAGGTCAACTCAACCAACGCAGGATTATGCAAATATGGAGTGTGAGTGTGAAGTATGAGTTAGGCGAATGGTGGACTGTTCGTGTGTTGACCCGTATAAGGCACTCATTCACTCATTACGTTATGTCACCAATGCAGACCACTGTAGTCGTTTCAATAGTTTAATTGGACGCACACACTTGACAGATTGGGTACAGTTACAGGAACATGAGTCGACATAGACAGCATAATATTGATCAATGGACTACCGTCCTAAATTAGCATTCATGAAGAATAATCTGGTAATGGAACATCTGTAAACACCAAGATTTCCATAGTTTATAAATACAGTCAGTAGCCCTTACTGACCGAGCATGTCAATTAAGAATACTGTTCAAACTTGACTCCTAAACAGGATCTCTTTCTAGCGAAGATTCCTTTAGGTGAATTACAGCAAATCTCTGTGAAGATAATGTTAATTTCTTTATAATAGTGATCTCTCAATCATCACCTGATAATAAGGAAGTTTTCCTGTTCTCTGCTAATGATTTACAATAAGTGGAATTCCAAAATCAATCGAATTCCACAATGGCTGCTGGTTCCCGGTTGAGCATCACTCACTATACGGGTGTATAGCCAAATCTTCAATCGAAGCTTTGTTCATCAACAATAAATGATTCTACAAGGATCAGCATATTCTGTCCTCATAGTCGCTGCATATAAACATATTTAGTGCTGCTGGATAATATGTCGTCCCGACATATTCATAGGTAAATACATGTAAACGTCTGCCCATCTTAAGCCTAGGAATGAACGAAGTCAGCAAAAGTACGTTTGTTTTACCTGGACATAAGAAATACACTAGCAAGCACAAAAACGCTCTCCCGGCGTTATAGAATCACAACTGGGGAACTCATGGACTAAACGATCCTGGAAGAAACTATCTTCGTCCCCAGAATAACTTAAAGAGATCACAAACTCTTTGGCATTTCTCCGACATGACTTCTTGCCCTAGGCCTAGACAACCGAAGACCTTCCTCACCTCTCTTCATCCGCCGAAAACACCTGACCCTCTTTAGTACAGTACCAGAACAAATAGTTCCACTTAACCATACTAAAATATCAAGATATAAGACATACTCGTCCTACATAGGCAAACACTACACATAGATTCGGACCATAGACATTCTGAAGCAAGAACAATCTATTCCTAACCAAACACAGAATAGATTCAAGTAAGTCTAAATTCCTCCGCCGAGTTCTATTTTTAAGAACGCTACAAAGAGCGATAACTCATAGAATGACTACTGATCGCCCAATCTGAGTTTCGTCCCTCAAGACCAAAACATGCATACAAAGATGAATATATCTTCATCAGACAATTAAAACATTTTACATGGTATGCGTAATCCGTGCGACAAAAAATATGTGCGCAACAGATTACCACACCCTCCGGGAAAAAAAATGAGAATCATTTTTTTTTTCATCTGAGAGCAACATACAATAGGCTCCCAACGCATACATACTGCGCAAATGAAAAATATCTGGAATTATTTAAGCCAGATTAATGCAAAATCTCAATCCCTCAGAGAAAGCATTTCTCTTAAGCATTAGTGTTTCCAGGGAGGTGTCACCAACGCATACTACTATACAATGATACAATGCATATAACAATTTAAGTTTAAGCATTCCAAGTACATGATTGACAGAAAGAATGGTGACTATATATCAATGAACGTAGTGTCATTACGAATTACAATGTGTATCTATTTTGATATAGAAAAGAAAAATCTGTTGTCGAGTTGGAAGTGTTAAGACGTCCAGTACTCAACAGCTAAGTGGAATCATGTGGGCATCTAGACAGAATGTCTGCATCACATTATCTGATCCACGGATAGCTCGTACCGAAAAATGAAAAGGTTGAAGAGCAATTGCATATCGAGTAGACCTCGAACTCTTCAAATTTTTACTCTGGATAGCTGTAAGAGCTTTCTGATCGGTTTCTACTATAAAATGTGCTCCTAGGAGGAATCTTTGTAATTTGAGAATTGACCATACCATAGCCAACAGTTCACAGTCTAAAACCGAATAATTCCTTTCTGCAGCATTAAGCTTTCTGGAAATATACATTACAGGATGCAGAGTTCCAGAGTAATCTTGCATTAGTGCCGCTCCAATCCCAGTGGATGAAGCGTCACTACGAAGAACAAATGTCTTATCTTTAGTAGGCAACACTAAAATAGGTGCAGTAGAAAACATAGTTTTAATCTTATCCAAAGAGGATTGACATTCTTGAGTCCAATGGACTATATTAGGAGACCCTTTCTTTAGCAAGGTAGAAAGAGGTGCCATGATAACGAGATCTATCAAAATTCTTATCTCTGTTGAGCCTATTGCTCTTATTTGAACTCCATTTACCATAGTTATGAAAAGTTGTGTTATTACCCTTATGATCAAAATTCCTATTAGTAGGATTTTGTTGTCCACAAAAATAATTATTATGAGATTGGTAACCTCTATCAAAGTTCTTATAGTTAGTGGAACCATAATGTTGAGGACAATCAAATTGCCTCCAGTTCTTTGAAGAAGAACCATTACGTGAAAAGGGAAGATTACCACGTGATGAACGCCCTTGGCGCTGTTCATAATCACGCCTATCTTTCCTAGCAAAATTGTTTTTATTTTTTCCTGTGTCACTGTGCTTAATATGTACATCGTACTGTCTGGGCTGAGTACGATGGGTACTAACAGTTTTGTTTTCTTTTTCTAACTTAACAGGAATCTGAAAATTCGATGTACAGTTTCCCTGAGGAATCTTATCATGACACTTATCAAAGTCCTCACCGTGATCCAAACTTGATTTACCTTTGTTGGCCTCACGCCAACTCCCATTAGAGGCAGTATCGTTATTTCGTGGGAAACCATATTTGCCACGAAAAGATTTATTCATATATTGCTTAGAGTTACCATGAGCATTGAGTGCATGTGGCTGGCTCTTTGCATTTGTAACATGTTGACCCATCATGTTTATGTTTCAGTCTATCCACCTTAGTAGCAGACAACATGTTATTGTTCAAAACAATGTCTAATAAAACCATCAATTCTGTTGCGAAGTTTTGCAATTTTCTACTTCCGCAACAGCTTTCTCTCTAGAAACAGCTTATGCATTTTCTTTCATTGGCTTCACTTTTCCTGTTATAATCTAACCTTGTGTCATGTAACTGAGAAATAAAGTCTTCTCTTTAGCAATACTATCTTTAAGATCCTTTTTAAACTACTGTCATCTGAGATGTAGCTTCTAAAACCTTAGCCTTCTCTTGAACAAGTTCAAGTTTCAGTGCTTCCATAGCACTATGATGAGTAGTTATAAGTTCATCAATTTTTTCATCCTTTTCTTTATCTTTGAGCTCATTCAATACTTTACTTTCCCCAGCTCCATGAGTGAGACTTTTCAATAGTTTTTGTATTTTCCTTAGCCTCTACTTTTCTGTTGATTCAATTTCTATTTTCTGTTTTTCAATCTCAAATTCCAAATCTAACATAGCGGCCTGTGCCTCAACTTCTCATGCTCTAATTTCAAATTTCTAATCCAGTTTAATGCTATCTTATTTTCAGCAACTCAAGACCTTTGATTTCTTCAAGTTGTCCATTTTGAGCTTGTATCCAGCTCACAACAAGAGCTTGTTCTTTACATTATGGGCCTATTTCATTTTTAATTGAGCTTCATCTCATTTCTTACAGCTCCTTTTTCCAATGAGTAATGTATCAATTTTTTCATGTTTTGCCCTCAGTCACTTTCTCTCATGTTGACCTAGCCAACTTTTCTGAGTATCTTCCACAGTATTTTAAATCAATGGAAGAGTTGCTACCCTTTTATCCAGAACTTTCATCTCTGCTCCATGAGGTGATTTCATTCTCTAATCTTTTCCCTCAAAAGATTTACCTCAGATTCCAGGACTTTCTGATTATCTTGAGCCACAACATTGCAATCATCGTTACTCTCTTCTTCAACATTTATATTCATTAATTAGGTGACCTCATTATTAAGTAACTCATTTCTTTCCTTGTCAAGTTTATTTTGTATTAATTGTTTTTCTAATTCCTCTGCTCTTTTTTTCTCTTTCATCAGCTGCATTTCAAATCACTGTAACACATCAATAAGAGCTTTCTTATCATCCTGAAGATCATTTATCGTTTTTTTCAAAGTAATAATATTACTGCCTTGAGTCGTAAGTTCAGCTTCTTTGTAAAAAAACAGTAGATATAAACTTAGAAAGTCTCACTGCTTTCTCTTCAGAAGCAGCTGTTTTTTAATAGCACCTAGCTATTCTTGAAGACCCTCACTCGCTGAAGTAGGAAATGCTCTGTGGCATAATCCTCTACAGTCTTCACCAAATAAATTATAATTTTTTTTTTCTTTGTGCAATGAAGAAAATAATGTACACCATCCATCATTTTTGACATTATGTCTGATAATGATAGCAATCAGTTGACACAAAAATGTAATCTATATTCCAAAGTAATGTAAACACAAGCTCCTAATAATTTGATCAATCAGCTCCTTATCCCAAACTATGTGGGGAAACAAGCCTTTAGTAAGGGCTTGTATAATCAACTGTGTACCAACCAATTACTAAAAATCATCAGTTGACTTTTTCTTATAAATTCATATGATCAAATATATTTTAAATAGTGTATGTCGATCAAGAACACAACAAAACAATTATACAAGAGAACAGGAAACATTTGCAGAAATCAAATAAATCAAATAGGAAAAATCAAAGAAAAATGATCACAGAATCTGTGATGATATCTGCAATAGAATGAACAAGACAAATAACGCCACAGTGTATGAACATAAATTGTGTATAAAACTGAAAGATAGCAAAGGGTAGACCAACAAATTATACAAACAAATCAAACAAACTAAGGAACACAGAAATATTACAAAAACAACAATAGGGACACACCTCGTCACAGCTAACAAAAATTGCAACAGGTGTTGCATGCAAATTTCAATTAAGAAATTTGCCCCTACAGAACGCTAGTATAAGACCAATGTGACTCGGTAAAATCTTGTCCTAGTCTCCTCCACAACCAATATGCGACATAAATAACTATTACATATAAACATGTAAACATAAATATATATAAAGCATAAATGCATATATCATCAATAAACTGTGATGTAGATAGAGTGTTGTAAAGAAGGCTGTTTTATAGAAATGGCACAGATATTTTAATCAAAATAAATAACTGCCACTTTATTGAACTACAATTTTTGGCCTTAAATATCAAAGTTCAACACAATAGCAGAACATAAGAAGATCCATCGATGAAAATAGGCTTCTAAGTTCAATACTTCTGCTAACACAGTTAATTTGCTTGCCAATGTTCTGTGTAATGCTGTGATGTCCACTTGTAAACAACTTGCCGTGCTACGCTGTCTGTTATATGAAATAATGCCTGTACCGAGCAAAATGTCAACAGCGGTGACCTAGATACAGTTCCACTTGTCATAACAGGTCAAGCTGACATCGACTGGATAGTTGTCCTATAGATGTTAATGTGTGTCACATTTGGCCAAAATAAATGTTCTTGAAACACTAGGTGACTTCCACTTTGTAGACTGCGAAAGCTGGACCCAGGAAACTGGCCCACCACGTTGATAAGCCTTCTTTTTCTTCTTCTTGATCGTAACTGTGTAACTCCTCATGCAAACCAGTGGTGAATATGATGGAGGCTCCAGGGGAGCAAAGGTCAACTCAACCAACGCAGGATTATGCAAATATGGAGTGTGAGTGTGAAGTATGAGTTAGGCGAATGGTGGACTGTTCGTGTGTTGACCCGTATAAGGCACTCATTCACTCATTACGTTATGTCACCAATGCAGACCACTGTAGTCGTTTCAATAGTTTAATTGGACGCACACACTTGACAGATTGGGTACAGTTACAGGAACATGAGTCGACATAGACAGCACAATATTGATCAATGGACTACCGTCCTAAATTAGCATTCATGAAGAATAATCTGGTAATGGAACATCTGTAAACACCAAGATTTCCATAGTTTATAAATACAGTCAGTAGCCCTTACTGACCGAGCATGTCAATTAAGCAATACTGTTCAAACTTGACTCCTAAACAGGATCTCTTTCTAGCGAAGATTCCTTTAGGTGAATTACAGCAAATCTCTGTGAAGATAATGTTAATTTCTTTATAATAGTGATCTCTCAATCATCACCTGATAATAAGGAAGTTTTCCTGTTCTCTGCTAATGATTTACAATAAGTAGAATTCCAAAATCAATCGAATTCCACAATGGCTGCTGGTTCCCGGTTGAGCATCACTCACTATACGGGTGTATAGCCAAATCTTCAATCGAAGCTTTGTTCATCAACAATAAATGATTCTACAAGGATCATCATATTCTGTCCTCATAGTCGCTGCATATAAACATATTTAGTGCTGCTGGATAATATGTCGTCCCGACATATTCATAGGTAAATACATGTAAACGTCTGCCCATCTTAAGCCTAGGAATGAACGAAGTCAGCAAAAGTACGTTTGTTTTACCTGGACATAAGAAATACACTAGCAAGCACAAAAACGCTCTCCCGGCGTTATAGAATCACAACTGGGGAACTCATGGACTAAACGATCCTGGAAGAAACTATCTTCGTCCCCAGAATAACTTAAAGAGATCACAAACTCTTGGGCATTTCTCCGACATGACTTCTTGCCCTAGGCCTAGACAACCGAAGATCTTCCTCACCTCTCTTCATCCGCCGAAAACACCTGACCCCCTTTAGTACAGTACAAGAACAAATAGTTCCACTTAACCATACTAAACTATCAAGATATAAGACATACTCGTCCTACATAGACAAACACTACACATAGATTCGGACCATAGACATTCTGAAGCAAGAACAATCTATTCCTAACCAAACACAGAATAGATTCAAGTAAGTCTAAATTCCTCCGCCGAGTTCTATTTTTAAGAACGCTACAAAGAGCGATAACTCACAGAATGACTACTGATCGCCCAATCTGAGTTTCGTCCCTCAAGACCAAAACATGCATACAAAGATGAATATATCTTCATCAGACAATTAAAACATTTTACATGGTATGCGTAATCCGTGCGCCAAAAAATATGTGCGCAACACCGTGCTGTTGAGAGAAAGAACGATTCCCTTTTCGTGTCTCCCTACTTTAGCTATGCCTCTCCTGCCTGTTATCGCTTCGAAGATACCGATCACTTTATCGTCGGGTAGGGCCCTGAGCGAAGCCTCACTTGCAGACACCTGGGTGATCTTAACAATCCTCTCCGGTAGTGCCTTCTGAGAACCGGCATTGCTTGGCTTGCGCAGGTGACACGCTCTGATTTCCGTCTGCGTTAGAGCGTGTGGTGTGTGGGACGGTCTCACGTTCTGGTGTGTTGACTGCTTCTGATCACGTTCTGTAGTTGTTGCCTGATCACTACACAATGGAGCCTCTATTAAGACGTCTTGATTTGGTGGAGATTTTGCCGTCATCGGAGTTTGGAGCAGCTTCCCTGGAGTAGCCACAGCTGTCGACTCGGCATCGTTTGGTGGTGGCTTCGGGGATGTTTTCTGGGTCGTAGGTGTTGTAGTCTTCTGACATTTTTCTATATTCTGGACTGTCATTGGGGTTTGGTGCAGCTTCTCTGAGGTAGACACGGTTTCTGCTGTCGATTCGGGTACGTATGTTGGTGGCCACATGGCTATAAGCTCCTCTCTTCTTTTCTCTCTTCTTTCCTGCATCTGCTGTAACGATCTCAAAACGTCTTCAAGTTCAGGGTCTTCATCCAGAGTTCAAATACCTAGGGAGCATTTTTACAGAAAATGGAAGTCTTGACAGACACATTGAAATAAGATGTCAAAAAACCAATGCAGTGAATTACCAGTTGATATCGCTGCCCAAACATCCGACTATCAGTACAGAAACTTAACGGCGACTGATAAATAGTATACTCTTACCAACTCTTTGCTATCAGTGCCAAACATGGTCCCTGACTAAAGAACAAGGGAGGAAAATCACATCCATTAATGTTACCAGGAGAGACAGAATAAGAAATGCTGACATCAGAAAAAGTGTAGGGAGCTACCTCCTACACCAGATATACAGAAAGACAGAAAAATTAAATGGTTTACGATCTCATGAGAATGAGACCCGATCAGTTACCACTGCGTGCCTACAACAGTAGATGATCTGATTCTATGGCTCTGGAAAGCCCAAGAGGTAGGCGGACAATGCTTGCGGTATTTAGTCCAATGCACAAGAAATCTGGCGCTCGTTCCGTGCATGAAATACACATGTCAATCCTAATTGGGTTCAAATTGGGAATATAATATTCTTTATTCAATATAGTATTTTACTTTTGTTGTTGTTCTTGTGTTGGTTCTTCTAACCATTCAACAGGGTGCCCCACTAACAATCTAGGTTACGGGACACAGGCAGGATACGAAAGGATATGCATAAATATTTTTTTTTTAAATCTGCATTTCTTTATATTAACAATATAAAGTTATAATGCTGCCAGAGGGAGACTCAATAGCCAGAGCAATAAAGTTAAGACACATTCGTTTTTAATACGAGCCGATTCTTCGGTGCATGAAGGTAAGAATTATAGGTATGTTTTTGTGTTTAATTACACCAAAAAAAATTGTTGTGAAATTGTTATATCTTAAAAATACAAATGAAAAGAAATTAGTAAAATAGTATATCATCACATATATTCAATGATGTTTTACGTGATCCTTTTGTAGCGATAAATGGGTGGGGTAAATAACATCTCCTGAACAAATGTTGGCAAATATTAAAATTTTTTTTCCAAAAGTTTAAAAATATTTAAACTTTGTTCAGAATCAACATGATGAGTTCCATGCAAGATCCTCAATAATCTAAACGTGATGCAGAAGCTGAAAGATTAAGATGGCTTCACGACTTTCCCGCCATTATTAAGAAGGATATTCTTGCTGGTGTAGTGTAATAGGTAGTTCCATAGCAGATTGTGCCGTAGGGTAATGAAATGTTAGAGACTTGAACATACTAGGTCCAGCATCAAGAGGTGGGGGACCAAATCCCTTCCTCACTGCCTTTTTCTTTCCTAACTCAAGAACAGAGTTAGGTACCCATTTACAACTGGGTAGACTGGAGCGTGAAAACACTGTAATTTGAACCAAGCACCTTTGCTGCGAGAGACCAGCGCTCTAACCACTCTGTCAATAAGACGCTCACAGTTTAATATTCTAGTATAATAATAAATACACGATAGCGCTAATAAAATCATCGCAACTGATCAATTAATATAACATGTCTTCATTGCCAGGTAACATGGCGAAGTTAACGACGGAGACCAAACACATTGATGCTTAAATGGTTTAGTTGAAATATGCACAGAAATCTGCCTCAAGGACACACATGCTTCCAGATTTGTCCATCAGCACAGGTGACCGACCAGGCGACGATGAACAGTAACAGTAGTTGCGACAATACGTCGCCTTTTCTTATATCGATTATCTCTCTATGGCTTATTTTAATCTCTCAAGGATGATCTATCTATCTATCTATCTATCTATCTATCTATCTATCTATCTATCTATCTATCTATCTATCTATCTATCTATCTATCTATCTATCTATCTATCTATCTATCTATCTATCTATCTATCTATCTATCTATCTATCTATCTATTTATTTATCAGTGGCGTATCCTGGTAATGCGAGCTAGGCGTGCTGCTTCTTAAAATGAATATGTACGCCTACTATTTAACTTCTTCCCCTCTTAATTTAAAAACCAACTATATTCAACTACGCAACGATAGTTATTAGGGGTATATGTCAATTATCTCCGAAATACTAATTAACTTACAACTTGAAACTCACTGTCACTGTAATAATCTGCATTCCCGGCAACTAACAAAAAATTAATCACAAAAAACACTGGACCGACACAGCCGATTTTTACAACTCCGAGAGCTGCAAGACCACCGCACGCCTGTTCGTATTGTTTTGACGTATCTGGCCATGACCCCGATCCACACAAACCAATCTTCAGACGTGAATCCGAAAGGGACAGCACGCATTGTGACGGAATTACCCGAGAAACTTCGGGCGATTGTAACCAACCAATAAAAACTGCACTATAAAACGCGTCTGGGAAACTGAAACTAGATATACTCGTAGATTCTATGCGGGAAAATCCGTTATCCTGATGCGTGCGGTCCGAAAGCAGAACTTTAGAAGAGAAATATTTTATAGAATAATAAATTAAATTTTTATTTTCCTTCAGGCATAGGTGTGCGCAGCACGCACAGCACACATAGAGAATACGCCACTGTTATCTATCTATCTATCTATCTATCTATCTATCTATCTATCTATCTATCTATCTATCTATCTATCTATCTATCTATCTATCTATCTATCTATCTATCTATCTATCTATCTATCTATCTATCTATCTATCTATCTGTCTATTTGCCAGGCGGTCGGTCTATCTATCTATCTATCTATCTATCTATCTATCTATCTATATATCTATCTATCTATCTATCTATCTATCTATCTATCTATCTATCTATCTATCTATCTATCTATCTATCTAAGACTTTACCGAGTAATTTGTATAGTATCTCTGTGGCGGTGTCAATGTTGATGGTCTCTGCTGGAAAGCTATCGGAGCAGCTCTTCCATCTCCTTGGAGCTTTACGACTTTCTTTATCACTTCAATATTCATTTCTTTTTTTTTTTAAATAATGACCTCACATCTTTGACCTTCTAATTCAGCATCGCCACTTGTTTCCTGTTATTCTCTCTATTGAACATAAAGTCATTGCTGCAGTTGGCCATTTTCCAGGAAGCCTGCCTCAAAGAAGTCATGATCTCTGACATCAATGATTTCTGAAGTATTTCTCTGTATATAAAGAGGCTGCAAGCTCCACACACAACCCAACCTCATACTAGTCGTCTCATGCGACATGCCTTAAGGAGCATGGTCCTATTGGCTTTCTAATTGCGTTACTGATTATTTCACCAGCCTAGCTTCTCTACCACTCACTCTCGTGTAATCACTCTCCCTCAAAAGGCAAAGTATATACAGTACTTACAGAGAGGTTTCCGCTTGTGACATTGCATGATATCGTGTATGGCTTATTCAGGTAAGTATGTACACTCCACGCCTGGAGATTGGCTGTCACAGCTGACACCAGGATACTGGCCAAACAACAGCACGCCAAAAGATTCATGGGTCAACTTCCTTACTGGTCTGGACAACTGGTACTGCTGGAAAACACAACAGAAATGTTTATCTATCTATCTATCTATCTATCTATCTATCTATCTATCTATCTATCTATCTATCTATCTATCTATCTATCTATCTATCTATCTATCTATCTATCTATCTATCTATCTGTCTGTCTGTCTGTCTGTCTGTCTGTCTGTCTGTCCGTCCGTCCGTCCGTCCGTCCGTCCGTCCGTCCGTCCGTCCGTCCGTCCGTCCGTCCATCCATCTATCTATCTATCTATCTATCTATCTATCTATCTATCTATCTATCTATCTATCTATCTATCTATCTATCTATCTATCTACCTGTCTGCCTGTCTGTCTATCTATCAGTCCATTTTTTTATGTAACTGCCGGGCTGCCTGTTCGTCTGTCAGTATGTATGGCAGTCTGTCAGTCTATCTGACTGCCTGCCTGCCAGTCTGTCTGTTATGTTCTATGTGTCTGTCTATCTGTCTGTATGTCTGGCTTCTAGTCTCCTGTCTATTGGCTGTCTATTGTTTTATCTGTGTGTGTGTATATATATATATATATATATATATATATATATATATATATATATATATATATATATATATATATATATATATATATATATATATATATATGTGTGTGTGTGTGTGTGTGTGTTTGTACATTTATGCACACAATAATTCATGTAATAATTAACATCCATAAAAATAATGTTGCCTGTCTGTAGTTACCTCACCCGTAACGTGTCAGCTGACACGTTTAATTGGTGTTAAGATGCTAGCATTATGTGATTTTATTGTGCTCCCCATCATTATCATCATCATCATCATTATTATCATCATTATCATCATCTTTATTATTATCATCATTATCATCATCATTATCATCATCATTATCATTATCAGCATTATCACCATCATCATCATTATCATCATTACTATTATCATCAATATTATCATCATCATCATCATTATTATTATTATCATTATTATTATTATCATAATTATCATAATTATCATCATCATTATTATTATTATTATCATCATTATCGTCATCTTCATCATTATTTTCCTTTGCACTCCTTAACGGAGCATGGAATCACGACTATAACTAATCCACTTACAGGAAACCTGCAGCAAGCTGTCACGTGCTATTGTAGAGGTGGTTTTTGTGGCAATTTGTTTGACATGATGAGGTTGCCAACCTCGTGCTATTATTGTGTTCATAGAGGACTGTAATTGTAAGAGGTTCGCTCCGTTGTTAAAAAGGTGTATAATAATCGTTCATAAGTTTACAAGGTTAAGATGGTTTGGCCATGTCTGCAGAATGGGAGAAGATCGGCTACCGCGACAAGCATGGGAAACAAAGAGCCAGGGATCCAGACCTCCAGGAAGACCCAGAGTCCGCTGGGAGGACAACATTAGACAATCTTTGAAGGACCGAGGACTAGAATGGAACCAGGCCAGGAAGAAGACAGCTGATAGAATAGTCTGGCGCTCTCTCTTCCAAACCTCTACACCTCACGGTAGAAGAGGAACGACTAAGTAAGTAAGTAAGTTTACAAGGTGTGGACTTGCGCGCATACATGTTAGCAGAGATGGAGACAAAGATGGAGGAACGGACAATGATATAAGAGTAAGACTACAGAAGACAAAAGAGGGTTTCGTTACTTTTGGAAATAAATAGAAATCCAGCGGGATTAAATGCAACATTAAAATAAAAATGATCAACTCGGTTGTCAAGCCATGCCACTGAAGAATGCGGAACAATATGGTTAAAACCAAAAAGTTACAGACTTTCATTAATGTTTGCATACACGGAATAAATGAATGAAACTGAATGACAAGATCACTGTATTGAACTGGTGGAAAGAACGAAGATAATTACCAGTGGAACCAGATGTAAGGAGAAGACGGTGGCGTTGGATGCGACAGATACTAAGAAAACCAGCTGATAGTAGTACAAAATCCATGGTGATAGTAGTACAAGTCAATCTTCATTCAGGAACCCCCAGGGTATGAGAAATAGACGGAGACTAAAAACACGTAAAGGAATTAGACATGGGCACGAGGAGGATAAAAGAGTCAAGAAAAAACATTGACACGTGACAGGGACACATGGTATAAATTGACTGAACGCCTTTGCTCCACTGGGGTCTGAAAAGTAATGAGTGACAAACACTACAGATAAGTCTTTTAAAATAATCTCTCGTGGTAGTTAATCAAGAATAACTGGAGAATAAAGAAAGGTATACCTTTCTATAAACGTTATACGCATGCGCCATTCACAAGGTACATAGAAATGGATCGGATACGATAATGGAATTCATTGTATTAGATCCTGTATATACCAATTATCTTATTTAATCGTCTGCAACCAACAGTTAGACAATTCCGTTAGCTTTTCGGAAAATACGTAAAAGACGTGCTTTACACTGTGAAAACTACATTGAACACCCATTAAACGAGCGCGCAGGCCATTTCATTGTTTTCATAGTGCACTGACCATAAATTATGATACGTTTGACTATAAAGATGCAATGAAGTTGACATGTAATGGAAAGTAATGAAATAACCACAAGAGTAGAATACCAGAACATGCAACAGGAAGGACACACAATAATAATTTCACGGGTTAACTGTTCGTGCTTGAATAACAGGTGTGATAATCAACAATAAAATAACAAGATTATTTTGTCATTTTATTACCAACTTTGTCATGTCATGTTTTCCCGTGTTGGTTCCGGAGGTCTGTGGGGAGACAAAGAAAGAGCCAGGGGTCTGTCTCCTCACGCGATTCGTATTAGTCGACTATATGAGGCTCTACATGAGGCTGACAACCTCATCATATAATAGAAATAGCTACAGAAGCTACATCTGCAGAAGCGTGTACTCTCATCCTGGCTTCCTGTAAAGGAACCAGCAGCAGTTATTGCTCTATGCTCCATTCAGAGCCAGCACAGGAAGGAGATGATGATGATAATTTTTAGCTTGTTAAAGAAAAACCCCCAGTAGTTCCCGGGGGTCTCTGACGAAACAAACAAAGAATAAGGCTACTGTCCGCTCAGGCATGTCGTACAAGGTGACTAATGGAAGGTTGTGCCTGAGACTGACAACCTCACTGGTGAAACACAATGCCACAGAAACCATTGCTGCAAGATCATGTGGCGACTTGGTACAAGCTTCCTACAAGGGTACTAGATTCTGTGGCGACTTGGTACAAGCTTCCTACAAGGCTACTAGATTCTGTGGCTACTTGGTACAAGCTTCCTACAAGGGGACTAGATTCTGTGGCTACTTGGTACAAGCTTCCTACAAGGGGACTAGATTCTGTGGCGACTTGGTACAAACTTCCTACAAGGCTACTAGATTCTGTGGCTACTTGGTACAAGCTTCCTACAAGGGAACTAGATTCTGTGGCTACTTGGTACAAGCTTCCTACAAGGGGACTAGATTCTGTGGCGACTTGGTACAAGCTTCCTACAAGGGTACTAGATTCTGTGGCGACTTGGTACAAGTTTCCTACAAGGCTACTAGATTCTGTGGCTACTTGGTACAAGCTTCCTACAAGGGGACTAGATTCTGTGGCTACTTGGTACAAGCTTCCTACAAAGGGACTAGATTCTGTGGCTACTTGGTACAAGCTTCCTACAAGGGTACTAGATTCTGTGGCTACTTGATACAAGCTTCCTACAAGGGTACTAGATTCTGTGGCGACTTGGTACAAGCTTCCTACAAGGGTACTAGATTCTGTGGCTACTTGGTACAAGCTTTCTACAAGGGTACTAGATTCTATGGCTACTTGGTACAAGCTTCCTACAAGGGGACTAGATTCTGTGGCTACTTGGTACAAGCTTCCTACAAGGGGACTAGATTCTGTGGCTACTTGGTACAAGCTTCCTACAAGGGGACTAGATTCTGTGGCTACTTGGTACAAGCTTCCTACAGGGGGACTAATTTCAGTGGCTACTTGGTACAAGCTTCCTACACAGGGACTAGATTCTGTGGCTACTTGGTACAAGCTTCCTACAAGGGGACTAGATTCTGTGGCTACTTGGTACAAGCTTCCTACAAGGGGACTAGATTCTGTGGCTACTTGGTTCAAACTTCCTACAAGGGGACTAGATTCTGGGGCTACTTGGTACAAGCTTCCTACAAGGGGACTAGTTTCTGTGGCTACTTGGTACAAGCTTCCTACAAGGGGACTAGTTTCTGTGGCAACTTGGTACAAGCTTCCTACAAGGGGATTAGATTCTGTGGCTACTTGGTACAAGCTTCCTACAAGGGGACTAGATTCTGTGGCGACTTGGTACAAGCTTCCTACAAGGGTACTAGATTCTGTGGCGACTTGGTACAAGCTTCCTACAAGGGGACTAGTTTCTGTGGCTACTTAGTACGAGCTTCCTACAAGGGGACTAGATTCTGTGGCTACTTGGAACAAGCTTCCTACAAGGGTACTAGATTCTGTGGCGACTTGGTACAAGCTTCCTACAAGGGTACTAGATTCTGAGACGACTTGGTACAAGCTTCCTACAAGGGTACTAGATTATGTGGCTACTTGGTACAAGCTTCCTACAAGGTTACTAGATTCTGTGGCTACTTGGTACAAGCTTCCTACAAGGGTACTAGATTCTGTGGCTACTTAGTACGAGCTTCCTACAAGGGGACTAGATTCTGTGGCTACTTGGTACAAGCTTCCTACAGGGGTACTAGATTCTGTGGCGACTTGGTACAAGCTTCCTACCAGGGTACTAGATTCTGTGGCTACTTAGTACGAGCTTCCTACAAGGGGACTAAATTCTGTGGCTACTTGGTACAAGCTTCCTACATGGGTACTAGATTCTGTGGCTGCTTGGTACAAGCTTCCTACAAGGGGACTATATTCTGTGGCTACTTCATGCTCCATACGCAGCGCGAAGGAAAACGATGATGACAGAGTAGCGTGTGGCTAGTTTTAAAACTAGTTTTAAAAAATGTATTTGTAAAAACCCGGTTATTAGAAAGATCGGTTATCAGCAACAGACAAATAAACAACACAATCCCGTTATCTCTGTAGGGCTGTTTCTAGTTTCCGTTCTCTGTTATCTCGTTATTTTATTATCTTTCAAGTAATGATAATTAATCAGCTTCAAGACATCTTTGGTACAGGAGACTGGCAGTGAGGCAAGAATGGTGGGATGTTGCTTCAGAGATGACTGAAGTTCACATTCGCAAACTTTGCAAAGACTTTAAAGTGAACACAAGATTAAGTCTGCTATAACTCACTGACAAATGCGAACACGTGTACGAAACATTTACTCAAACCCTTGAGATTTCAGTCTCTCGATGTACATAACGCTTTGTACAAGTGCTTGAAACAAATACTGTAAAACATCTTATTAATGCACTAATAGAGAATGTGTCCCGTGTAATTTCCGGGTTTTTTTTAAAGAGACAAGGACAGAATAGGACTACTGCACCTCAGGCATGTCGTACAAGGCGACTAATGTGAGGTTGTGCAGGGAGGGTGTCAATCTCAATATGTAAAGCAAATTACCACAGAAGTGACCACAGCAAGACCATGTGACCTTGTGGTGCAGGCTAACTGACATGGGACCAGCTGTAGTTGTTGCTCTATGCTCATTAAGGTGTGAAAATGGCAATGATGAATAGAGAGTGTGGCTGGTCCGGTACTTTCGAAGTGTGTGTGTGTATGTTTCCCATACTTGTCGTGGTAGCTGCTCTTCTTCCATTCTGCATACATGGCCAAACCATCGTAGTTGGGACTGTTTTACTTGGGCCTGCAGGGGCTGAGTTTTGACGCCTTGCCGTATCGTATGGTTGCGGACCATGTCTCTTCTTGTTATTTCAACCACCTTCCTCATTGTCGTACGGAAGGTTAATTGTTCTAATTGGCCCGTCTGAGTAGAGTGGATGTCGACAGATACGAGAGAAGGTATAGAAAATAGATTTTTCACAGGTGGTAGATTGAGGAAAAGATCTGTCTCTGGTGTGATTAGGTTGTCTCCTCCAGCCTATCCGTACGACTGTACTTTGTTGCAAGACAGCTTTCACCTCCCTATCAAGAATAGATAAGTTTCTCTACACACACACAGCTATGTGACAACAAGACACACAAACGTGAAAAAACTACGGATAAATGGGTATGGGTCTGACCAACACACAAAGGTAAGTTTCTTTGTAGTTTATTATCTTTTGAACTCGACATCATCAAAATATCTAAAGGAAAAAAAGATCAAAGAGTCAGTTACATGCATATGAAATAAAGCAGAAAAAGTGCACCCTCCCCGAATGGAGAAAAAACCCTAAAATTATGAACCCAAAGGTTGAAGGTTAGCACTATATTAAAGAATGAACAGTAGTGGTGCTCTATGAGACCCAGAAAAATAAACAAACTTTTAGACAAATCAGATATATGGACAGTTTTCCCGCAAACAAGAAAAATACTCGCACACTCTTTCAAGCAGTGGCCACTCTCACACTCTTACCTAATTGCCTGGTATGGTAGGTCTGTAATATGCCTTAATAATAGAATTACTCCATAAATATATTATTTATTTTCACTTAATATTCTGTCACTCCAGTTGTCGCAGATCCAAATTGGCCCCAGTTTATCCCCAGAAATTAGCCAGTGAGGTGAACGCCTAATATGGTTCTCCTCCTGGAAATGAGTTACTACAAATAGTTCAAACTGTGATAGTTCTTGAGGTTCACTCCTTAACGGAAAAATACTTCCAGTATTGGGAAACATCTGGTTGCCAAAAATAATGTTCATATGATGATGATGACGCCCTTGTGATCAGGTCTGCGAAGAATACAAGAAACATTTATTTTTTTTAAAATGCTACTACTATATCTATACACCAACGGGACAAGATGATCTCTTCTCCACTCCGTCAGTCCTGATTAAATTTAAAAGGCACACGGTGTTTCCTTACGCCTACAAGTTTATGTTAATTCGCCCGATCCTGCTCGCGCTGGCGTTCAGCGTACAATGTTAATTATTATTTAATCTCTCCATACGCGCTACCTAAACAATGATCGCCTGTCATTAAATAGCTATTAAATTTTCGGCGTCTGTTAGTTCGTCGTATGGTATTAAAAATAATAGACACTATAATGACAAATATGCACAAATGAAATATAACGTGTAATCTAGACTCCCCCTATCAGTTGCTTTATGGCCTATAAGTCCAGTCAGCTAAACCGTCGAGTTTATCTCTCTCCTGTAGAGATTAAGTGTCGCATCTGCATATACTGTTAACATCATTACGGTCTAAGGTATGCCGGTGGCGTGATTTAACATTTTAATAGAATATCTGGTATGAAATCGCTACGCGTTACTTTATTTCACTCGTTTTACCAGCGAGAAAAATCTAAGTGAAGAACAAATGTTAAAAGCTATCACTTCTTAAATTATTAGCACTATTATCCTTTTTACCAGAAAATTCAGAAATGAAAATCTCCACGAACACTAGTACACCATATTCCAACAAGAAAGACTGGTTCTAGGACTGCGCTAGACTATTCAAAATTCTGACTGACAACTGATGATTGGGTTAAGAAAACAAAAGTATATATATCATTGAATTTCTCTGATCTCTAAATGCGTTAAATTCGCGCTCCTGTGAGACCAAAATTCAGAAGCTAGGCGTATCAAGATAAAAGACTTCGTGTCAGTCGATCAAAGTTTCTCGCCTGGAGTTTTGACCGATATCAAAAGACTTCCGTTCGGCTAACGGGTTACCTTGTACGAGGGGCGTTCAGAAAGTAATGCACCACGTCGTTTTTCTCAGGAGCTGTTTATTCAAAAAGCATGAAATTTATACACAATATACATGGATATGTCATATAAACATCGTTATTATTCAACATAATCCTCATCAACTTGTACGGCTTTATGTAAGCGCGAAACAAGTGCATGTATTCCTAGCCCGTACCAGATTTTGTCTTGATCATGTACTCATTTCTTCGCTGCATGAATCACTCCTTCATCTTTAAGTGGACCAAATAGATGAAAATCAGAGGGTACCAAATCGGGACTATAGTGTGGATGGGGTAGTACAGTCCAACCCAATTTGGTGATTGCTTCCCGTGTTGCCAGACGTGTGTGAGGTCGCGCATTGCCGTGAAGGAGAAGCTGGTCTGCTGGATTGTTGCGCGGCCGAACTCTGCGAAAACGTTGATTGAGATTTTTCAATGTCTTAATGTAAACTTGCGAATTGATTGTCTCTCCTCTTGGCATAACGTCCACAAGAATCACACCTTCAATGTCCCAAAAGACAGTGATCATGACCTTTCTAGCTGAAGGAATTGTCTTGAATTTCTTTCTTCGTGGTGATTGCGGATGATGCCACTCCATTGACTGTCTTTTTGTCTCAGGTTCAAAATGATGTGCCCAGGTTTCTTCACCTGTAACCATCTTAGCCAAACAGTTCTCTCCATCAGCATTGCAACGCTCCAACAATTCAGAAGAAATTGCTTTCCTTTGCAATCGGTGGTCATTTGTGAGACTTTGAGGAACCTATCTTGCGCAAACCTTAGAAAATCCGAGAGTTTTTATAACTGACTGACAGCTGTAAGGACAATTGTTGAGTAGTGATTCGCCTATCAGTAAGAATAATGCCCTCAGCGCATTTCAACATTTCTGCGTTGGTGGCTGTGGCAGGACGTCCACAGCGCGGCCGATCAAGGAGCTCCGTATCTCCACTTTCTGATTCTTTGATTCTCTGAACTTAGCGACTGACTGTACTCCAGTCGACTGCAAAACTTCCATACACATCACATAGACGCTTGTGAATGTTCACAACAGTTTCCTTCTCTGCAACGAGAAATTCTATCACAATTCGCTGCTTATAACGCAAGTTGCTAACACGCTCCATTTCAACGGTTTAGGACAGCCGTATTATTTGGTCGGTTGCAGTGCAATTTGGTGCACACAATTGGCATATGCCATATTTGAAGTGAGCAAAATTTCATGCTTTTATCTTCATTATTAGCTGAGAAAAACGATGTGGTGCATTACTTTCTGAACGGCCCTCGTAGAATGCCCGCTTCTCGAGATCAAAGCCCCCAGGGGAGTTCTAGTTTCCCCTGAGTAAACTTCCAAGGGGTCAGTGTTTCGTCTCTCTCAAGCTGCTTGTCTGTCTGAGAAGTATTGTGATTGACAGATGAGCTTCACGTGAGTGGACGAGGTAAACACAGCCTGATTTGCTTTCCTGTTATGACTGACAGGTCACGCAGTTTGTAAACATTGCATTAGCTCGTGTTAAAAAGAAAGAGGCGGGATGAGAGAGTAAGCTTGTGTAAATAAAGACAGACTGTATAATGCAGATTTTTAGCTAGCAAATCACAGAGCAGCTATGAGGTTTCAATAGGCTTTCAGGTACTGTAGACTCTTTTTCCATTACACGTCACACTCATATACCTCTCATTTCTGAAGTTTGGAGCTGACTTTTATGGGTTGTAGTCATTGCCCATGACTCGCATCAATAAGTCAAGACTGGGACATAGGTGGAGCGATATTCAGCCATCTTCGTCCTCTTGCCGATCTCTATTTTGCTAAATAATCCTTGATTTATTGCCTGAAAAAAAGTCTCCCAGCTGCCGCTCTTCGGGAAGCCAACTATTCTTTGTTGCCTCCCTTCCAGTCTATGAACAGACCTATTTCACGTCGAGCTGTAATGCTAATTGACATAGTATTTTATATAATAAAATGATAGTTAATTCTCTTTTTTATGATATTTGTTTCCCGTGAATTAGTTAGATACTAGTGAAAAAATAACAATTTAAAAATGGGAAGTCACTTTTCAATAACTTTGTAGTATTTTTGCTAGTCTTCTATGAACCACTAGACACGGCCTAATTGCTACGGCCTTCGTCTTGCGTGTTATTTGGCTTATACTTCTCAATAGAAGTTATGATGTGTGTAGGAATCTATACAAATGTCAGAGTCGTTCCACGGCCAATATTCTATACTTGAATATAATGTAGTGACAGTAAATTTACCCGGTGATGCACTTGTATCTGTAGATGCTAAGCTGGTTGTGTGTGAGTTCAGGGTTCATTCTTGCAGCGAGGCGATGGCGTGGTTTGGGTGGTGACTGGTTCGTTTTCCTTGACTGCCCATTACTTCTGTGTCATTAATGTTCTCTAGCGTCCTTCTTCTTTTCATATCACCTTCATTTGGCTATCTACGAATGACGTATTTTTCTTCATTATTTCACCATAATTTTAGCTTTTGCCTCTGTTGGAACATGAAGACGCTAGACCAGTGTTTCTCAAACGGTGTGTCGCGGCGCACTGGTGTGCAGCGAGACAGCCAGAGGTGTGCCGCCAAACTTTGATAGTAAAAAATATTTTCGTCCAAACTACAGCGCACTTTTGTCTATTTATACAATTATATTTGCATAAAAACTTTCGTCAGCCTAATATTTAAGTAAGAATGGTTTATTTTGCTGCAAATGTTGAACTACTTCGCTACCAATCGACCACCAGTATATATTGTAATAGAATTTTAATATAGTCAGTACTATAAATGTACGGTTAATTACACGAGAGTCCAGCAATAAGAGTACCGGTGTGCCGCGCCAGAAATTTGAATTGCCAAATGTTCCACAGTCTGAAAAAGTCTGAGAACCTCTGCGCTGGACACTAACGCAGCTGGCCCCTTTGCAGGAAGCCTGCATGAAAGCATTCATGTATTCTTACAGCAGTGGTTTCTGTCGCAATTCGTTTGACATGATGAGATTGCCAGCCTCATCACATTGTCAATGTGAGTCGTGAGAATGTACCCGCATACCACTGTAATTTAGAAATGTGAGTGAATGTTTTCGTTTGCTTAAATGGGATGATGTATATGAGAATAAGCAGATATACCCCCCTTTTTTTAAACTGCTCAAAGACTTTACCTGCCACAGAAGTGCGTAAGAAAGTTTTATTATTATTATTTCATTTTCCACCAAGAATGTATGGACATAACCGAGAATGTGTTTATGTAAATTTTGTATTGATGATTGATGACACATTCAAAAATACAGATTAATTGTAGACGGTTTGACCGCATGAGTGAGTGTCGGTATACAGAATTTATTTATTTTTATTTATTGTTTTGTTAATTTTATTTTATTATTACTTTTTCCCCCAATCACTAGCTTGTTTGTTTAAAAAAAAAAACCTACTCATTTTTTATTATGCTTGCCAGTACGCCAGCCAAGTAAAAGGAAAAGGAGCAGGTGTGGTAAGTGTAGTCTCATTTCAGGTACTGCCGTAGAGGAAGGAAATGATAGAGACTTCCCTTACAATAGGTCTTAGCTTAATGAGGTAGGGTGACCAGTATTTTTTCTTTGCTGCCTTTGCTTTCCCTAAAGTAAGAGCAGAGTGATGTACCAATTTGCAGCTTTAAATGCAGATTTTATTCGTTCCTAATTATAATTTCTTCAGTGACGATATTCTGTTTACTGTAGTTCAGTATGTTTGTGTAATTTCACCCTCAATAATACAAAACGACAAAACAAACAAGGGGAATTAAGGGACAAAGAATTATTGTATTAGCTGGCTAACCTACGGCCTGGTTTTGTATCTGATATGGCTCATGAGATTTAGTGCAAAAGAGATAATTATTTTAGGATTTTCTATAAAAGATCAATAAATTGAGTTTTTGATTCGTGATAGTATCGGAGTCAGAGTTTGTGTTGGTGTGTGCCTGTGTGAGCAGGTGGGAGTGTGAGTGATTGGGATGGAGGGTATGTGAGTTAATGAGCAAATGAATGAGCAGGAATATGAGCGAGCTAGCGAGTAAGGGATTGCAAGAGAGAGGGAATGAGTGAGTTAGGGTCTGAGTGAGTTGTTTGGTGGGTGAGTGAGTGATTGTGTGGGCAGGTGAGTGAGTGTTTGAATGATTGTGTGAGTGGGTGTATGAATGCGTGAGTGAGTGAACGATGGAATGAGTGAGTGATCCAAAGAGTGAATGAATGAGGGAGCACGCGAGTGAGTGAATGAAGAAGCAAGTGTGTGAGTTAATGAGTGTGTGTGTGTGTGTGTGAGTGAGTGAGGGAGGGAGGGAGGGAGGGAACAAGTAAATGAGTAAGTGAGGGAGCAAGTGAATGAGTAAGGAAGTGAGTGAGGAAGCAAGTGAGTGGTTATGTGAGTGAGTATGTGAGTGAGTGAGTTGAATGAGTGAGTTGAATGAGTGAGTGAATGATTGATTGATTAAGTGAGTGAGTGAGTGAGTGAGTGAGTGAGTGCGTGAGTGAGTGAGTGAGTGCGTGAGTGAGTGAGTGAGTGAGTGAGTGAGTGAGTGAGTGAGTGAGTGAGTGAGTGAGTGAGTGAGTGAGTGAGTGAGTGAGTGAGTGAGTGAGTGAGTGAGTGAGTGAGTGAGTGAGTGAGTGAGTGAGTGAGTGAGTGAGTGAGTGAGTGAGTGAGTGAGAGAGTGAGAGAGTGAGAGAGTCGGTTGATCGGTCAGACGGTCGGTCGGTTAGACAGCCAGTCAGGGATTGTGTGAGGCAAGAGAAATTGTGAGTCGTTCATCAATCAGTTATTCAATAACCGACGAAGGAAAATAAGAAAAGATTAAAAAAGAAACTGGGCAGGTAAAAAAGGGAAGAAAATAACAGCAGGTGCAAAAGAGATACGACCTGTCTGTCAACACGGTGTCACACGGGGGGGAGCCCAGTTGACATAACAGATTGAAATACCAGGATTCGGCAACCAATTCGATTCAGCTCCCATGGAGACCAAGTAGTCAACAAAAACATGACAATCTCTCTTGTCCTGTGCCATCCACACAAAGGACCTTAATGCCTTCTTCATTCCATCAATTTCTGTCTCCAGTTCTCATCCCCGTGTGTTTGTTAGTTCGTATTTTTTTTTTTACTTCCTCTATTTCTCCTAGTCTTTGAGGTTCCAACTTCAGGTATCTTTTCCTCCGGTTATCTCACTGCGTGTTCTATCCAATAACACCTCACATCCCGCCCGACACTTGTCTTTGTCTTGTTATTTCCATCAGTTACCCATTAGTTTTCTTGTCTTGTTATTTCCATCAGTTACCCATTAGTTTCCTTGTCTTGTTATTTCCATCAGTTACCCATTAGTTTCCTTGTCTTGTTATTTCCATCAGTTACCCATTAGTTTCCTTGTCTTGTTATTTCCATCTGTTACCCATTAGTTTTCTTGTCTTGTTATTTCCATCAGTTACCCATTAGTTTTCTTGTCTTGTTATTTCCATCAGTTACCCATTAGTTTTCTTGTCTTGTTATTTCCATCAGTTACCCATTAGTTTTCTTGTCTTGTTATTTCCATCAGTTACCCATTTGTTCCTTGACTTGTTATTTCCATCAGTTACCCATTAGTTTTCTTGCCTTGTTATTTCCATCAGTTACCCATTAGTTTTATTGTCTTACTATTTCAATCTTCTATAGAGCGTTTAACTGGCTGAGCGGTTAAAGCCTTTCCTCTCGTAGCGTTGTTATCGGGTTCCGGCAACAAAATCTGGTAGTGTATGGCTCAGGTAACCGTCCCAGCTAAGATGGTGTGGCCATGTCTGCAGAATGGGAGAAGATCGGTTACCACGACAAGCATGGGAAACAAAGAGCCAGGGATCCAGACCTCCAGGACGACCCAAAGTCCGCTGGGAGGACAATATTAGGCAATCTATGAAGGACCGAGGACTAGATTGGAGCCAGGCCAGAAGGAAGACATCCGATAAGATATTATGGCGCGTCTTCCTCCAAACCTCTACACCTCACGGTAGAAGAAGAATGACTAAGTAAGTATGGCTCCAGTCTACGCAGCCGTAAATGGGTACCTGACTCTGCTCTTGAGTCAGGAAATTCAAAAGGCAGCGAGTGATGGAAATTGTCACCCCACCTCATTAGAAAATCTGGACCTAGTACATCTAAGTCTCTAACACTTCACTCCCCTCAGGCAGTTTCTGCTACGGTACTACATTTACCTTATTAAAAATTCTGGCAGGTAGACAACTAATTAACGGTGTCAAAAGTATTTAGTTTTGTATCCACATAAGCTGATAACTATTTGTCAACGTGAAAAGTTTTGTAATGTACAATGGAAAAATCAGGTTAGCTTTTCGGGAAAATGCGGAAAAGAAGCGCAGTGCACAGTTAAAGCTAAATTTAGCACCCATTAATAGAATGCACATTTGCAATCTTATTAACCGTATCTTCTATGGCACGCCCTTTACTTACTCTGCGAAAGCACCTATTAATGCGTAGCTGTCTTTAAGCACAGGATTGGCTAACCGCATGAACGCCATTAACTATAATCCGGGTTTACAACAATGGGACTGTTTCTCCCGGATGCTGCAACCCGGAACATATATTGAAACTGAACGAGACAGATAAAGTTTGACAAAAATTCAAAAGTAAACAAATAATGACGGAATGGCTGTATCTGTCAAAACATACGCACTTTTACTTCATACATGTCATTGGTGACTAGGGTACGGTAGGGTACAATAGAACATTGAAAACATGGACTAAACTGCTGGTGTATAATGTTGTTTGTTTACACTTGTAAGGGTACATTGGTGTATTCCTTTGGTTTATTTGTTAAGCATTTAGGTCAGTTCTCATGTTTTGTCTCTATTCTTTTCATTCGTCTGTCCCTGGCGAAGGCGTGCTCGTAACGTTGGCCATTTCTTAGATCTTTCTCCAAGTAAGAAGTAGACTACCTATATTTGTTCACCTCTCACCTTTTGTTTCTCAAGCTTACAGAACGCTCTTACACCTTTATAAAAGTTCAGTGTGTACCGGTTGAAAAAAAAAATAATATATATATATAGATCTGCCATCAATGGTACCTATACCTTGTAGCGGTATGGCAGCTTGCGTACCCTGACAATCCCCAGAGCTATGCCAGTGAGAGTTTTACTCCTGGTAGGTTCAACCAAACTGGACTGGTCTGTGTGGGTAGGAGTCAGACAAAAGCTGGTACCCTGGTCCTCCAGGTTGGGGGTTTTAACATAGGGCTGACACCCCTGTCTATGTAAAAAAAAACAATGAAGTTACGGAAACAACAATAAATGAACAAACTTTGCTGCGGGATGGACATTCGCAGTCCGTGGCTCGTATGACTGTCAGTGGTGAAAGCCGAAAGGAAGCCACTGACATGAAAACGGATGTCCTGACCGCAAATCAGGATACAAGAATAGGATTTTGGAATGTCAGGACAATGAACGAGACAGGTAAACTAAGACAGGTCACGGCAGAAATGAGAAACTATAGGTTACACATTCTAGGGATAAGCGAGAGCAGATGGACAGGGGCAGGAAAAGTTCAAACAGCAACAGGAGAAACAGTACTTTACTCTGGAAGACAGGATGGACAGTACAATGAAGGCATAGCCATTATTCTACAGAAAGGAATAGAAAGGACATTACTGGAATGGAAACCCATCAACAACAGACTGATAAGATTAAGATTGAGAGGGAGATTCACCAACACTACAATAATACAATGCTACGCACCAACGAATGATAGCGATGAGGGGGTCAAGGATGAATTCTATCAACAACTGCAGAAAGAAATGGAAGACACACCTAGATATGATCTTATTATAGTAATGGGAGACCTCAATGCGAAAGTTGGTACACACAATACATATAATGAAAGAACAATGGGGAAATGCGGCAGCGGAACAGCAAACGAAAATGGGGATAAACTAATAAGTTTCTGTAGCATTAACAACCTGGTCATTGGAGGAACACTTTTCCCACATAAAGAAATTCACAAATTAACATGGGAATCACCAAATGGTCGGGACAGAATTCAGATAGACCACATCATGGTTAACGGTAGATGGAGACATGCATTACAAGATGTGAAGGTAAGAAGAGGTGCAGATGTGGGAAGTGATCACCATTTAGTAGTAGCAAAACTGAAAGTGAAACTAAGAAGGGCTGCACCAACTGTAACTACACAGAAAAGGTTTGACATCAGCAAATTGAAGGACTCCCTTACCAGAAAAGCTTTTGCGGCCGACATAAAGAAACGATATCAATTTGCCAAAAGTCAGGAAAAGACATTGACTGATGATATAGACCAGAATTTCAACACCATTTCAACAATATACAAGGAAAGCAGCAAATCATGCTTGGGATTCCAGGAAAGGAAGAAGCAAGACTGGATAACACCAGAAACATTAA
Organism: Oreohelix idahoensis; assembly: GCA_024509875.1. NCBI lineage: Eukaryota > Metazoa > Mollusca > Gastropoda > Stylommatophora > Oreohelicidae > Oreohelix > Oreohelix idahoensis. Next base: position 4,685 of record JAMPIV010011504.1, on the reverse strand, counting down.
ACACCATAACGATGAGAAAGGAAATGAAAAGAAAGAAAACAGAAGCGAAGTCCCCCAGGTTAAAGCAACTATATAGCGAACAGTACAGTCAGCTGGACAAGGAAGTTAAACGCCAAACCCGAGCCAACAAAAGGAATTTCCTAGACGATCTTGCAAGACAGGCAGAGGAGGCAGCACTCAGAAATGAACAAAGCACAGTATACAAAATAACTAAATTCATCAACGGAAAACGAGGTGCAAACAATATTACATTAGTAAGAGATAAGCAAGGTAATCTCATCACGACAGCAGAGGGACAGGAAACAAGATGGGCAGAGCACTTCAGAGAAACTCTGAACAAGGAACCACCAGAGACACAATTGAATGTTCCTGAAGCTGAAAACGATCTAGATGTGAATACAGACATTCCACGAAAAGAAGAAATCATCACAGCAATCAAAGGGTTAAAGAACGGAAAAGCTCCGGGCCATGATAACTTAAATGCAGAGCTATTTAAGACAGACCCTGAGCTAGCAGCAGAACTATTAAAACCACTATTTGCACAAGTCTGGAAAACGGGGACACCACCATCAGAGTGTAACAAAGGAATAATTGTCAAATTGCCCAAGAAGGGAGATCTTGCAGACTGCAATAATTGGAGAGGAATCACTCTTCTCTCAGTTCCCAGCAAAATACTAGGCAGGATAATTATACAGAGAATTTCAAAGGCAGTAGACCACAAACATGTGATCAACCCTGAGCCCATATCAGTAAGGAATCAGCAACTGGTACAGACAGATACCTTCACATACCTAGGAAGCATAGTAACACCAGACGGTGGGGCAGGCAAAGACATCAACATCAGAATGAATAAGGCAAGAACAGCCTTCTTTAGCCTAAATAACATCTGGAAGTCCTCCCAATACAGCACAAGCACAAAAATTAAGATTATACCAGAGTTGCGTGCTTTCTGTGCTTCTCTATGGTGCGGAATGCTGGAGAGTCACAGAGAAGGAAATGTCAAAATTGTCCTCTTTTCACACAACATGCCTAAGAAAAATTCACCGAATCTTTTGGCCGAATACCATCACCAACCAAGATCTGCTTACTCGTAGCAAGCAAGAGGACATGCATACCATCATAGCTGGCAGACGCTGGAGCTGGGTTGGTCATGTCCTCAGAAGAGACCCCGATGCCATCACAAGAACAGCTATGCTTTGGACCCCTGAAGGAAAGCGAAAGAGAGGCCGACCAAAAACAACTTGGCGGAGGACTGTGGAGGCTGAGATGCAAAGAATGAACCAGAGTTGGGGCACTGTACGAAGGATGGCCACCGACCGTGCAAAGTGGAATCAATTTGTTGTTGCCCTACAAGACGCCACTAGGCGTGATGGCCACTGACTGCTTTGACGGTCGGTGGTTAAGGATCGAAGAAGAAGAAGAAGAAGAAGAAGACCACAAACTGAGGAAAGAACAAGCAGGATTTAGAAAGAACAGAAGATGTGTAGATCATATATTCACTCTCTGGAACATTATAGAGCAGTGCTCAGAATGGCAAAGACAGCTTTACATTAATTTCGTTGATTTTGAAAAGGCTTTTGACAGCATACATAGGGACAGTTTATGGAAAATACTGAGGGCTTATGGAATTCCAAGCTGCATAGTGTCAATCATAAAAAGCCTCTATGCCAACTTTACGTGTAGTGTCGGACAGAGCAACCTAACATTTGAGGTGAAGACAGGAGTACGACAGGGATGCCCCTTATCAACCACTCTATTTTTAACAGTCATAGACTGGGTGATGCGCCAGACAACAGAGGGCAGTCCAAGAGGAATAAGATGGACAACATTTTCTACATTAGAAGATCTGGAATATGCAGATGACATTGCACTACTAGCACATTCACAACAACACATCCAGGAAAAAACGGATAGACTTAACAAGTTTAGCCAGCAGGTGGGCTTGAACATCAATTTAAAGAAGTCTGAGGTCATGACGCTCAGTGTGAGCAACCCTGAGCCCATATCAGTAAGGAATCAGCAACTGGTACAGATAGATACCTTCACATACCTAGGAAGCATAGTAACACCAGACGGCGGGGCAGGCAAAGACATCAACATCAGAATGAATAAGGCAAGAACAGCCTTCTTTAGCCTAAACAACATCTGGAAGTCCTCCCAATACAGCACAAGCACAAAATTAAGATTATATCAGAGCTGTGTGCTTTCTGTGCTTCTCTATGGTGCGGAATGCTGGAGAGTTACAGAGAAGGAAATGTCGAAACTGTCCTCTTTTCACACAACATGCCTAAGAAAAATTCACCGAATCTTTTGGCCGAATACCATCACTAACCAAGATCTGCTTACTCGTAGCAAGCAAGAGGACATGCACACCATCATAGCTGGCAGACGCTGGAGCTGGGTTGGCCATGTCCTCAGAAGAGACCCCGATGCCATCACAAGAACAGCTATGCTTTGGACCCCTGAAGGAAAACAGAAGAGAAGCCGACCAAAAACAACCTGGCGTAGGACTGTGGAGGCTGAGATGCAAAGAATGAACCAGAGTTGTGGCACTGTACGAAGGATGGCCACCGACCGAGCAAAGTGGAATCAATTTGTTGTTGCCCTACAAGACGCCACTAGGCGTGATGACCACTGACTGCTTTGACGGTCGGCGGCTAAGTATCAAAGAATATATTTATATATATATATATATATATATATATATATATATATATATATATATATATATATATATATATATATGAGCTGGGATTTTTAACGATTAATTAATCGATTAATCGGTTACGTTTTTATCGCTTAAGTGATAAAACAAATTGCAATCGATTATTCCATGTTTAGCAAAGCTTATGTCTTTTGCTAAAATGCGAGAGAATTATTATGCTAGAGGTTCGTGATATATAATTTTTTTTTTTTTTTCCTCGCATGAGGTCGCATATTTTTTCCTCGCATGAGGTCGCATTGGCACCCGCCCAAACCCGGCCCCGGTCAGGACCACATGTCCCAACACTAGAAGACCCAATGACAAACTGTGTCACTGTAGTGATCCTCTGTGTTCTCACACAAGGGACCTAATGACACATGATCCTAGCCAAAGGCCAGATATTAGGGCGTTGGGTTAGGCAAGTATGGTCAATTATAATAAATTGTTTAGTTGTAACTTTTTAGTGTTTTCCTTATAATAAGTAAAATAAATAAAGTCCTTAGTATTTAAAAAAAAAACGTGTTTTTTAATGATTTTTTTTTAGTTTCAAATTGTTCGAAATTGATCGATTAAACTTTCGATTAAAGCTATTTGATTTATCGATTCATATGTTTTAAATCAACCTAAGCCCTAATATACATATATATCTATTTAAAGTTATACGAAATATACAATAAATCGGAATAATTAAGAAACGCGACGCTTTTCTAAATAAAAATAGAGGTTTTGAGTGTCAACAAGTATACAGAGCTTGTTTTTATTTATTTTATTTTGCAGTTAATTATCTCCCTTACTTTAAAACCCTTACTTTTAGGAATTTATCTCCACCTGAGTTTACACTGTTAAATTAATTATTGTTTAAAATAGGTTGGGTTAATGCCAATCAAACCATGACAGATTAAAATGTACCAAGAATGCATTCAAACTGTCGGCTGTCTACAATGGGTGGGGCATAAGAGATGTTGAGCGTCAAAGATCTGAAGCTCGACAGGTATACAGTGCTACTTTGATCTTAAATAAAGGTGGCTAAAAACACGCACTTACACCAGTGGCGTATCCTGGTAATGCGAGCTAGGCGTGCTGCTACTTAAAATGAATATGTACGCCTACTATTTAACTTCTTCCCCTCTTAATTTAAAAACCAACTATATTCAATTACGCAACGATAGTTATTAGGGGTATATGTCAACTATCTCCGAAATACTAGTTAACTTACAACTTGAAACTCACTGTCACTGTAATAATCTGCATTCCCGGCAACTAACAAAAATTAATCACAAAAAACACTGGACGGACACAACCGATTTTTACAACTCGAGAGCTGCAGGACCACCGCACGCATGTTCGCATTGTATTTACGTATCTGGCCTTGACCCCGATCCAATCAAACCAGTGTTCAGACGTGAATCCGAACGGTGCCGCACGCATTGTGACGGAATTACCCGAGAAACTTCGGGCGATTGCTACTAACCAATTAAAAACTGTACTATAAAAAACGTCTGGGGAAACTGAAACTGGATTATACTCGTAGATTCTAAGCAGGAAAATCCGTTATCCTGGTGCGTGCGGTCCGAAAGCAGAACAGTAGAAGAGAAATATTTTATAGAATAATAAATTAAATTTTTATTTTCCTTCGGGGCATAGGTGTGCGCAGCACGCACAGCACACATAGAGAATACGCCACTGACTTACACACATACACGCACACACAGAGAAACTGTCCCAAAATATAAATTACGTCCAACAGGCACATCGATTTGTGGGTCTGGTGTGAGATTTTTAAAAAAGGGGAGGGGTGGAGCAGTTACGAAGTTAAGAGAATATTGTTAAGAAACAAAACACACAACAGAAATTACTCTGGACAAAAATAGCAACAGCGAATCTAACACCACTGCCATAAAACACCAACTACTTTAACACCATAAAAAAAAAACAACCGCGAATCTAATACCATTAAAAGACAATAACTAACCTAGTATCA
>JAMPIV010011503.1:0-40714 GCA_024509875.1 Oreohelix idahoensis | reverse complement strand
TTTTACTCTTCACCCTGAGAGTCCTTGTTGTAAGATAATACGGATGGTAGTTGCAGAAATTTCAATTACAACACTCGCCAAAGCTCCTACTGGATATCGACCGCATTTAAGTCTTGATTGGAGACTTGGTTTGGCGTTTATAATCACTCAGCAGGTTTTCCTTCACCAGCCGGCAAACAGAACTTAAGGGAAAAACCCTCCTCTGCAGACATAAAGGACACCCTGGCCATTTTACATCTCTGACAATATATATCTAACGATCGTTAATTACCCTACGTTTAGAGTCAATGGTGAGACAGCCTCTGCGTTGCCTTAACAAAATGCAACTAGCTCGCCCCGAAAATCGTACAGGTGACTCCCACACTTAGTTGTTAGACCACAACCACAATTCCTTATAGTGAGATTACGAGCCACTGAACGGTTCACATACTTTACTCCATCCAATTATGTGAATAATGTGGAGAAATCCACATTTCCTGTAATAATGAATCTCACTTCTTTCTTTTCATCACACTTATATTTGCTCAGGCATTGTGAAACCTTGTTCATTGAAGCACATTTTCTATAAACATACCATGATGCCTTTACTAATCTACTTAATAAAAGCATATAAGACTAATGTCACCACATAATCATAACAACATACATCAGTCAGAGATTACCGTTTAATGTTTGGACTCAACAATGTCTGCTTCAAGACACGTGTCTTTCACTTTTCTCCCCAATAGCAGTATCTAACTTTGTAGTTGGACCAAACATATAAATTTCATAAAATATCCTTACCACAATCAAGAAATATATAAACAAATGACGAGCTGATTTATGTGAAGAAATGGGCCATCAGCTTCCTCCGAACTGCACTAGACTGTGAATTTATTCAATTTGATTTAAGTTTAAAATAACACAGCTGGTTTTTCAGCGTATCTGTATATCACATTTTAGTTCAATCCTGGCAATGGAAATAATCAACAGCCATTTAGCTAATTTCTACCACGCACTATCCAATCGTAACGTTCTACTACTTGAATTCAAATGCAGTAAAGTTTGAATGAAAAAACCCAAATAATTTTGAATAACTGGTGGTCGATTGGCTATAGTCTGCTCTAGTTCATGCCAAAATACAAAAGATATCACGTTTTTGATTACATTTCACCTACCGTTTCCCTTTCCCATTCATACTCTGTTATCACCTCAAGCCTAATTTGCATGTACCTCACTGCCTCTTTTTTCCAGCTCGCGTCCCCCTAACGTTACCAAAAAACCATGAGCAGGAAAGCCAGTGTGTCTGGTTATTGTGTTTACTTAGAGATATAGTATATTTCTTCAATAACTTTCTCTAATACTGGAATATCATATATTTTATCAAAGTACATTCTTACTCAGACCAACTATCCCACGGTCACCACTACCATATCCATTCTTATGGGATACTTCCTAAATGGTTTAAAAAATTTCCAATTATTTCATCTGTCCATCGTCAAATAAAATTTTACACAAGTCCGCCATCTTTCCTCTCCATCTTGCGTAGCATGTATTTTTTTCCAAATATACTTATACTTGTTTTAGTTACATCAGAAATGCAACCACGAGGAGGATAATAAAACTTCTGCGTGCTAAGTGGTTATTGCCTAGGCTGGCTTTTTCGCAGTGTGAAATATATGCGTGGCAGACTGGTGTCATCCGAAGCGGGGTTAGACGGGGCGGTTTAAGAAATTTGCGTTACTAGTTAGGCATTTGTTATCGTGTAATATAACCAAAAAATGTAAGGGATTACTACTGATTTTTGCTACATAAAAGTTGGTACAGGAAATTGTTTACTTCAGGATAGCTATATTTGCGGCACTCACTCATACGCCAATATGTTTAATTGTAAGGGCGTAGAACTAACAAAGTGTAAAACAGCAGATTGGTTGCAAAGTTAAAATATTAAGTAGTGTTTTTCTCGAAAACGAAACTAAAGCGTGTCAGTACTTGTTTCCGTGAAATCGTTCTCTAGGCTTAGTAGCTGTGCAAAAGGCAGCGGTGCTGGCTTCGAAGATGTCCAAACCGTCAGATTCTGACACATGCGGGCTAATGTATTTTATTATCGTTTTAATGCCTAAATCGTATCGAATTGCGCTTTTTAATCTCGCATATATTTGCTTACAATGGTGATGGTGCGTGGCCATATGCGCTTTCTCACTGTTCCTCATTAGGTTTTGCCCACCTTTAGGCAATAAAATTCAATAGTGAGGTTTACTGAAATCATCCATATAACCGTGAGTGACGAAAAGAATAAGTACATTTTAACGTGATCTACCGTTTTTGACTATACGTGGAATAACCTGTATATTCTTTCATTAACTCAGTGGTTTTCTGTAGCAACCCATTGGTTCCATGATGAGAGTTCTTCAGCTTTCCATGTACAACCTCATATTAGTCACGCTCTGGTGACATACCCGAGGGAGGACGAAGGCCCTATTCTTTTCTGTCTCCCAGAGACCCCCGGGAACCAAGCAGCACACGTTGCATGTAAAAGGTAGTCTCATAACAGAATACAGCCATAGGGAAGTGAATTGAATTGTTAGAGACTCCACTGTTGCTAAGCTAGCTTTGTTGAGGTGACCAGTTCACTTTCATCGTGCTTTTTGTGCCTTACCTTAACTGAAAAGCAGAGTCATTTACACCAATTTAACAAGGCTTGGTAGGGACTGCGAGCGTCACGCTTACCAGGTTTTCGAACCCAGAACCTCGTAACTTGAAACGACAGGCCAAGCATTCTACACGCTTCATGCAATGGAACTGCTCAAGCCTGCAATATACTAAGTGTTAAAAAATAATTTGTTTTAGCGTTTTTTTATGTAGTATCATGGACTGGCTTTTTATATTTTTTTTTCAGTGGAATTTACAACAAATGGCTTTCAGGAAGACTCTTTTATGAATCAGTACCATGAATAGCAACACAGCTATCATTATCAACAACAACAATAATAAATGCAGCAACTTCGAAGAACACAACTACGTTAAATCATGACCTGCAGTAAATCATTGTAACGGTGGAATCAAGTCTTCTTGCTTGTTTCGAAAGTAAACATTGAAACAGTAAGTGCCAGTAGAGACCAAAACAGGACCACTCTATATCACGGCTTCACAAAATGATGTTTTCACAGCCGTTTGGGAAAACCGGATGTATTAAATATATGCATCCCTGCTTGGTTATCGCTCGCACGCTTAGGGAGGAAATTACTTCATTGCGCCCTGGTTCGGATCTTGAGAACAACTTCAAGCTGCAAACACTGTTGGCTGTTAATGAATCACGCTAAAACAGTAAGTGTTGTTGTTTGTTGTGTGTTGTTTTAATTAGGGGCTTGCTTGAAGCTTCTCGCTCTTTTGCAGTCGATACCATAGTTTGATTTAATACTTCATCTTAACAAAACAATTACACGGAACGCCCATGGTTTACAACAACAAAAATATGTTTTTTACCTATCCTAACAGCTGCAAAACATTTTGGTTTAATACTAATGTACCATTATGATTACCAATAATGTATCTACACTAACCTTTGATAAACAGGGATTTTGAGGGTCCCTTTTACCTATGTAACAATAATTTTTAAAACTACTATGAACCAGTTTATCAGACATCTAAAATAGTTGTACTGAAAAAACTTTTGAAAAGGAGCCATACAAAGTAATAAAAATCACATTTCTCTTCTTAGTCACCTCCCTTGGTTTTTTTTTTGTTCGCTATTTTTCTTAAGTCCCACCATGGTTAGTTCATATCTTCGTCTGTGATTTTTCTTCTGTGTCCGTTTTCCTACTGCTGCTTTCATTTCCTTTCAGTTTTCCTATTTCTATGATTTCTTCTTCTTTCCTCTACTTTTTGTTCTTTTCTTTTTTCTCACTATCCGAGTACTTTTTTCATCTTCTTATGATGTTCGTGTTATTCCGTTGTCTTATTATTTTTATCAGACTCTGCTATAGGATTCTGGAGTAAATTTTATCAGGGACACTGAGGAGAAGGATATGCCTCTTTGATTTCCACTTTGTCGGGTTGTCACCACTTTTTAAATATGATTGTTATGATGGCAAATCTCGTCAATCCTTTGGTGTGGGTTTCCTGTTGGCACCAGTTTGTCTGTAGGGCCCTCAGGGAGTAATTTGTTCGCCTGCTGTTTTCATTCTTATCCTCTTCTTTGAGGTCTTCTTCTTACTATCCCTTCTACTTATGTTTCTGCTTGTTAATCTTTCTGCTTTTTCCTCTTTCCTCATATGCTTTTTTTCTCTCTACTTCACTTTATCGATCTACCCAGGTCTGTCTTTTTAAATCAGAATTCCTTACCACTCGATTTTCTAATTTTCATCTTCGGCCATCTTACCTTTCTTTTCTTCACTGGATGCAACTCGTATTGTATTCTACATTAATTTTCTTGTTCGTGTATTCTAACTTTCTCTCTCTTATTACTCTTGGCTTCTGTTCAATTTTTTAAAATCAAAATGTCATTAAGCATTTGGGGTTCTTTACATTAAACACTACGGTTTTCCCTTTTCTATTTAATATTTGAAATTTCATGTTCAAGTATTTCGCAGTTCTTTTAGATCGTATTTAGTGTATTGTTTGTGCGTCTTTGTTGGCGCTTGTATCATATATTTTTTTGTGGTCTCTTTATTTATTTTAGTTTTCTTTGCCGTCCTGATTTAGGTTACATATGCAATGGACCTTTGCTCCTCCCCCAATACAGCACAATGCCACACAAATTAAGAATTATATCTGAGCTGTTTGTGCTTTCTGTGCTTCTCTATGGTGCGGAATGCTGGAGAGTTACAGAGAAGGAAAATGGTCGAAATTGTCCTCTTTTCACACAACATGCCTAAGAAAAATTTTACCGAATCTTTGGCCAAATACCATCACTAACACAATATCTGCTTACTCGTAGCAAGCAAGAGGACATGCACACCATCATAGCTGCAGGGACGCTGGAGCTAAATTGGTCATGTCCTCAGAAGAGACCCCGATGCCATCACAAGAACAGCTATGCTTTGGACCCCTGAAGGAAAACGAAAGATGAGGCCGACCAAAAACAAACTGGGCGGAGAGACTGTGGAGGCTGAGATGCAAAGAAATGAACCAGAGGTTGGGGCACTGGTTAAAAACTAAGGTTGGCCCACCGACCGAGTAAAGTGGAATCAATTTATATTTGTTGTTTGCCCTTACAAGACGCCACTAGGCGTGATGGCCAAACGTGGGGGGAACTGCTCTTGACGGATCGGCGGCCTAAGGATCAAAGAAGAAGAAGAATGGCCTTTGCATTCACACGTTGTCGATGTATCCCTATCAATTCAAGGGACGCCGTGACACAGCTGATCACACTCCATGTGTTACAAACTCGTAAGGATTTGTTCTGGCTGTGGTTTTGTGTCCTTTAATTTTATGCTTCACAGATTATGAATTTGTGTTTTAAAGCATCCCTGTAACGTATTACTATGGTAAATCTTCGTGGAAACCCCCTCTGGCGAGATGGATAATTTTTATGATAGGATCAAGTAGTTTAACTTGATATAGACAGGAGATTAGGTTTTCCAGACTCAGGAAAAAGAACTGATGAATTATGAGTAAGTATATATTGGTGAGGCGCAGTGGTTAGTGCACCCTGGCTTCCTAGCTCGGTGGTCCCATGGTTCGATGCCCAATTGAGGTGGGACAGGATTTTTTAGACCGCAAACGGGCTCCCGGGTGGTCGACCAGCCTCATGAATTGGGAACCAGACAACTCTGGGAAGGTTCAGGCGCCGCGTGTGCTGACCACATAACCCCTAGTGTGGCCCGATGGTCAAGAAAAAATGGGCTTATATATATATATATATATATATATATATATATATATATATATATCTATATATATATATATATATATATATATATATATATATATATATATAGATATATATATATATATATTACATAACAAAAATTGGACAGAGAGAATTTAGTAAAACGTGAGTCAATGTCAATACTAGTCTGTTTCATCATCTACTGCTTGTTAATATTTGGTTTGGATGGGTATTTTTTCTTCGTGAGATGCACGTAACTCGTGGGGATAGGCACTTGGTCCTCGAAGACGGAAATGCTGATGCCAGACAGCAGTGAGGGTCCACTGGTTTTCTCGAGTTATGTACTTTATTTCAGGGTGAATATGACTTCATGGTTGTAAAGACAAAATGACGCGTGAAGGGACAGGTTAGCCGTGGTGGTCCACAGATTGAATTGGTTACGACTCCTGGTCCTAAGACACAATGCTGAAGCCAGGCATTATCACTTGGTACACTCTCACAGATTGAAAAACCTAAACAAAACAAGTCCAGTGTATGGTACTTGTTCAGCGAAGATGCCCCCGCTTCTATTGCTTAAAACTACTGTAATCATAATTGTTATGTTACACATACAACACCCGTCAAGGTGGTTATACTGTCCATTAAGCGGGCAGTACGTCGTTTCCTTTTTAACTAATGTTACAAACGTCATGGGAGTCGTAATATACTTAAAATATGGCCATTGTTGGACCTTTTACCTCATTAAGAGCGGGTAAATAAAGGTACCCTGGGGCGTACATAAACAGGGTTTCTCTGTGTCGCAGAGGTCCGTCGGGGTAATTCGGTGTGTGTTCGTACATGATATATACACTATTAAAATATAAACCAAGTAGACAAAAATGTGCCCAATGAATAAAGAAAAGCGAACTCTTTGTGCAGAACATTAAAAAGCCAACAAGGACTTCTTAGCTCACACCCAATGCTGTGTAGGACCGTGGTTATATTTGTGGTGAACCAAGCTTCATACGGCATAAGCAAGAATATAGAATGAAACAGTTAGGCATAAATACCATCACAACCAAGATCTGCTTACTCGGAGCAAGCAAGAGGACATGCACACCATCATAGCTGGCAGAGACTGGAGTTGGGTTGGCCACGTTCTCTGAAGAGACCCTGATACCATCCCAAGAACAGATATGCTATGGACCTCTGAAGGAATGGGAAAAAGAAGCCGATCAAAAACAACTTGGCGGAGGAATGTGGGGCGCTGAGTTGCAAAGAATAAAACCAGAATTGGGGCACTGTAATTAGGAAGGATGGCCACCGACCGAGCAAAGTGGAATCAATTTGTTGTTGGACCTACAAGAACGCCGGTTTGAAATTAAAAATGTACGATTGCAAATTGATGTATATCTCGTGCCTGATTTTTCATGTCGATACTTTTGCTTTGATGTGTATTTTATGCCTAACTTCTTCTTCTTTGATCCTTAGCCGCCGACCGTCAAAGCAGTCAGTGGCCATCACGCCTAGTGGCGTCTTGTAGGTCAACAACAAATTGATTCCACTTTGCTCGGTCGGTGGCCATCCTTCGTACAGTGCCCCAACTCTGGTTCATTCTTTGCATCTCAGCCTCCACATTCCTCCGCCAAGTTGTTTTTGGTCGGCCTCTCTTTCACGTTCCTTCAGGGGTCCATAGCATAGCTGTTCTTGGGATGGCATCGGGGTCACTTCTGAGGATGTGGCGAACCCAACTCCAGCATCTGCCAGCTATGATGGTGTGCATGTCCTCTTGCTTGCTCCGAGTAAGCAGATCTTGGTTGGTGATGGTATTTATGCCTAACTGTTCATTTCTATATTCTTGCTTATGCCCGTATGAAGCTTGGTTCACCACAAATATAACCACGGTCCTACACAGCATTGGTGTGAGCTAGAGTCCTTGTTGGCTTTTAATGTTCTGCACAAAGAGTTCGCTTTTCTTTATTCATTGGGCACCTTTTGTCTACTTGGTTTATATATTAATAGTGTATTATATCATGTACGACACACTTACCCCGACGGACTCTGCGACACAGAGAAACCTGTTTATGTACGCCCCAGGGTACTTTACCCGCTCTTAATGAGGTAAAGGTCCAACAATGGCCATATTTTAAGTATAATTACGACTCCATGACGTTGTATTATAAAAAAGGAAACGACGTACTGCCCTTAATGGACAGTATAACCACTTGACGGTGTGTCATAACATAACAATTATGATTACAGTAGTTAAGCACTAGAAGCGGGGGCATCTTCGCTGAACAAGTACCATACACTGGACTTGTTTTGTTTCAGGTTTCAATCTGTGAGTGTACCAAGTGATAATGCCTGGCTTCAGCATTGTGTCTTAGGACCAGGAGTCGTAACCAATTCAATCTGTGGACCACCACGGCTACCTGTCTTCAGCGTCATTTTGTCTTTACACCATGAGTCATATTCACCTGAAATAAAGTACATAACTCGAGAACCAGTGGACCCTCACTGCTGTCTGGCATCAGCATTTCGTCTTCGAGGACCAAGTGCCTATCCACGAGTTACGTGCATCTCACGAAGAAAATACCACCAAACCAAATTTTAACAAGCTGTAGATGCTGAAACAGACTAGTATTGACATTGACTCACGTTACTAAATTCTCTTGTGCAATTTTGTTATGTAAGATATATATATATATATCTATATATATATATATATATATATATATATATATATATATATATATATATATCTATATATATATATATATATATATATATATATATATATATATATATATAAGCCCATTTTTTCTTGACCATCGGCACACTAGGGGTTATGTGGTCAGCATCACGCCGGCCGCCTGAACCTTCCCAGAGTTGGTCTGGTTCCCAATTCATGAGGCTGGGTCGACCCCGGAGCCGTTTGCGGTCTAAAAAATCCCACCTCAACTGGGGATCGAACCATGGACCACCGAGCTAGGAAGCCAGTGCACTAACCACTGCGCTCACCATATATATATACTCATAATTCATCAGTTCTTTTTCCTGAGTCTGGAAAACCTATTCTCTGTCTATATCAAGTTAACTACTTGATCCTATCATAAAAATTATCCATCTCGCCAGAGTTTCCACGAAGATTACCATAGTAATACTTTACAGGGAGCTTTAAAACACAAATTCATAATCTGTGAAGCATAAAATTAAAGGACACAAAACCACAGCCAGAACAAATCCTTACGAGTTTGTAACACATGGAGTGTGATCAGCTGTGTCACGGCGTCTTGATTGATAGGGATACATCGACAACGTGTGAATGCAAAGGCCATTCTTCTTCTTCTTTGATCCTTAGCCGCCGACCGTCAAAGCAGTCAGTGGCCATCACGCCTAGTGGCGTCTTGTAGGGCAACAACAAATTGATTCCACTTTACTCGGTCGGTGGCCATCCTTCGTACAGTGCCCCAACTCTGGTTCATTCTTTGCATCTCAGCCTCCACAGTCCTCCGCCAGGTTGTTTTTGGTCGGCCTCTCTTTCGTTTTCCTTCAGGGGTTCAAAGCATAGCTGTTCTTGTGATGGCATCGGGTCTCTTCTGAGGACATGACCAATTTAGCTCCAGCGTCTGCCAGCTATGATGGTGTGCATGTCCTCTTGCTTGCTACGAGTAAGCAGATATTGGTTAGTGATGGTATTTGGCCAGAAGATTCGGTAAATTTTTCTTAGGCATGTTGTGTGAAAAGAGGACAATTTCGACATTTCCTTCTCTGTAACTCTCCAGCATTCCGCACCATAGAGAAGCACAGAAAGCACACAGCTCTGATATAATCTTAATTTTGTGCTTGTGCTGTATTGGGAGGAGCAAAGGCCATGCAGATGTACTAAATCAGGACGGCAAAGAAAACAAAATAAATAAAGAGACACAAAAAATATATGTACAGGCCACAAAGACGCACTACATACACTAAATACGATCTAAAAGAACTGCGAATACTTGAACAGAAATTTCAAATATTAAATAGAAAAGGGAAACGTTGTGTTAAATGTAAAGAACCCAAATGCTTATGACATTTGATTTTAAAAAATTGAAAGAAGCCAAGAGTAATAAGAAGAGAAAGTAGAACAAGAACAAGAAATTAATGTAGAATACAATACGAAGCATCAGTTGAAGAAAAGAAGGTAAGATGGCAGAAGATGAAAATAGAAAATGAGTGTAAGGAACTGATTAAAAAGACAGACTGGGTAGAAGAAAGTGAAGTAGAGAGAAAAAAGGATATGAGAAAGAGGAAAAGCAGAAAGATTAACAAGCAGAAACATAAGTAGAGGGATAGAAGAAGAAGACATCAAAGAAGAGGATAAGAATAGAACAGCAGGCGAACAATTACTCCTGAGGGCCCTACAGACAACCTGGTGCCACAGGACCACACCAAAGGATTGAGAGATTGCCATCATAACAATCATATTTAAAAAGGGTGACAACCGACAATGTGGAAATCAAAGAGGCATATCCCTTCTCAGTGTCCCTGATAAAATTTACTCCAGAATCCTATAGCAGAGACTGATAATAATAATAAGACAACGGAATACAGAACACATAAGAAGATGAAAAAGTACCGACTAGTGAGAAAAAGAAAGAACAAAGTAGAGGAAAGAAGAAGAAATCATAGAAAAGGAAAACTGAAAGAAATGAAAGCAGCAGTAGAAAACGACACAGAAGAAAATCACGACGATTATGACTAACCATGTGGACTAAGAAAAATAGGAACAAAAACCAAGGAGGGACTAAGAAAGAGAATGTGATTTTATTACTTTGTATGGCTCCTTTTCATAAGTTTTTCAGTACAACTATTTAGATGTCTGATAACTGGTTCATAGTATTTAAAAATTATTGTTCATAGTAAAGGACTCAAAATCCCTGTTTATCAAAGGTTCGTGTAGTACATTAATGGTAATCTTAATGGTACATTAGTATTAACCAAAATGTTTGCAGCTGTTAGGATAGGTAAAAACATATTTTTGTTGTTGTAACCATGGGCGTTCCGTTTAATGTTTGTTAAGATGAAGATTATCAACTTGGTATCGACTGCAAAAGAGCGAGAAGCTCAGCAGCCCTAATTAAACAACAACAACAAACAACAACACTTACTGTTTAGCGGATTCATTAACAGCCACGTGTTGCAGCTTGAAAGTGTTCTCAAGATCCGAACCAGGCGCAATGAAGAATTTCCTCCCTAGCGTGCGAGCGATACCAAGCAGGGATGCATATTTAAACATCCGGTTTCCCAAACGCGTGAACATCATATTGTGAGCCGTGATATAGAGTGTCCTGTTTTGGTCTCTACTGGCACTTACTGTTTCAATGTTTAATTTCAAACAAGCAAGAAGACTTGATTCCACCGTTACTGATTTACTGCATGTCTGATTTAACGTAGTTGTGTTCTTGATGTTGCTGCTTCTATTATTGTTGTTGTTGATAATGATAGCTGTTGCTATTCTTGGTTCTGATTCATAAAAGAGTCTTCCTGAAAGCCATTTGTTGTAATTTCCACTGAAAAAAAATATAAAAAGCCAGTCCATGATACTATAAAAAACCCTAAAACAAATTATTTTTAACACTTAGTATATGCAGCTTGAGAGTTCCATTGCAAGAAGCGTTAGAATGCTTGCCTGTCGCTTCAAAGTTACGAGGTTCTGGGTTCGAAACCTGGTAGCGTGACGCTCCAGTCTACCCAGCTGTAAATTGGTAACTGACTCTGCTTTTCAGTTAAGGAAGGCAAAAGCAGCGAGAAAGTGAACTGGTCACCTCACAAAGCTAGCTTACAACAGTGGAGTCTCTAACAATTCACTTCCCTATGGCAGTATCTGTTATGAGACTACCTTTTACATGCAACGTGTGCTGCTTGGTTCCCGGGGGTCTCTGAGGAGACAGGAAAAGAATAGGCCTTCGTCTCCCTCGGGTATGTCACCAGAGGTGACTAATATGAGGTTGTACATGAAGCTGATAACCTCATCATGGAACAATGGTTGCTACAGAAACCACTGGTTAATGAATGAATATACAGCTTAATTCCACGTATAGTCAACGGTAGATCACGTTAAAATGTCTTCTTCTTTCGTCACTCACGGTTATATGATGATTCAGTAAACCTCACTATTGAATTTATTGCCTAAGGTGGCCAACCTATGAGGAACAGAGAAAGCGCATATGGCCATCACCATCACCATTGTAGCAAAATATGCGAGAATAAACGCTCAATTCAGTACGATTTAGGCATAAAACGATAATAAATACATTAGCCCGCATGTGTCTGACGGTTGGCATCTTCGAAGCCAGCACCGCTGCCTTTTGCACAGTACTAAGCCTAGAGAACGATTTCACGGAAAAAGTCTGACACGCTTTAGTTTCGTTTTCGAGAAACACTACTAATATTTAACTTTGCCCAATCTGCTGTATACACTTTGTAGTCTAGCCTTACAATTAACTATTGGCGGAAGAGTGCCGCAATATAGCTATCTGAAGTAACACTTTCTGTCAACTTTGTAGCAAAATCAGTAGTAATCCTTACATTTTTTGGTAATATTACACGATACAATGCTAACTAGTAACGCAAATTCTTAAACCCGCCCCGTCTAACCCCGCTTCGATGACACAGTCTGCAACGCATATATTCACACTGCGAAAAAGCCAGCCAAGGCATAACCACGCAGACAGTTTTATTTCCTCCTCGTGGTAGCATTTCTGATGTAACTAAAACAAGTAGTTATTGGAAAAAATACATGCTCGCAAGATGGAGAGGAAAGATGGCGGACTTGTGTAAAATTTTATTTGACGATGGACGATGAAATAAATTGGAAATTTTAAACCATTAGGAAGTTCCCCATAAGAATGATATGGTAGTGTGACGTGGAGTTGGCTGAGTAAGAATGTACTTTAAAATATATGATATTCCCAGTATTAGAGAAGTTATTGAAGAAATACTAATCTCTAAGAACACAATACCAGACACACTGGCTTTCCTGCTCATGTTTTTTGGTAACGTTAGGGGGACGCGAGCTGGAAAAAGAGGCAGTGAGGTACATGCAAATTAGCTTGAGGTGAACAGAGTATGAATGGGAAAGGGAAACGGTAGGAGAAATGTAATCAAAAACGTGATATCTTTTGTATTTGGCATGACTAGAGCAGACTAGCCAATCGACCACCAGTTATTCAAAATTATTTGGGTTTTTCATTCAAACTGCATTTGAATTCAAGTAGTAGAACGTTACGATTGGCTAGTGCTGGTAGAAATTAGTAAAGGCTTTGATTATTCATTGCCAGTTGAACTAAAATGTGTATACAGATACGCTGAAAAACAGCTGTGTTAATTTTAAACTTAAATCAAGAATAAATTCACAGTCTGTGCAGTTCGGAGGAAGCTGAGGCCATTTCTTCACAAAATCAGCGTCATTTGTTTATATATTTCTTGATTGTGGTAAGGATATTTTATGAAATTTAATATGTTTGGTCCAACTACAAAGTTAGATACTGCTATTGGGGAAAAAGTGAAAGACGTGTCTGAAGCAGACATTGTTGAGTCCACACATTAAACGGTATCTGACTGATGTATGTTGTTATGATTATGTTGACATATTATTGTATTAAAATAGTTTAGCAAGCCTCTGTGTTCAATGAACACTGTTTAACATGCCTGAAGCAAATATAAGTGTGAAGAAAAGAAGAGAAGATCATATCACAGGAAATGTGGTTACTCCACATTATTGTATGGAGGAAAAGTATGTGAACGTACAGTGGCGTATCTACTATAAGGACTTGAGGTGTGGTCACAACCAGGTGGGAGTCCTGTACAATTCGGGGCGAGTGCATTTGTAAGGCACGCGAGGCTGACCCCATACCCACGTAGGAAATTAAGTGTTAGAATAAGTGACCAGATGTAAAAGGCCAGGGTGTCCTTTTGTTGCAGAGGGTCTATGTTCCTGTTGCCGGCTGGTGACAGGAAACCTGCTGAGTGCTTATAAACGCCAACCAGTCTCCAATCAGACTTATATGCGGTCGAATATCCAGTAGGAGCTTTGGCGAGTGTTGTACTTGAAATTTCTGCAACTACCCATCGTATTATCTTACAACAAGGACTCTCAGGTGAAGAGTAAAACATCTGGGGCATCTCTGGCATTTTCTTGTGTTTCAAAATATTACACAGGAATTTTATGGGGGTAAGATGAACTACAGCCCTCATATACAGTGACTCTCCCGGTAGATAACTAAAGTGAACTCTGTAATATTTCATCCAGGAAGGACATTTATAAATTAGATAACTAAAGTGAACTAATTTAATATTCCATACAGGAAGAACATTTATAAATACATAATAACTTTTAGTTATTGGGCAGATTGTCCCAACAGTTTTAATTGTTCCTTTTCTGTAAACTATCTTGTCCTTATTTTCAAAGACCTGTCCACAAGCTATGAATGGACAGGCAAAATAAATTGTAAATATTCGTTCAAAGAAAAACTTAACTGCTAGTTATTAACTTCTTTTATAGAAACTTAAAGTGTTTGATTGTTGTGTACCATCATTCATTTCTCCCCTAGACACTAGGTACACCATACACCATACACTAGAGCCAGAAGATTGACCGTGTGAGACCTAGGGAGGTAGCGTTAGGTTCTCTGTACATAATTCATCATCATCATCTATCGAGTCAGAGACCTACATGTGCTTGACCTCACACGGGTATAGCAGACACCTTTTCATTCTTTTTAGGATACCATCATAACCTCCCCAGCAAAATCGACTTTGCTACAACCATCACCATTACCATTCGTACGCAAACTCTTACGGAGATACCAACAGCCTTAAGCTGACCACTCTTTCTTTGAACATATTAAAGTGAATGAAGAAGAAGAATTCATTGCCACTTTGCTCCTTAGGGAACATGAAGCTATCATTACAGCTGGCGCCTCAGGCTGTAAGCCTTCACTAAAGCTTTCACGTGCTCTTGCAGCGATTTTTTCTATAGCATTTGGTTTTACACGATGATGTTGTTCATGCGAGATCTCACAATAGTCGCGTCTTACCAGTAGTTCAATTCTATTTTTAATAACTTCACGGGGCTTATAAAATTAACGGTGTGAAAACTTTACTAAAATATCTCATGCTGTTTTCGATGGTTTTCAAAAACTTAGTTTTTCCCCACAGATATACAGGATCATTATGATGTCCGTGTACAGTTTCAACTACTCACAGCGTCTGTTCTATATATGATAAAATCAGTCAATAAAAAAGTGTTAATGCAAGAATTTATTAAAGTTTAGCATACATTTACTCTTTTAATTAATGTTTCAACATGTTCACCATCATTGCATATACAAAGTGAGATTCAGTTACGAAGTTCTATAAACTGTTGTGCAGTTGGTTTTCAAGAATGCCTTTAATAGCATTAGCTATCCTAGTACGGCGGGGGGGGGGGGGGGGGGGGGGGGGGGGGGTGGGGGGGGGGGGGGGGGGGGGGGGGGGGGGGGGGGGGGGGGGGGGGGGGGGGGGGGGGGGGGGGGGCAAAGATGTAAGGCGCCCGCCTCGAATTCCAGCGGTACAGGGTTCGATTCTCAAAAGAGGGAATATCATTTATGGAAATTTTTTTCAGAACCAGTGGTCCAAATGATGTCATACTCCCCCCTGGTCTCCTGGGTAGTAAGATCGGATGCCTAGCCTTCTCGGATGAGGGCGAAAAAAAAGGTATGCAAGTTGCGCACGCTAAAAATCCCACGGCAGTTGGAAATCGTAAAGAGTAGGCCATGAGGCCGCTGCCTTGGCAAAATTTAAAAATAAGAAACCTGCCCACCAAATATATTTATAGAATGTGTGATTCCTATATAGACACATTGGGATTCTCGTCGATGCTACGGAGTTCGTGCGCTGTGCTGAGATCGTCCTTGTGTGATCTAAGGGAGGAGATCGGGACACTGATGGAGTTGTCCGTGTGCACTGAAGATAGTCCTTAAAACCAAACCAGACCAAATCCAAGTACGAAGTTCGTTAAAATAAATGATACACTCTTAGTAGCCTACATACAAAACGTGTTTAAATTACCTTTCTGACTATTTTTACAGATTGATTTTATCACCTATAGAACAGAAGTTATGAATACTTTAAACTGAACACGGACTTTATAATGACCCTGAATTAGAAATAAGTAACTTAATAAACAAGAAAACAAGAAACCTAAGTAATGGAAAAACATCAAATCAAAAAATTGGTTTAACTAAAATCTACCACCAGAATCGCTAGTTTAAAAAAAAAAAACTACAACAAGCTACACATCTGTTTAAAAAAAAATAATTAAGTAACAAAACTATAAATACGTCGTACAATCTGTTAATAATAATAATAATAATAATAAAAAATAAAAATAATGCTAAATTCTATGCAAATATGTTACTGCTAGCGATGTGTACGTTTGTAAGTAATGTCCGAATCCGTTCCAGATGCAAATGGCAATCACAAAGACGAGATCAGCGCGAGCATAAAGGAAAGACCGTCCCGAAAACAGTTGCATTTTTTTTCTTACAAATAAGTAAATCTATTTTTGTTTTGTTTCAATGAAGAGCTATTTATTGTTTCCTAGGCAACGTTTCACATGCTGTGTAATCACAAGTTACCCATGTCATCACATTTATATTCCCACAAATTACTCTCCAATCCAGGTTAAATTTGATGTACGTAGTCATGTGTTTAAATGCAGTGTCATTGAATATATCCTCGTGCAATTGAACATTCAAAAAACCTACGGCAGATCTATCGAAACGTCTTAGCATTATCAATGATCTAGTCCTTAGGATAGATACACAAATTGAAAAGGGGACGGAGACGCGCAGAAAGAATATTAGTGTAGCACACAGGGGCAATGTCTTATTCATATAATTTACATTACCGTATTATTCCGAAAAAAAACCAATAGATGATTACAGTTGACATTCAAAAATCCGGCAACCTCCGGACCTGAGGAGTGCCGGATTATTGAAAATGCCGGATTTTTTATGGTTATACACCCCTGTTCACAAAGTTCCGGGACTCATTTTTTATCCGGAAAACCGTTATAAGGAGCTAGGTGATATTAACACAGTGCACGTGTCAACCACGTGCCACTATATGTACCAAACCTGAAGTTTGTAATTTCGCACATGCGCTGTGTGGTAGCGTATAAGCGGATGTGACGTAATAGTGTTCGTCGCGTTTCAAAAATGGACAGCAAAATTCAACAACGTGTGTGTATTGATTTCTGTTTTCGTCTAGGAAAAACTGGTGCCGAAACTCTCAAAATGTTGCAAACAGCTTTCGGAGAGTCCTGTTTAAGTAGATCTAAAACATTTGAGTGGTATTCCCGTTTCAAAAGTGGACTCCGATCCTTTGAAGATGGCCCCCGTCAAGGGAGACCCTCCATCTCCCACACTGACGAGTTCGTAGCACGTGTGCAAGAAATGATACGCGCTGACCGACGTCTGACTATCAGAGAGGTTGCTGATGATCTTGGAATATCAATTGGTACGTGCCATAAAATCGTAACTGAAGATTTGCACATGAGACGGGTGTCAGCGAAACTCGTGCCACGCCACCTGACTGGGGACCAGAAGGACGATCGGTTGTCCATTTGCACTGACCTCCTTGAGATAGCAAAAAACGACGCAAATTTCATGTCCTCGATAATAACTGGTGATGAAAGCTGGGTGTACGGATATGACCCGGAAACAAAGCAAATGTCCTCCCAGTGGCAAACGCAATCATCTCCTCGGCCGAAGAAGGCACGACAGGTCAAGTCCAATGTCAAGACCATGTTAGTAGCGTTTTTCGACATTGATGGCCTGGTGCATCATGAATACGTCCCTATAGGACAGAGTGTCAATGCTGAATTCTACAAAACAGTCCTGCAACGTCTCCGCGACGCTGTGCGCAGACATCGCCCTGAGAAGTGGCGCACAGGCAATTGGCGTGTTCATCATGACAATGCACCTGCACACAGGTCTGTCACCACAAACGCATTTTTGACGAAACACAACATTCCATTGCTCCCGCATCCTCCATATTCACCCGATCTTGCTCCGTGTGACTTTTTCTTGTTCCCGCAACTTAAGAAAACAATGAAAGGTCGTAGATTCGATGACATTGAGCAGATTCAAGCCAACGCGACGAGACAAATGAGGGCTATTCCGCAAAGTGACTACCAGAGGTGCTTCCTTCAGTGGCAGGAACGATGGAATAAATGTGTACACTCACAAGGGAACTACTTTGAAGGAGATAGAACCAAATAGTATGTAAGTCTACTTATTCGAATAAAAAAAATGAGTCCCGGAACTTTGTGAAACAGTAAGTCTACTTATTCGTATATGATTTAACAGGGGAAATGCTGTATATATTTAACAGGAAATTACTACCTGTAAAGTCATATAAAGAAAGAAAATTAAAAACTAAATGATCTGCGATCGGCAACGCACGATGTTTACGTTTTACACCACTTCTTTTATTTGCTGAATCCATAATGGGGCTATGCAGCAGCAAATAAATGATAAAATGAGAAGGAATGAGCAGGAATGCCTGTTAACACGTGCAAGCAAGACCCAACAGCTGCATCAAAACATAAACGGCTCCAGAAAACAGTGGCATGCCAACGCGGCAAATAAAAAAATGCGCTCCGAAATACATGCCGGAAAACTGAAGGAACCGGATTATCGATGGCCGGATTTTTGAATGTCAACTGTAATGCATTACATCATAAAAACAAAAACGCACGGAGACGCGTTGAAATGGTTCGGAAAGATCCACAATGTGGGAACTTATGGATAGACCCAGCCAAACACCAACAGAACAGTAGGTCAGGAAAAGACGTTGTCATTGGATAGGACACACTGTGAGGAAACCAGCTGACAGCATTACAAGACAGTTGTTGGTCTGAAATTACCAGGGTAAACAGAAATAGAGGAAGACTCAAAACATAAAGAGAAGAGAACTGTACATAAAGGAGAGAGTTGGAAACAGACCTTAAAATAAAGAAGACACTGAGAGGATTAGACATAACTGTATTGACGATCAATCAAATTGTCACGAGTGGTTTTCAAGAGTCTGTCTGAGACAAGACAAAAGAATCTGAATGATGACTGAGACAAGACAAAAGTCGGAGTGAGGACTGAGAAATGGGGATGAATGTGGATGGAGTGAATTATAGCACTCAGGAGTGAAAGACCAGATACTGACTCTCCGACCTGCCACTCAATGACTATGTTTCTAAGCTACTTTCAACTCCGCCTCTCTCGTCCTGGGGTTAGGTTTAGTACACGTTGGTGACTCCACTAACAATTAAGTACAAGTACAGATAGTAACAATTACAAGTACAGATAGAAAATCGGTCTGATCCGCAGATGAATTGTCTAATTTATTAACCCAAAAAACTATAGCAAAGCAAGAAAATATCAAATTACAAACCATCAACACACACAGAATGCATTTCACAAAAATCATGTAACCACAATGTTAGTAATGATAATAATAAGGAGCATAATCCACCCAGCTTCAAACTCCCGCTATTATTGAGTAGATTTTTCTGTTAATTCTTCTGCAGGGAACCCTGTAATAAAGAAGTTCCTACACAACCACAATAACCCGCTGACTTCTTCTTGTCAGCAAAACACTAATACATTCCACTTAATGTCCCTGTCCCACAGTTACTGCAATCTCTAACACTCCAAAACAATTATCTGAGTGCACTCCCCTAAAAGTCCTTCTTGCTTGGCATGCGTGCGTTTATACCCTGCTGGGATGACAGCGTGCTGGCGAATAGCAGACGGAGAAATGTTGACCTTATCTTCTCCCGGTTTTTGCTGACAAATCTGTGGGAAAAACCAACCCCACTGTGAATCCCAATGCTAAGTCCTCTAAATGTGCAGGCGTACTGTAAATCCAGGATCTAAAGGGTGACGATGAAGGAGCTCAGTTTTAATTATGCGTTGGATGTAATCAATCCACTTTTGCTAAGGCCCGTCACTCTTGTGAAGGCAATTGATAATACGGACGACGTAACTCTTTGCAGTTGACGCCAGTGGAGCATGGGCACTCCACTTACTTTGAGAGGTGGCGTTGAAAATATTCCCAGCGATGGAAATCACCCGAAGATCCCGTAGTAGGGTTTCGAGGAAATAACAACTGTAGTTGGTGGTGACACCTACTGTAAATGGGTAGAAGCTTTATCCGGCTTTTCCAGGAAGGCCAATGACTTAGAATTTCCTTAACTCCGTCATAGTTTACCGGTGCTGGTTGAAATGAAAACATATTCCAAAATCTCTTATCATCTAGCTAACATCAAATCAAAACAACATTGAAAACAAAGCAATTGTATACACAGGCACAGATTAACTATTTATAACCATTCCCACCCCAAACAAGTATCTGCTGGCCAGTGTTGACCTGGGCTCGCAGTTTTTTCTCTCTCCCCTTCTCTCTCTCTCACTGACTGTTAAGTGGTAGCGAAATGGTAGGTGCCGTGGGCAGGCCTACTCGTGACTTGCCTTGCGTAATCAGGGGTTTCCCCGGCTGGCGGGCGGGTTTGGTATGTAAATATTCCTGACTCATTTACCTGGCACGGAACTGACCTTATAATATCTGCCAGTTCTGTCTACCACGCAGGCGTCAAACAAATATGCAAGCCCAGTTAATATTCTCTAACTGGGCTGCAACCTTTAATACCATCATATTTAAAAGTACACCATATAAAAACGTATAAGGCTACCATTGGTAGACCTCTAACGGAATTACAAATATCCCTATAGTAACAGAAGAATCAAATAAACTAAAGTTACATGTTGTTAAAAAGATTTACAAAGATCCGCCAATTAGGCCAGAAACAAACACAATCGCTTATGGTTACACTCTATGTTAAAAATAATTCCCTCCACGTAACGCTCATTTACACAGTTACACTTAGAGGGGAAAAAATTATTCTTATTTAAGAATTCTTACCGAGATTGTGAAGAATTTCCCACTCTAAAAGTAACAGGTAATCTTGCGCCAAGATCTCTACCACTGCACGACAAGAGTCCCAAGTACTGACAGCATTTAGAGATAGAAGGGAACCCAATATATACCAAGAATGGACTACAGGTGTTCCACACCTGCAAATGAACCGCAGAAAAACAAATCGTAACTTTCACCGGAGAATTCTCCTGGCGAAGAGTTACAAGAAGGATAGCGTCACGGAGCGACTGCTTTTACGCTGAGAGAGTCCCAGACTTTCCCTGGAATAAAAAACACAGGGAAGTTTTGGCCGCCCAGCGAGAAGCGTTTGTGGACGCGTCACAAAGACGCTCTTATCAGCATTAAAAGTCTCTGTTGGCAGCGTTCGTGGGAGAAACAGGTGAGTTAAACTTGTCAGATCAAAGTAACTTGCGAGCTGCGACAGAAACTTAGAAGAAAAAATAGATGAAAATAGGTGTGACTAAAAGCCAAGAAGAAGGTAGGGGGACGGTAGCCCCACCCGTATGGTCAAATATTTTCAACCCCAACGTCACACAAATCAATACCATTTAGCTCCCTAAAACGCATAGGCCTTCAACAAATACACGCCAAGACCTTATGTCACGTGTCATTGGCTCAAGCTTTTTCCACGATTTCCTCATCATTTTCACTTGTCTCCAATTCTCCTCTCCATGTTTTTCTTAGTTCACCTCTGCCTCTCGTACCCTAGGGGTTCAAAAACAAGAACTGCTGTACAATGCTATCCACATGTTTTCTCAATGTGTGTCCTTTCGATCGCCAGCGTCTGTTTTCGCGGTATTAATAGTAAAACGGGACTCTGTAATATGACTACTCAGGCATGTCGTATAAGGCAACTACTATGAGGTTGTTCATGAGGCTGTCAACCTTATTTTCCAAAACAAATTGCTAGAGAAACCATCACTACTAGAGCACGTGAATGCTTAGTGTAAGCTTCCTGTAAGCCGACTAGTTGTAGTGGTGGCTCCATGCTTTACAAGGAGCGAACAGGAAAATAATGATGATGATAGTGAAATCATGTATTATGTAAGTCTAACACAGTTTCCTTGAGATGTCTGCCTTCATGAGACACGTTGCTTTGTGTGACGATATTTGTGGATGTCCTTTTACATTTTTTTCTTTCTCTCCTACATTGTCCATTTATTTCTTCATTTTTCGTACATGAGTTCGAGTCATTGACACTCCCTAAATTGCTTTACCTTTTTCCACACTGCAATAGTGTTATTTCACGGGTAATTCACTATGTTGAGGATTAATTGTATTCGCTTAAGCGGTTGCGCCAGCTTGAATGCAGACGGTAAACGGAACCTTATTTTCAAAGTGATTATGTAAGTCTAAGCACTAGTTGTAGTGGTGGCTCCGTGTGATGGTTTGACACGTTGCTTTGTGTGACGTATTTGTGGACCCATTTCCTCCTACATTGACCCAGACAGAGAACGAGTGACCATCAGTGTTTCGTGGTTGGCCACTGCGCCTCCTGACACCTCGGCGGAAGAGGACACAGGAAGCCATACTGTATGTCTGAGGGAGTCGGCTGTTGTCCGCGAACGTCAGGGATTATCTGTCTGGCCGAAGATTTGAGTACGCGTGATAATCACCCCCAGTTTCGCGAAGAAACGGCCACTCTTTAAAGTAATAATCCTGGTAAGTAACTTACTTTCTCTGCTAGAAGAAACATCACTACTCAGTTCTACCAAGGTTGAAATTTCCAGGCTATGAAGATAAGCTCTCTGTAACAGTGTCGTAATAAATCCTATGAAGTCAGAATTTCCGGTGGCTGGGGGTCACACTAGCAGGTGAAGGAGATTAAAACGAGTGCATAAATACTTGCACCCACTGATCCAAATCTATCCAATTGATGAGAACTTTTGCTGGCGAACGACTATCCAGTAGGCGCGCTGGGGTGCCTCTTATGCTGGATAAGGAAGACTTGAACTTTAAGACAGGTGACGAGTACTGGCAATTGACGAATCCTTTCTGTCGGCACGCAAGTATACTCCGAGTTAACTGGCTGTTAATGGGTCGGACAGTATTGCCGAAACTGACTGGATGGCAAAGGCGATAGCCTGTATGTGTTGAGTTGATGGTTAGCTGCAACTGGCGGCCATAAGTGCTGTAGGTAAATACTCCAGGACGCAAGGCTACTGCTTACGTGTAGGTAACTGAAATCGAAGCATAGTGGTATACTCCAAATCAACTGGCTGTTAATGGATCAGGCAGTGTTGCCGAAAATGACTGGATGGCAAAGGCGACAGTCCGTATGGTCTGGAGCAATAGACACTTTCAATAATGGGCTGTGGTTCGTAATCCACTCCCTAGCCTTATAACTGAAACCTGGCAATATAACGGAGACTGCCTGATAGTAATTGTTAGTGGACAATAGTAATCCCCTTACAGCAGTAAATCACATCAGGAAGCATAAAACAAATGCCTACCAAGGCTCGAAGACAGAATAATTCTTGCACTACCAACTGTTATTAGCTCTGGCGCAGAATATCACTTTGTCCAGTGGCAGAATTTCCTTGAGACAGTGGTACTGAGTGATAGAGACCTCTTGCTAAAATAGCAAGATAGAGTCTGCAGGTGGCTTTTCCACGTGCACAAGATGGAACAAATTCAGACGTAAGACCTAGGGAAGAGATTCCCTGGACGACTCAAGATACAGGAAAAGGACGTAATCTGCCACCTCGCTGGTGGTTCTACGAGCGACCGGTGTTCGCGAGACGAGACGTGGGTGGTACAATTAAAAGGGTAGAATTCCCCCCCCCCTCCCCCGTGTCCACGATTCTCTGTAAATCAAAGAATACGGGGAACTCGCCGTCATCTGCTAGAAAGGCAGAATAAAAGGACTGTTAGCTAAATGCCGATGTCCACGTGTAAAGGGGTGGAATTAGCCTGTTCAATGTAAGATTGACGTGACCAATGCCAGAATTAGCGCTATAAGGAGCTATAAGACAGAAACGTAGGCGTAGACAAAAATTAGAGAACAAGACAGAGCAGACCATTCTGCTACAAGTGACAGAAATTTCGCCGAATCACGACAGTGACAATGTGGAAGTAAAGACAAAAAACGTCCCAGTGGAACAAGAGGTGAAAATAAAATACTGGAGATGGATAAGACACTCACTAAGGAAACATGTTTATGACATTACCAGGCAGTCCTTGTTCTGGAATCCCCTGGGTAAGAGATGTAGAGGGAAGCCAAGGAAGGCATAAGAATAGAATTAAAGACAGACATGAAGAGGATGAAGAGGACATGGTAAGACCTTGAGCTGATGGCGCGTGACAGGAAGAATTGACATAAGTTTGTTGAAGGCCCATGGTCTTTGGAGAGTTGAAAGGTGATGCTGATGGTATATAGCGCTTCATTACCTCTGACATCAAGTTTAGAAGATGCTGTAGATGACTAATCTAATGTTGATGTGCTGTTTTTGATAGCTGTTTCTGTTATCGTTTCTGTCTGACAAATTAATGATTAAGGGAAACATGGAGAAATGTCTCGGAAACTGAAATTATTAAAACATCGGATTATAGCATCATAGACGAAGCTATCTGACGTCTTCAGTAAATACGTGTTGGCATTGTTATTAGTAGCACACTGAAATCTCTTTACACGTAAATTGAGGTAATTAGGGAATATGGTGTTAGGCCCATATTTTCTTGACCATTGGCACACTAGGTGTGATGTGGTCAGCATCATGCTGGCCTCCTTAACCTTCCCAAAAGCTACTCTGGTACCCAATTCACGAGGCTGGGTCGTCCCCAGAGCCCTTTTGTGGTCTACAAAAATCCCACCTCAACTGGGGATCGAACCTTAGACCACCGAGCTTGGAAGCCAGTTCACTAACCACTGTGTTACTTTGGCTCCATTTATATTACTAGCATACTCAAATACTATTTGGCATCTAAATAAATTATGGGGACTGCTGTAAAACTGGTAAGGACATAACAATATATAGTAACAAATAAAATGGTATTGAATCAGTTTTCTTTGTTACTATATATATATATATATATATCTATATATATATATATATATATATATATATATATATATATACATATATATATATATATATATATATATATATATATATATATATATATATATATATATATATATATATATATATATAGCTGGCATCTAGATTACTAGCACTTTTAATTAGACCAAAAAGAAAACAGAATTATTACTAAAAATAATGCTGGTAGCACTTCAAAACTACAATAAGAGAGACAAGACTCGTGACCAACAACTGTGCCAGTGTAGATGTTTTCGCCTAACAAATATTGGGCATTATGGAGAAAGACACCGACTCCATTTACAATGTCGAATTTCTTATTCACTATTCAAGCAACTTCAAATTAGCTTAAGGTTATCATGGGTTAAAAATGAATCACAGTCGATAGGATAGTATGGCGCTCTCTCTGGCAAGCCTCACTGTTACGTGCAGTCTTTGATATCTTACAATATTATACATTGGTATTCTTGTTATCTTCGCAAATATTTTGAAAGCAAAATAGTGCTTAAGGGAAAGTCATTATTGTGTTACTTCCCTTGAAAGTTGTGTCGGCTCTTTCGATCAAACTCCGCGGATAAATCCATTTTACTGCGATTTATTCGTTGTTTGGGTAATAATAGATTGTTCTTGCTTCAGAATATCTATGGCCTGAATTTGTGTGTATTGTTTGTCTGAGTAGGACGAGTCTGTCTTATATCTGTATATCTTTACATATCTAAGTCGAACTATATGTTCTGTTGTCTCTAGAGAGGTCGAAGGCTATTCGGCGGATGTGTCGCTAGAGTGTGGTGTGATTTGGCTTCGTCCTGATAGGGACTGTGTGTTTTCCATGTCGGCCTGTCGCCGGGGAAAAAAGTGATCTCAGTATTTGTGGGGAAGGTGATAGTTGTCTAAACCTATCGTGTATGCTTTACCCCAGTGTTTAGTCGTATTGCCAAGGAATGGCAGCTTCATAATTCCTATACCAAGGTAATCAAAGATACTCTTATGAACTCTCGATCGAAGCCACCATTTTCGATAGTTACGATTTGAATGTCTAAGAGAATATATTTGACTCGATGAAAACGACTTCGATTCCTAGCAGCACTATATCCTGTAGATTGCAGTCAATTGTTCATGATCAAATCTACAGAGCAATGAAATTTTTTATGAATGACTAACTTTAGGACAGATTCATTATCTGTATCCAAACGTGAGTGACAGCTCACGAGTGAAGCCATCTTGGAACCAAAACATGTAGTGACTTTCAAGAAGAGAAAAGGGATGCCCGTATTATCGCTTGATCAGTCCAGAGATCACTGCTACACATGAGAACCCATTGCTAGCGGTTCAATATTATTATATGGAAAAAATATGTGCTGAACATTATGTTGAAGAATCGTCGCTAGACGAGATTAGGTTTAGAAGCCATCTGAAATATTGTTTATAAGCTGACGTGCTCAGTCAGTGAAGTCAGATGATAAATATGTATGGGCGATACTGAGTGCTTGGCTACTGACAGTCCATTATACACTTATTCTACATGAGTGCCCATGTAACATTGCAAGACCATTTATCCACTGTACTATGATGTATTATGCCAACCTGTGATTTGTCACTATCTGTGCTGTCGAGTGTGTACGTCCAATTAAACTTTAGAAAAGGTACACAGTCGTTGGTGTCGATGACTTCCAGTCATACATGAGTGTGAGAAAAGAACATTTTTTGTCAACACCACGAACCTTTATCATCATTCGCACATTGTACACTCAATCCATGTCTACACACCACTGCGTAGGTCAAGTTGACATTCCATACACTACAGTGGAGCAAACAACACCATAGAGATCTTATCAACTGATGATGATGATGATGTCTGCTTCCATCCACTTATATCTATCTTTTGGTGGATATCATTAACGGGAATAAAAATCCAACGTTATCCAACTTTATCAACTGGTGGACCAGCTTTCTGGGTTTGACCTCGCAGAAGTTCAGAAGTCAACAGATTACCGATACCAGACCGTTTCCTGTGGCTGATACGACACACTTGCAGTATTGGTTTGCTCTTTGTCAACACTTCGTCACGTGACCTGTCAGGTGAATGCAGTATGTAGGTCAGCGTTGTTGACATTTTTTACATTAGACATTATAGAGTTTCACAGAACAGTTGGATCAATTCTTGTCAATGTTAACAGGAAGACAGTATGAGTGAACTAAGAAGTCCTATTTTCATCGATGGATCTTCTTGTTTTCTGTATATGAACTTTAATATTTAAGGCCAGAATGTTTAATTGAATAAAGTGGCAGTTTGTTTATTTTCATAAAAATAACTTTGCCATTACTGTAAAACTGAGCCTATTTTGCAACACATACTATCATACACATAATTTATATATATTTTTATGTTTACATGTTATTTGTTTGTATAGTATGTTAGTTTCTATGTCAGCGGGTTGTGTTTAAGGTTGGGCGGCGTCCTCACAACAGAATATCCCACGTCATAGAGGGTCCGTTGTGGGCGTTTTCTATAGGTGCAATTTTCTTGATTGAAAATTTGCTGCGACAACTGTTGCTTTTGTGTTAGCTGTGAAGTCTGTAATTATTGTTATTTTTGTGATATTTCTTTGTTCTTTAGTTTTGTTTTGATTTGTTTGTAATTTGTTGGTCTAACCTTTTCTATCTTTCAGTTCTATTCACAATTTATATTCATATATTGTGACGTCATTTGTGTTGTTATTCTTTGCAGATTCAGTGATTATTTTCATTGATTTCCCTATTTGATTTATTTTGATTTCTGCAAACGTTCTTGTATTGTCAGTCCTATTTGTACTTTATGTATTCTGTTGGTTGACATATGTTTTATATAGGTATATTTCATAAGACACAATTGCCTGTGCACTGCACTTGGATTATGGTATAAACCAGTACCTGATTATTATTACTATTATACAAGACCTTATTAAAGGCTTGTGACCCACAGATATTGGGATAGTATACTGATTAATCAAGTCATTGAGAACTTGTGGTATTATTATTGATTCAGGTGATTAGTATTATTGTTAGACATCATGGCTACATTAGAATACTTCATTACACAAGGGAAAGCCCTTGATAAGACTGGTCAACAATTAGAACAATGGGCAGTTGCTCAATATGACAAAGCATTAGCTGCAGAAGAGAGAAGAGCTATGGCAGAAGAGAAAAAGATTAGCTGCAGAAGAAAGAAAAGCTATGGCGGAAGAGAAAAGATTAGAAAGAGAAGCTGAGGCTGCTGCTGAACAAAAGAAATTGCAGATGCAGGTAGAGGAAAGGAGATTTGAAGCTGAACAAAAAAAATTGGAAAGAGAAGCTGCGGCTGAACAAAAAAGATTAGACAGTGAAGCTGAACAAAAAAAATTGGAAAGAGAAGCTGCGGCTGAACAAAAAAGATTAGACAGTGAAGCTGAACAAAAAAGATTAGACAGGGAAGCTGAACAAAAAAGATTAGACAGGGAAGCTGAACAAAAAAGATTAGACAGAGAGGCTGAAGAAAAAAAAGCAATAAGAGAACATGAATTTGAGTTGGAGAAATTAAGATTGACAAGTATGAGTAATGTTAATCAGGCATCTAGTGGTAATGATAAACCTTCTACTTACAAGGTTAAGGTTCCACCGTTCAATCAGTCCAGTGACGATATTACATTCTGGCTGGATAGATTTGAACGTTCTTGTCGTACACATAATGTGGATAAATCACAATACGCTAATCAATTATCAGAAAACTTGAAAGGTGAATCTTTGACTAGATTATGCCTTGTAGGAGAAGCAGATAAGGATAATTATGATGTCATTAGGGCGGCTTTGATAAAAAAATATCAGCTAAGTGAGGAAGGCTATCGCCTTTTATTTAAAACGATGGTACCTGAGACGGGTGTAGAATTCTCAGAATTCACTGCAAAGGCACGTCTCACAGTTGATCGTTGGATTGAGCTTTCCAAAACAGAAAAAAACGTATGAAGGACTTATGGATTTGTTGCTCAGAGATAAGATTATGTCATGTGTGAACAAACCTTTCCTTGAATTTATACATGAGCGTAAACCCAAATCTCTAAAAGAAATGGAAGAATATTGTTCCCAATATGTCACTGCACACCCCGACGTGACTTTTGGCAACACTAAGATTAAGGAGAGTATGCCAGTTGCTTCAGCAACACCATACAATCCCAATTATTCACACAGATTTCAGGGACCTCAAAACAGATTTGATAAAAAAGGTAACCATAATAGTTATCAAAACCAAGGTAACCAATCATTTCAGGGTTCTTCTTCAAAGAACTGGAGACGACCTGATAGCTCTCGACACAGGGGTGGTCATAATTATAGGAATTTCCGTAGAGGAAGTAATTATAGAAACTATCAGGGTTATCCGTCTTGGAGTCAACAAGATCATAATTACAGAGATACTCATTATAATGAATATGATAATGGTAACCAAGGGAACTATGACTCAAACCCAAATAGGGGTTACAATAGAGGTAACAATAACTACAGAGGTGATAATAACCGAGGTAGATCTCAAAACAAAAGACATAAACCACATTTTCAGGCAAACTCTGCACAACAAGAGTCCCATGAAGCCTATAAACAGAGTAAAGATAATAATGATGCTAGTAATATGGCATGTGCCGCTTTTGATTTTGGGAGAGCATCTCAGTGCCCCCAATGCAAAACGTTATTTGAGCCAACCACAGTGTCTACTTTAAGCTGTGGCCATCCTCTTCCTGCTCTTCCAGCATCAGTCGCGCATGATGGAAGAGGTTCTCTTGTCTTACATAAGGGTTTAGTGAATAACAATCCAGTCTCTGTGCTATTTGATTCTGGATGCACCACAATTGGTGTTAGGCAGTCACTCGTAGATCCTTCCCGTGCCACTGGACAAGTAGTCAAATGTGTAACATTTGGCGGCACATTAGAGAAATACTCTACTGCTATCATTAGGATTGCTACTCCTTTCTTTACAGGAGATGTACACGCATGTCTTCTTCCGAATCCGATCGCTGACCTCATCATCGGTCGCATTCATGGAGTCAAGGAATGCACTCCGCAACAAATTTCCACGTGGGAAAGGCAAAACATGCAGATTGCTAACGCTGTAGTCACTAGAGCTCAGGCTCTTAATATGCCTCAAACTTCATCTATTGAAGATAATGAAGTGCATAACCAAGATAATCCCTTGGTAATTTCTCGTGACTCGTTTATAAAACAGCAAGAAGATGATCCCACTCTGAAGAAATTCTTCATTCTTGCAACTAAAGGTGATCCGAATAAAGACACAAGTCGCAAATCGTGGATTACAAAGAAGAATGGCGTACTTGTACGTATGGTTCAAGACTCCATTACGTCAAGTCATTCTCAAATCCTGGTTCCCAAGAATTTGAGAGTTAAAATTTTGCAGCACGCTCACGACTCTCAGTGTGCTGGACACATGGGTTTTTCCCGTACTAAGTCAAGAGTCCTTGCGGCTTTCTTTTGGCCATTGGTAAACAAGGACATACGGATTTATTGTCGATCTTGTAAAGTATGTCAGGAAGTTAAATCCAAAGGTCCACGGCATGCTGCACCCATTCAGGCGGCGGACATTCCTATTCGGCCGTTTCAAAAAATGGCCATAGACATTATTGGTCCATTTAAGATCAAGTCTGCCAGAGGACATCAGTTTATCTTGACGTGTGTTGATATGTGCACACGTTGGCCAGAGGCTATTCCTCTGAAGAGCATTACTACTGCTGATATTGCAGATGCTCTTTGGCTTATATTTTCTCGTCTGGGGTTCCCCGGAGAGATATTGTCAGACCATGGCACCCAACTAATATCAGATACCATGTCTCAAGTAATGTCTACTCTGCAGATAGATAGATCTTTAAGTAGTATCTACCATCCAATGTCTAATGGTATGGTCGAACGCCTTAATAGAACACTTAAAAACTTACTGGGGAAGATAACTGAGGATCATCCTCAAGACTGGGACAGAGTTTTACCTGCGGCCCTCTTCGCTTACAGAGAGGTACCCAATGAACATACGGGATTTTCTCCCTTTGAACTCGTCTTTGGCGCGCGTCCGCGTGGCCCTATGTCGTTGCTTCACGATCTCATAACATCTGACAATATTGACGATGACACAAAGTCATCCTACGAATATGTCATCGCGTTGAGACAAAAAATTATCGAAGCATGCAAATTAGCAACTTCTTCTTCTGAATTTGCGAAACAGAAGGCAAGGCAATTTGCCAATAAGAAGAGATGCTTACGACAACTTTGTCCTGGTGACAAAGCATTTGTATTACTACCTTGTAGGGAAAACAGATTACTTATTTCTTGGAAAGGTCCGTACGATATAATATCGAAAATTTCCGATGTCGACTATATTGTCGATATTGATGGGAAGCATAAAACCTTCCACATCAATATGCTTACTGAATTCCATGAACGTCCGGATTATTTGCAACCCATTTTCCAAGCAACGGACAATTCTCCAGTACAACATGGTCATTACTCATCACTGTCCGTGATACAGGATGAGGAAACAAGTTTTTCAGATGTAAATCTTCCTCTTCCAATGATCCCACTTCATTCCAGTGAATCATGGAAGAACGTTACTGTCTCTCCTGATTTGTCTCTAGGAGAACAGCGACAAGTTTCAACTATGTTGCAAACATTTCAGGATGTACTCACTGACATCCCTGGACAAACGAATGTCATTCAACATGACATTGTTCTAACTGACCATACTCCTATTAGGGTTAGACCTTATCCTATACCTATACATTTTCAAGCACAGGTCGAGAAAGAGTTGGATGAGATGATAGATTTGAAAATAATCGAACCATCCACCTCTGCATATTCTTCGCCGATGGTTATTGTGCGTAAAAAAGACAATAACATACGTCTTTGCGTTGACTATCGAAAATTGAATCAAGTAACTAAGTTCGATGCCGAACCTATGCCTTTACTGGAAGAGCTACTTACTCGACTCTCCAAATCTCATTTTTTCACTAAACTTGATTTGTCTAAAGGATATTGGCAAGTTCCTTTATCTGAACGCGCCAAACCTCTCACGGCTTTTTCAACACCTAGAGGTTTGTTCCAATGGAATTTTATGCCTTTCGGTCTTATGAACGCACCAGCTACGTTCGTACGCATGATGCGCCGAATCCTATCTTATCGGTCAGATGTCATTGCATATCTAGACGACATCTGTCTTTTCAGCGATACTTGGGAAGATCACTATTCAGGGTTAGATGAATTGCTGTCTACTTTGCGTGAGCACAACCTGACAGCGAAACCCTCTAAAGCCTATATTGGTTTTAGCGAAATTTCTTTCCTAGGCCACCGAGTTGGTCATGGTTTCCTAAAGACAGAGGACCATAATACTAGTAAGATACTTAACATCTCAATCCCTAAGACTAAAAAACAGGTGAGAAGTCTGTTAGGTCTTATTCAATTTTATGGCAGATTCATTCAGAATCTATCCTCTATCATGGCACCTCTCTCAACACTTCTAAAGAAAGGTTCGCCTAATGTGGTCCACTGGTCTCAGGAATGCCAATGCTCTCTGGATAAGATTAAAACACTGTTTTCAACACCACCTATTTTAGTGCTACCCACTAAAGATAAGACATTCGTTCTTCGTAGTGACGCTTCATCCACTGGGATTGGAGCGGCACTAATGCAAGAGTACTCTGGAACTCTGCATCCTGTAATGTATATTTTCCAGAAAACTTAATGCGGCAGAAAGGAATTATTCGGTTTTAGACCGTGAGCTATTAGCTATGGTTTGGTCGATCCTACTACAGAGATTCCTTCTAGGCGCACATTTCATAGTAGAAACCGACCAAAAAGCTCTTACTGCTATACAGAGTAAGAATTTGAAGAGCTCGAGGTCTACTCGATATGCAATTGCTCTTCAACCTTTTCATTTCTCTGTGCGAGCTATTCGTGGATCAGATAATGTGATGGCAGACATTCTGTCAAGATGCCCACATGATTCCACATAACTATTAGGGCTTAGACTTCTTGATATGTCTAGTTCTATAGTAGTTCCTTTTCTATATCATGATAGATACACATTTGTAATTTAATAATATAATGATTGTATCACTACATAGCGGTTCATTGATGTTTATTCACCGCTGTGCTTTGATGATTTTTTCTTCATAAATCATAAATTTAAGATATCTAATACGAAATGATGATATGAATTTTTTAGGCATTGTGTAATTGCCAGAATTGTATTATACTTTGATGACACCTTCCTGGAAAAATATACTTGTAGAGAAATAATTTCTCTCAGTTTATGAGACACATTCTCACCAGTCGCTCCATAAGTCGACTTAGCCTCATATTAGGCGTTATAGGTATTCCTGATATTTTCATCTGCGCATTATTCATGCGTTGTGAGCCTATTGTACGTTGCTCCTAGATGTATTTCAAAAAGAAAAAAAAATGTTCCATTTTTTTTTTTCCCGGGAGGGGTGGTAAGACTGTTACGTGCAGTCTTTGATATCTTACAATATTATACATTGGTATTCTTGTTATCTTCGCAAATATTTTGAAAGCAAAATAGTGCTTAAGGGAAAGTCATTATTGTGTTACTTCCCTTGAAAGTTGTGTCGGCTCTTTCGATCAAACTCCGCGGATAAATCCATTTTACTGCGATTTATTCGTTGTTTGGGTAATAATAGATTGTTCTTGCTTCAGAATATCTATGGCCTGAATTTGTGTGTATTGTTTGTCTGAGTAGGACGAGTCTGTCTTATATCTGTATATCTTTACATATCTAAGTCGAACTATATGTTCTGTTGTCTCTAGAGAGGTCGAAGGCTATTCGGCGGATGTGTCGCTAGAGTGTGGTGTGATTTGGCTTCGTCCTGATAGGGACTGTGTGTTTTCCATGTCGGCCTGTCGCCGGGGAAAAAGTGATCTCAGTATTTGTGGGGAAGGTGATAGTTGTCTAAACCTATCGTGTATGCTTTACCCCAGTGTTTAGTCGTATTGCCAAGGAATGGCAGTTTCATAATTCCTATACCAAGGTAATCAAAGATACTCTTATGAACTCTCGATCGAAGCCACCATTTTGGATAGTTACGATTTGAATGTCTAAGAGAATATATTTGACTCGATGAAAACGACTTCGATTCCTAGCAGCACTATATCCTGTAGATTGCAGTCAATTGTTCATGATCAAATCTACAGAGCAATGAAATGTTTTATGAATGACTAACTTTAGGACAGATTCATTATCTGTATCCAAACGTGAGTGACAGCTCACGAGTGAAGCCATCTTGGAACCAAAACATGTAGTGACTTTCAAGAAGAGAAAAGGGATGCCCGTATTATCGCTTGATCAGTCCAGAGATCACTGCTACACATGAGAACCCATTGCTAGCGGTTCAATATTATTATATGGAAAAAAATATGTGCTGAACATTATGTTGAAGAATCGTCGCTAGACGAGATTAGGTTTAGAAGCCATCTGAAATATTGTTTATAAGCTGACGTGCTCAGTCAGTGAAGTCAGATGATAAATATGTATGGGCGATACTGAGTGCTTGGCTACTGACAGTCCATTATAATATTAATCTACATGAGTGCCCATGTAACATAACATTGCAAGACCAGTTATCCACTGTACTATGATGTATTATGCCAACCTGTGATTTGTCACTATCTGTGCTGTCGAGTGTGTACGTCCAATTAAACTTTAGAAAAGGTACACAGTCGTTGGTGTCGATGACTTCCAGTCATACATGAGTGTGAGAAAAGAACATTTGTCAACAACACGAACCCTTATCATCATTCGCACATTGTACACTCAATCCATGTCTACACACCACTGCGTAGGTCAAGTTGACATTCCATACACTACAGTGGAGCAAACAACACCATAGAGATCTTATCAACTGATGATGATGATGATGTCTGCTTCCATCCACTTATATCTATCTTTTGGTGGATATCATTAACGGGAATAAAAATCCAACGTTTATCCAACCTTTATCACTCACACCCCAGGGTAGAAGAATAACGACCAAGTAAGTAATAAGTACAAATGAATTATCATCATCATTTTTATTTACGCTCTTCATGACGCATGGAGACACTGCAGCAGCTGGTGCCTTAGCAGGTATCCTTCATGATCTTGCAGCGGGGGTTTCTATGGTAATAAGCACATGATGAGGTTGCTAAATTGATTTTACATTAGCTTACTGTTAACAGCCATACTTATCATCATCAATATTTCCTCTTTTGCTCTCTATAAAGCATTGAACCACCACTGCTGTAGGCCATCTTGCAGGAAGTCTACACGAAAGCAATAATGCACTGTGACGGTATTGCCTCCCCTGCTTTGCAGTAGTGGTAAAACAGGAGCCAAAACTCAAGAGTATCTAATATGGGCTTCAAAGGTGTCTACCTTTGCACAAGATTACTCTTGGCAGATACATAGATAGAAGGTTAATGACGCTTCTACCACAAATGTGTTTTCACAAGATATTCAGATAAGGGAAAACGATGCTGCATTTGGCTGAACACGTTAATTCTAGAATCTGCAGACAACTTTTGTGAAGGATTAAGCAATCGTTTATGTTAGCTCGTTTAAGCCCCCACCTCTGATTAACTCAGTGGAATTCTTATTATTCTGTTATAGCTCTGTTTAGAGTGTGTGTAGTAAATTGACTGAGACAAACATGCAGTAACTTTAAAATGATTAAATCGAAGTAATTTTTGCAAAACATTACAATTACCGGTAACAAAAATTTAAATAATCAATTAAATTGTAACAGTTGGAAAATATTGAATAGTTTAGAAGAAAAGTTTCATCATTAATTGGTAATAGAGATAATGGATAAAAGGTTCACTTTGGCAGCGTGTATTTTTTTTATTTAGCTGCCAATAGTAGTTTCGGCTCCCGCTGATAGGTTCTTTTTACACTGCTCTCGCTCGTCGCTGGTCAAGGTTGTAGGCGCCGCACGTTCACAGAACGTCAAGTAGTAACTGCCAAGCTGGTCCTGCGTCTGTCTATAAGACCCTCTTATGACGTCGTCTCGCATAACGTCAGTCCACTTCTACCTTCACTTGGTTCCAGAGATAGTATTTTCTGCCGGTACCACCAATAACTATGATAAAGAATAGAAACGAAACGCTCTCCTGAGTATTGCGTTTTCCAACCCATGGTTATGCGTCACTATCTTCCAATTACACCATTCCATTTATCTCAGAATTTACCCTCGATGAGAATTAAATTTAATCCCTCGGGATAAAACGTTCTTTACATTTAAATTGAATAGCTTTTACAGTTACTTTACATTTAAATGAAAAGGTTAATAGTACAGATAGAATATGTTTCCATTTACGTTTCCAGTGATTGAAAAGTGTTCACAATATTCTTCTTCTTCCTCTTCCTCGTTCGTCCTGAAAAGGACAGTGGTTGCATTGTGTCTGTTTACGCCTAAGCTGTGATATCTGCACCTTTCGGTCGACACATCCGACTTCTGCAGGGCATTTTTTAGGACCGGGTTTGCCTTCCCTCTTCGATCCGTGCTCGCTCAGCCAGACTGCACTGTTGCAGACTGTTTCCAGGACCACCACGTGGAGGTGGAGCACGGTCTTGACCAGCTCTGGTTCGCTGGTCCTGACGCAGGCAGTCAAGCTATGAGTCGCTGACTGCGGTCTCTATTGCTGCGTCTTCTGGTCCCGTTCACAATATAAATTGAATATGTTTTCATTTATGTTTACACTGATTTGAAAAGTTTGAAACTTCCATTAATTTTAAAATTAATATTTTCACATAGACATTTACACTGGTTTGAAACTGTAAATATTATACTTAGAATATGCATCATTTCTTTTATCCTTCCCTCCCTGCTCCATAAGAAGCTGTGAATATGTTTTGCTTTTAGTTCTCTTTAAGAAACTAGCAATAAAGCAATAACCAGCCCGTGCAGTGGTGGTTCATGAATCATCATTCTATACGCTGAGATTGCCAGCCTCAAATGACTGGGACATCCACAAGCGATTTTCATATATTAATATTCACATGGCAATATACATATATGTATGTTAGTTCACATGTTAGTAATGAGAAATATAGAATGTAAAATGACAACGTACGCCAATCCTGGCTCACAGAATGTTTGCTCAGATGAATAAAAGAGACTTGAATCGGCCTCTTACACGCATCTGGGGAGTCGTTAATTTAATAAATTCCCTCTCTGACTTTATATGTTTAATTCAGTTTCCGCAGACAGCGGCTTTCCTTATTAAAATGATAGAGATTCCCTGGGCTGATTTTGTAATTCCGAAAAAATACTCAAATAAAAGGTGTTCGGTCTGATGAAATGGAATTCTGAACTCTAGGCGTCACTCTAGCAAGGTCTGGCGTCTTGGCAAGCGATCTTCACAGTAGTTTTGACTGACTGAAGCGTCATGTTATATTCACTGCCTTCCCACGCATCTGTTTGTTATGGGGTCTAACCAAATGCTCCAATCATTTTCAAACAGGCTTGTTAGGGTGTCGTACTTTAAAAATATTCCACGTGAAATAAAATGAGTAAAGCAAAAGGTCACGTATTACCATATATGGCAATTAGACATACGATGCCTTGCGTACAGATTCGCGAACATGTCGTTAACCTCATATGACAACGTGTGTCAGATGTAACAGTAATTACTTTTATCACAAAGTAATCTTGTCATCCATGTCTGCTCATACGTTGTCTCTCCGTATTCCAAGCTTTGGTTATGCGTTCACCCGTCTTATCGGTGATTAGGCCGATAGCGCTGGGCAGTGTAGTATTAATCAAATACGGCCAAGCTGTGGTAGACGAGAATGATGTCAGTCGCTCCCTGCAAAGTGAGGAAGACATAGATAACAAACAAACATGATGACTTACCCCGAAGAGGGGTGTAAGGAGGAAAATACGTAATATCTGCTATACAGCAGAGAAAGAAAGACAGACAGTGCGACAATTAAGGAATTGCAATAAAATCAGTACCAGAAATATATAAAGTACTGCCGGAGTGAAACAGAGATCGAGAGGGGCCGCTCCATTCTGTCATATGCACTCTCATAGCCCTGGCGTCTGTAGCAATTCGTTTTATATAATGAGGTTGCCAAAATTTCTCTGGTCATTTATGAAAATTGACAAAATGTACAGTTATCATACTTTTAGCCAATGAATATGAATAAAAAATTATTAACTACAAATTAGAATCTTGAACTCAAATATGAAGTCAGTCTTTCTGTATGACTCAGAGACATGACATGTCTGAAAGACTATCCCCGCCAAGCTACAGATATTTGTAAATAGATGTCTCCGATAGATCCTTCGTATAAGATGGCCAGATCTAATAACAAATATAGATCTAAGGAAAAGATGCGGACAACAGCCAATACAAACAGAAATTAGGGTAAGAAAGTGGGGATGGATAGGAGATACACTCAGAAGAGAAAAATCAAGCACAGCCAGAGTTGCCCTTGACTGGAACTCACAGGGGAAAAGAAGAGTCGGGAGGCCAAAGAGAACTTGGAGAAGAACTGTTGAAGAGAAGGCTAGGGAAATTGGAATGACTAGGACACAGATGAAAAAGACAGCCCAGAATATAAATCTATAGAGAGCAACTGTTTCTGCCCTATGTTCCACAGAGAACAAAAGGAATGATGATGATGAACTACAAATCGTGATTTAAAAGCCACTTTATATTTTTACATTATTATTTCTTCACTTATTTTCCCATTAATTCATATAAAGCAACTATCAAAATAAAGAAAATTAACTGTCATTTCATAAATGCTGTGTCATATTAAAATGTATAGCTCCGCGTGAGATCCATTTCGTTCAAAACATAATTTTGTAGCAGGCAGAGATTGTGGCTGTCTCTTCTAGCGTCCGCGTATTCATCACTTTTGATTTTATTTTATGTTATTTCTATACATGAAAAAATAATAATAACAAAATATTAACTTAACTGGCAATTACTGCTCATTGTTTTAAACTTTGTTCCATGTATATCCAACAGATACAAGAGAGGATATAAACATTTAAAAATATATATGTATATGTTGCAAGTATGTTTGTCGTTGGTGGTATGAAGTGATGATCAGGAGTGGCCGACATGGTGTGTGGGGTATAGATAAGTCCATAGACGCGAATGGGTATAAGTCCTTGATCAACTATTCATAGTACACACAAACCCTCATACCACATGTAGAAGTCAGGAAGGTTGAAAACGGCTTGTGCGATTCCAACTATTTATTACGATACAACACGTATACGTTGACATCAAATATATATATACTGTCATTGGGACAAGGTTCAAGCACATCAACATCATGTAGATAATAT
Source organism: Oreohelix idahoensis (assembly GCA_024509875.1). Taxonomy (NCBI): domain Eukaryota; kingdom Metazoa; phylum Mollusca; class Gastropoda; order Stylommatophora; family Oreohelicidae; genus Oreohelix; species Oreohelix idahoensis. The sequence continues at coordinate 1,499 of JAMPIV010011503.1, read as the reverse complement.
TAATTCACTGCATCCAATACGACAGAGACTCTGGCAAAATATAGCCGCATATGTGCCGGGCTTCAAAATATCAAATGTTCTCTGTATTTCCACTGACAAAACATGTCAAATAAATCTTTGGCAATATAGCCGCATAAATGGCGGGCTTCAAAATATGTAATGTTCTCTGTGTTTTCTCTGACACAACATGTCAAGTAACTCTTTAGTAATATAGCCACATAAATGGCGGGTTTCAAAATATCTAATGTTCTCTGTATTTCCACTGACAAAACATGTCAAATAAATCTTTGGCAATATAGCCGCATAAATGTCGGGCTTCAAAATATCTAATGTTCTCTGTGTTTCCTCTGACAAAACATGTCAAGTAACTCTTTAGTAATATAGCCGCATAAATGGCGGGTTTCAAAATATCTAATGTTCTCTGTGTTTCCTCTGACAACAAAGACTCTTCCAGCAGACTGTGGGTATCACAGTGCCAATAATATATATGTGCTCTTAAACTCCAGCAGACCGCACCAGGAGTAAGCCACCTCAATATCAGCCAACCATCTTGGGCTTGTAACATCATAACAATAAGTTCTTGGCTACAAAATAGCATAAAAGTACTTTTACCTTTACTGCCATCCAGGAATAAATCACTTAAACATACGCCATATCCTTGGCTCTCAGAAATATATCAGAAATAAATCAGGGGAAATCTCAAACATTCTATCACACAAAAGACTCTGTTCCCCGTTCACACAGTCAGAGAAACATGGCTGAACACCTTCTCAGCTCAAAACGCCCAGGCCGACTGTCACGAGATACAGTACCCCGGTCCCGCCAAACCACCACGCATGCGCGGATAATCGCGTGACGTGAGTTTAGCTCACACGAGAACAATCTGCAACGTTCTCGTAAACTGTTCTAGAAAAATCTTCGAACAGAAAATCTTAAATGAGCAAATGGCAAGTCAAGGGAGATAACAATTAAATCAGACCTGTACCAAAAAGTATTACAACCTGTAATCTCCCTTAGACCACAGTATAAAAATGTTTACATCCCTAGCTTAAGACAAACAGACTTTAACAGTATATATATCATACTTTTGCACACCCATGTTGTAACTGACAATTAAAACAATTTGTGTGGGGCTTTTTTTGATAAGTTTAAAATTCTATTTTTAATGATTTTTTTTTAAAATACACTATATTTGTATGAAAAACAATGAAAAAAAAATACTTAAAAAATATATCAAAGCAAATTTCCAAAATATCAAAAAAATCCCCTGTCATTTTAAAGGTATATATGTGTCCTACATGCATGCCAAATTTCAGACTGATCTATTAGATAGTTTGTAAAAAATAACATTTTTTGTTAATAAAATGTTAGTTTTGAGAAAAATGCATTTTAGTCATCCGAAATGACTTGTCTTGTCCAATATACTCCGTTCAGGGGGGCTAGAATGTGGTTTTAAAATTGTCCAGCACTATATGCTGCACCTCCTTCAGCCTTCCTGC
>JAMPIV010011502.1:0-21256 GCA_024509875.1 Oreohelix idahoensis | reverse complement strand
ATATGTCTTGCATTAAACAATTCTGTACGAAACCATAATCAACTGTTATGGGCCAGTTTTCGAGGTCACTGTATTCTTTGAAATCACTGAATTTGCTTCCTGTTTCATGTTTCTGCTCAGTCTCTGCTTGTCCCGCGGTACTTTCATGTTGACCACTGTGATCGTCATCTGTATCAAAAGCGTCAACAGTGGGTTGAATATTGCTAGAAAGAGCTCCCACAGTTTGTGCACTATCAGTGGCTTCAATAGTGTTTGCTTGGCTTGTTTCAACTGTAGGTGTTGACAAACTTGACATTGCCAAATAGTTTGTTAGTTTTTGACATTTAGAGATTTCGTCAGATCGCTTTTCCTTGAGTTTGCGTTTTTGGTATCCACTTAAGTACTTTCGTGAACTCATTGTTATTCCTCTAGCTAGGGTCTTGACTTCTGTTAAAAAGGCGAAAAAATTACATTAGCCACAGCAGAACAGCCAACTTACCGCGACACTCCACCTTTACAACATCTGTGCTATTGACTCAAACTTTGGGATTGTTCAAATATATACAACAAAAAATTAATCAATTCGAGTCGTGCGACTATTGTCGAATTATTTGATAGGAAAAAAATGTTAGGTCTACTTTCTGAGAAAGCGTTTTTTCGTTTACGGCTAGCCTACATGATACTTTAATAACCTTTTAATTTTTATTTTAACTATTATTTTATATTGAATTACACTATATTATTAATATTTTTTTTTAAACCCCTTCTCATATAGACCCAAAATTTTTAAGCAATGTGGACTAAAGTCGCTTTTGGGGCCCCTCCGGGATTAGGGGCCCTGAAGCTTAAGCTTCATTAGTTTCATAGTAGATCCGCCACTGGCTCCAGGACAAAACATACGTAGAGCACATTACCAAACTAATTCTCACGTACGCAAGCGATACAACAGTAGAAAATTTACAACACTCGGAAACACTTAAAAACACCATACGCGTACAAACGCAACGGATGTCTTCTATCATTAAAAAAAACCCGAACACAACAAGAGACATTAATAGAGAAAGCTATCCAACTAACAAAGCAAACAGACAAAAACTCGCCCTCCATTACCACACTAGAGAGCGAACTAGAGCAACACAAACACCACAGGTTCCAGGGAGCTGTATTAAGAACAAAACTCAACACCATCACACAAGAGACACCCAGCAAACAATACATGGCAATAGAACAAAATATACAACGCTGCAAACAGATAGGACAAATATTAGATCTAGACGGAACCACGCAGACAGAAACACACAACATAGTACAGGCCTTTGAAGACTACTATAGAAACCTGTACACAGAAGAAAACGTCGAGTCACACACGCAAGAAGTTTTCATGCACTTTACAAAGAAATTACCAGACGCAGGCAAACAAAATCTAGACGCCGAGCTGACACTTACAGACATAACTCTAGCAGTTAACACTATGCAAAAGGACAAGTCACCAGGGCCAGACAGACTCACCGCAGAATTTTATCAACATTTTTTTCCTATTTTAGGGCCCCTGCTATTAAAAGTGTACACAGAAACTTTCGAGAACAAAGAACTCCCACCAAGCTTGAACATGTCATACATCACTCTAATACCTAAAGACAACTTGGACAAAACACTCCTTTAAAACCTACAGACCTATATCTCTCTTAAACGTAGACTACAAAATTTTAACAAACACGCTAACAAACAAACTAAAACCATTTATGGCCACCCTCATACACGAAGACCAGCAGTGTAGTGTCCAACACAGAAACATCCACCAGCACACACACTTCATCAGAGACATAATCACCTACACGCATCAGAAAGATTGGCAGTCGTCAATCTTATCCCTCGATCAAGAGAAAGCTTTCGATCGAATATCACACACATACCTCCACAAAACATTACTACACTACAAAATGGGTAGGAACTATAGGGAATGGATTGAAATCCTTTACAATAAGCCCGAAAGCAAGGTTTTGGTGAATCATACTTTTACCAACACTTTCTTTCAGGCTAACGCAATCTGTTAGGCAGGGGTGCCCACTCTCCCCTTTACTCTATGTTCTAGCACTAGAACCCATGTTAGAAAAAATTAGAAAGGACAGCTCTATTAAAGGCACCTTTATACCAGGGAAAGGCGAGCAGAAGTTACTTGCTTATGCAGACGACACCGCCTTTTTCCCACCCAACGATAAGTCTATTGCAAATATCCTAAACACCTTCGAGGACTTTAGCAAAAATAGTGGAGCTAAAGTAAACATACAGAAATCAACAATAATGGGCATAGGCAAATGGAAAAACAAAACAGACTTTCCATTGGGACTTATACCAACAAACAACATCAAAATCTATGGCATCACTTTTCCTTCACATCCAAACCGCACGCACAAAGACACATGGCAGAACCTAACATCATAAATGACAGACAAATTACATAGATACACATCCAAAACCGCAACAATTTTTGAACGAAGCTTGATTGTAAACACTTTTCTCATCCCTAAATTAATTTATGTAGCCACATTGTTTGACCCCCCAAAGCAGACCATTACAGACATAAACAAACATGTCAGAAGATTTATTTTCAGTCGCCCAATTCACAGCATAAAACATAAGACACTCATACAAGAAAAGAAACAAGGAGGGATTGCACTCCAGGGCATAGAGACAAAGATCCAAGCACTTAGAATTAAACACGTAGGGAGCATCATCAAACATCTAGAACAACCCACGCTAGCACACTATTACATGGGGCTCAGGCTCGTCAAACTGAGACCACTAAACAACTCAATGCCGCACCATTTCGGCCCACTACCATCTTTTTATTAATCCTGCATACTAGCCATTCACAGACATGAAAACTCAGTTCACCAAAAAACAAATGCAGTCTACAAACACTTAGTCAAACTACAAGCACCCCCACTACATCTCAGAATTAAAAGAGGACAGAAATACTTCAAGACAAATTATACTGACACTTTCACCAACCTACACAACCATTACGTCACTGCCAAAGCAAGAGAAGTGACCTTTAGACTTATATACAACATGACACCCACAACAGAACGAGAAGCTCACAGATCTAAGCAAACATCACAATGTCAGATGTGCAAAACACGCATACAAGAAACTGAGGATCATATTTATTACACGTGCAATACAGTCACTCCCATGAGGAAAGCTTTCCAAGATATCATTGCCTCACACACGAAACAACCCGTAGACATTTACAGAGCTATTATACTAAATACGATCCCAAGAACAACAACAGACACACAAACAAAACTGCTCACGTTATTGTCACAGTACAGATATTTGATTTGGACTTTTAGAAATTTAGCAGTGTTCAAATACCGCCATTTTAACAGATACTTTTAAATGTCTTTCTCCAAAAGGCAGGGTCAATAGCACCTGCGTCTATCGTACAACAGAGAAACATTCCTCTGTTCCTCCAACTTAAGTTAGTGAACTAAACGCTATAAAACCCCCCCCCCCCCCTTTTATTTCTATCTTTCTCTTCGTGCAAGTGCGGGCTAGCCTCTCGAAAGGCTTTAAATAGAACCTGCCCACGAAGCAGGACGAAACACGAACTGACCACTCTCCTACCCGGGGCTTTCAATAGTGTGCTCTCACCCCAGTCCGCCAATCTTATCTCTAGGCGCCTATGTTCTGACAGCCGCGCGTCTACCTATGTTTTTTTTCTGAGAGTGTGGTTGTATATGCTGGGGTTTTTTTTAACTATGTAATACGCTGTGTGTGTAAAATACACCACTTTTGTTTTAATTTGCACATGTTCTCTTGATCTGGAAGATTTTCCTTTCATCATTTCTACATAAATGCTCGAAGGCAAGAGTATGTTTCAAAATATGTATGTGTATGTTTTATATGTATAGACCCCTTGAGAATGTACATGTAATTGAAGATTTATATGAATTATTTAATTGTACATAATTTTAAATTTTGAAGTGACTCAATTTGTGTATGTATGTGTATAAAATTACTGGCAAGTGCACGCGAGCCATTATATAGCATGTATTTTTATCGTATTCTATGTTGTAAAATGAACATGTTTTGAAAATTGAAATGGAAGCAAATAAAGATCACAAAAAAACCTGTTAAAAAGAACACCACAAATAAAAAAAGGAAAGAAAGAAATGAGAAAACAGTATATTTGAAAAAGTATGCTTGTAAATTTTGTAATGCCGTTTTTCTTCAGACAATACATCGAATGTGTAATAATAATGTTTAGAGCTTTTGAAATGTCAATATGATTGTGCATGGTTGTATATCGAATTGCATATGTGTATCAGTAATGTAAATGTACGTAAACAACAAAAATTGGGCAGGGAATCCTTCCTCAACATCCCTGTTACCACTCCCAAAATACTCCCTTTACTTCCGTCTTTCTCTTCGTGACAGTGTGTGCTAGGTCCTCGTGGCTACTCAGCGTTGTGTAACACACACTGACCACGCTCTTTTAAACTTGGTCTTTCAAGCTTCCCTCCTTTCCTGGTCCACCAATCGTGCCTCTAAGGCATCTTCGTTTCCGAAAACCAGCTTGAACTGGCTTACCTTCGGAACACAGTCTCACCTTTCATTTCATTCGTGTGTGTGTGCGTGTGCAACCTTTATTTATTGCACCTCTACTCACACTAAGAAGCTTTCACTAACATTAGTATCTAAAGACATGTAACAGATATGGGTTTTTTTTAATATATATGCAAATGGTTATACATACGCGCGCCAATAATACACATCCTGTTTTCTTTTCCTTCCCACCTTTGTTTCCCAGGTTTTATACATACCAAAGCCCTTGTCTAAAACATATAAATTCATTCACAAGTACACCCAACCTTTTTATCAGTTTCTTTGTTGTAAAACGCACATGATTTGTAACTTGACAATTTTCCATGCATTTCACTTTGTAAAATGTATACGACTTTGTAAATTGAAAAGAATGCAAATAAAAGTTTAAAAAAAAAAAAAACAACAACTCAAAAAGAACAAATACTAATACAAATTAAAACCAAGTGTAAAGGACAATAGTTATCTATAAACAATGCAAAAGAGAGAATAAAGTGGACAAATACTAATGTAAATTAAAATCAGCAACTGCAAAAGACAAAAGTTATTTTAATTAAATACGAAAATAGTAAATAAAATGACACTAAATACCCCAATTATAACCAATTTTCAGGTTGAACCAAAATGGAACGAGAAGAGGCAATAACGGTCAGCTGTTATGTGCCCGCTCTCCACCCATCACCTCTTCAAAACAACAACAACGTTGTTCCTTGTGGATCAACATTCGAAGTGTGTTTAATTTGATTGAAAATCTGAGATTACGAGTGTTTTTTAAAATATTTACAGCATTTAAAAAATACTGCGACCGTTTTTTAATTTTTACAGCATTTATATACTAGTCACAAAAAGTAAGGGATATTTTAAGATGGTATGTATTATTTTACAAAAGAGTGGATTTCGTATTTTAATGGTTATATGGACATATCGAGCACGCTCTTGTCCACTCTCACGTGCAATATTATGTTGACCTGGTGACTCGTGATGAGTAAGCCAATCCCAAGAACAGAGGTGGGGGCCCATCCGTAAAGTTCACACATTATTCTTTTTCACAAAAATGCGTGTATCTCGGGTTTGATGAACACTACTCACCATGGACAGGTATAAAAAGACTCTGCAACAGATAAAATTTCTTTTCTTCGTCATGGAACGTTTGACAGAACAGCAGAGATGGATAGGCATAAGCATGTTGCAAACCGGAAGTCGGCAAGTGGATGTTGCTCGGAACCTCAATGTTTCACAGTCAGTTGTCAGCAGACTGTGGAACAGGTATCAAAATTTCCGCACAGTGGCTGATCTGCCTCGGACTGGCCGCCCAAGAGTCACTACACGCCGCCAAGATCAACTTCTTGTTACTCAGGCCCTCAGAACTCGGACTCTAAATGCTACTCAACTTCAGCAACACCTTCAACAGACCAGTGGGATCCGGGTCTCAACTCAGACAGTACGAAACCGTTTGCACCAAGTGCAACTGGCCTCACGCAGACCGTTTGTAGCTTTGCCCATGTCACCACAACACAGACGAGCAAGAATGGATTGGTGCCAACGTCATCATCGGTGGACCAATCAACAGTGGGCATCAGTATGTTTTCTGATGAGTCCCGTTTCGTTTTGGATTTTCATGATCGTCGAATACGTGTCTGGCGACGGCGAGGTAAGCGTTCCAAGCCTCCTGCAACTATTGCACACAACCTTTATGGAGGTGGCAGTGTAATGGTGTGGGCAGGCATCTGTATGAATGACAGGACCGACCTTCACATATGCCAGGTCAATATCACAGGGCTCTACTACCGTGACAACATCATCGAGCCTATCGTTGTGCCATTTGCTCAAGGCACGGACTAGATTTCATCCTCCAGGATGACAATGCACGTCCTCACCGTGCTCGCGTCGTCCAAGATCACCTTCAGATGCAGCATATCCGAATGTTACCGTGGCCGCCGATGTCCCCCGACCTGTCTCCTAATGAGCATTTGTGGGACCTCCTGAATAGACGCGTCCAACAACGTCCAGCCGCTTGTGAGAAGTTAATGTGATTGCATTTACAACAGGCCCCTAGTCTTTAAATTTGCATTTATTTACGTTTTTCAGGGAAAGATTACGGTGGGATTTTTATCTTATTCGTTTTTTTTATTTCTCTTTGTATAATAATCGAGTTTGGATTTTCTGTGTAGATTAAGAATTACGGTTTCTAGAAAAGATGGTAGTTTTAACTTTTAGACTGGCACCAGCGCGCTGTTTCATTGAGATAATTCGTTCATGGAAGATTTTCCAGTGTAACATAATGGCAGAGCATTTTCGGTTCTTCTCAGTGAGCGCGCTATAATTTTTAGTAAGGGTGAAATCAGATGGGGGTAGAGGGGGAGTTTTAAGCGCGTGGAAACAGGTCAGCAACGGAAATTTTCCGCTTGACCGTAAGTTCTAAATTTAGAAATGACCGTGGGCGATTCCTGGCACGTTGGTTGGTTCATAGATCGACCCGCTTAAGAACAAAGCCTAGCTATGACTCACGCGTAGCGTGGTCTGGGGTAATAAATAAGCGGGGTTCCCTGGCAGAAGGCGGAGATTTTTTTGAACTTCTACGCCTTGGAAAAGAACTGTCTGTATTTATATACAGAGCCGACTGCTCTTTCGAGAGAAATTCGTGCTGGTAAATATGAAGTTAATTAAGCTTTAATAGTTTATAAGATTTTTGCAGAGTTGTTTCTAGGAGGTAAAGTTAATTCATAGAAGTAGAGCCATCAATGCTATAATTTTAATTGACTATAACTGACAGCGCAATTAGGTATTTTGTGAAAAGGTAGTAGGGAATTTTGATAGTTTCCTCAGAGTAGCTGTTTGTATAAATTGGAATATTACTGTTATTTGTCAGAAGACAGGGGATCTAATTTTTCCTGGATTTGTGATTTTAAATGGTGCAGCGTAAAACACGCTCGCGGAATTAAATTAATTTTTAGTTCGTACCGGACATGCCATGAGTTCCCTCTTATCTAAATTATTATCAGAGTGCATTCATTCTTGGTATGAGATAATGAAAGCTTAAGGATGGTAGATGTTAAATACTATAATTTTGAGACACGATGCACGTAATTTCATTGTGATTTTTCGAGGATTTGGAGAGAGGGGTACCGAAGCACGTGCTGCGTGTTTTTTCTTAGAGGGGTGAATCTGATAACGGAAGAAGAGAGATAACGAGGCATGCATTGTAAAATAGGATTTCAGTTCCTTTAGAGATTTTAATGTATATTGTTATCGTAATCGGGTGTAAATAATATTCCCGACACGTGGGTGAAGATTTCTCAATATTTGAGTTATAATATTAGCGAATAATACGCTAGGGTTTTGGTGTGTATTTAATTGTTCAAGTGTGTGTAAATTACCAGCGGACTAATTTGTGTCACGCTGTGGTAATAGAACGAGTGGCTTTAAATGTTAGAGCATGGGAAAGTGTGTATTGTTCTCTGTGTGGGTAAAACCTACATTTTGAAGTCAGCAGTTACAGGTCTAGTTGGGATTTTTTTTGTTGTGACGGGCTAACCTAAGCTGAGTCTGGAGATTAGAGTGTCGATAGGACAGTATTTGAGGGAAAGTGGGGGTAGGCATGTTTACTAATCGCTGAAGCGATACTAGAGCATGGGAGCTGTATGGAAGATTTGAAACTTAAGTGTTAGAGATTTGAAACTTAAGTGTTAGAGATTTGAAACTTAAGTGTTCGAGATTTGAAAACTTAAGTGGTCGAGATTGGAAAACTTAAGTGTTAAAGATTTGAAAACTTAGGTGTTAGAGATTTGCAAAAACTTAAGTGTTAGATATTTGAGACTTAAGTGGTTGAAGAGTTGGGATTTAAGTGTTGAAGAGTGAGAGTTAAGGGAGTTAAGTGTTAAGGATATGGGAAATTTGTTGTGCGATATATATTTGTTATTGTTTTGTCCACAGCAGATATTTTCCAGGCGTGGCAGCTAGGGCTACAGTAGTCCTTGAGCGGCTAGAAGTTCGCCGGTCTTCTCAGGAGAAGAAGAGTCGGCAGAGCCAGGAAAGAAAGTGGAGTAGTGACAAGGGGTTCACTGGTGCAAACGTTTTGTACCCAAGAGAGCAAGGAGCTGGAAGCACAGACTTCTTCAGCAAGAACAAGAGGTTCTTAATAAAATTCGGAGCTATTCACGCTCAGATAAAGCACACACTGAACCTAGGCGCAGGGCCTAGAGGTGTCGTGATTGGTCGGTCATAATAACACCGACGGCCCAGACCCAAGAGAGGGGTAACGAGGCCTATGATTTTTCCAGAATCATCATTGGTAGTGCAGAAGAGTCCAAGTCGAGAAACCAGAATACCAATTCAAGTTAGCAGCTACAACAGGCGGAGAAGAGGGGAAAGGGTTAACATCCCTCTTTACTGCACGAGATAGAAAGAGAGAAGGAGAGCAGTGGAGGAGTCGTTTTTCTGTAGGAACTAGGAGTGTCAGACAGACACTGAACATAACACTAGAACTCAGCAAGTCATCTGTAAGTTGTGTCGGAGGTGATAGAAGGGTTCTGGTCGTGGACTTTGTGAGAGTCAGAGAATATTTAGCCTATAGTGGAGCAGCGGTGTAGGCACGTCATTTGTGTAGAACCACGTCTGCAGACAGACGGACAGTAGGAGTTAGGGTGTGTTTACACGATATCAGGTTGATTAGGAGAAAGACGGATCTGGTGTTAGAGATCCTCCTTCACATGTTGTTGTATTACTTACCTTTCTTCCTTACAGGTTGAGGGGAGGGCGGCTGTGGGGTTACCTTACCTAATCACTTGAAATTAATTGTTATGTTCTTTCCAGGTGTGTGAACACACATGTTTATTCTATTTTGTAGTATGTTATACGAATTTTTTCTGTGGTGTAAATAAAATCCATTGTAAATTTCTTCAGGCTGGATCAGTCACTTACTTCAACCTATATGTTGTCTGTAAGTGGTGTCTGTGGTGTTAAGTATTAAACCTTATCCCAGTCTTGGTAGCTAGAGGTAGTGAGGTTATCGCAAAACATTACGTCACTTAGTGGCAAGGGAGATTCAATTTCGGTTCTCGACCCTTGACGCCAATAGCCTCATCTCCCACAGTCACTGTTATTTTCTTCTGAAATCTATCTTCTTAGAAAGGCTGAAGAATTATCTCACTCGTTGGAGAGAATTGTCGGGTCTAGCAAAAACTTTTGAAGGACTCGAAGAGCTTGTCATGTGCGAACAAGTGAAAGCACACATGTCTCCAGACTTGAGGAGGTATCTGGCGGAGCAGGGCGCCCAGCAACTGGACCAGATCATTCTTTTTGCTGAAAGGTTCCAGACGGCACAGGCCGAAGTACTGGGCCAGAAACGAAAACACCCAGACCTGCCAGCACTGGACCAAGGAGCATCGGCATCGCAGTCGTTTTCGTCTTCTGCTCATCAGCAGCAGGGGCCGTCTCGCAAGGAGCCCCATCCCATTCATAACCTGCGGGCCCAACCGCATAACAGAGCACAGACGACAACGTCTCATGAACCTGCTAGAAACAGGGGAGAAAACAACAGGTACTGTCGCAATTGCCGTACTACCTCTCACTGGACTTCTCGGTGTGTAAACAAACCACCCACTCACCATACAGCGTGTTTAAGGGCGGTGAGAGTGAAAAAAAGGGAACAATTGGGAACCTTTCAAAGCAGAGAAGTGTTTCTCTAACAGTGGACCAGCAGTAGTGAATGGGACTGCTACCACTTGTTTATTTGACAGCGGGCTTACTTACCCGAGTATAGTCGCCCGACATTTGGTACAACCAGGCCAAATGACTAAGGAAAAGGTTGATATTGGTGGAGTTTTGAGGGGAGGGACCTCACAGCGTCTGCAGATAGCCAATATTAAGGTGGAGAGCAGGTTTGTGCGTGGCACAATCAAAGCTGCTGTAATGGAACAGCCAGCTTATGACTTCATCTTGGGGGCCCCATATATAGTTTTGGGAAACCCCCCAGTCCCGATCCTTGCTGGTGCAAGGGGGCCTACTACAGGCCAGAGAAGTGAAAAGGGAATGTCCCGGATTCACGGAGCCCCACGAGAGCTCAACCAGCCACGCCTTGAGATGGAGAGGTTAAATACCTCCAAGGTTAGTGGAATGGTTTTTGCAGAGGCGTATCCCTCTGACAGCCCTGTTAAGCCGAAGGGCCAAACAGCGGCGACGCCTTTGATTTTGGAAATACCTTCGTTGTCGTCGGGAATTAGGCCCCCGATGGTATTACCTCCTGAGAGCGAGGAACATACTGACAAGAGTGGTAGAACGTATGTACACGACCAGCGCAATCTTCATAGGGCAGAAGACAGCGAATCGAGCGAACATATGTTTCCAACCAGCCCTGGAGCCCCATCCGACCAGCACTTTACTCAGACGGAGGAGGACAGTGATCTGAGAAACCGTTTGCCTATAAACGGAGATGGGCCCCATCCCGCTGCTAGCTCGCTAACAGAAAGCGGCTCTTGCAAAGAGGCAAGAAGCAAAAACGTACCACCAAATGCGTTCTGCTTAGTAGGGGAAACGGATGTCGCTGAGGTCAGGCGCAACCCAGTGAGAACCCCTGGTGGGAGAGTAGAGAAAGGAGCAATCTCTACGCAACCTCTAGGCAAACCAGAGGGGAGTGAAGCGATCGGAGAATTTATGCTGGAAGCACCAGATAGTTCGCACCTTCATCGCCATATACCTGCGGTCTCAAACCCGCCGAGGTGCAGCAAGGTAGTCGCCATCGTCAGGCAGCCACAAAGCCAGTTGGTCAGGGCAGCCGACCAAGACAGCTTTTTTACGGACATAGCCAAGGAAGGTTCAGACCCACCATTGGATGGCACAGGTCCGAAGAAAGATCAACTCTTCCACCGGAGCATGGGAGTTGGTAGAAGAAGAAGAAGGAGGAAACGTAGAAGAAGAAAGTCGCAGGACAACCATGGGAGTTGTAGTCGCCAGGCGGAAATAACCAGTCGTGACCATGAGACTTCAGGACTGACAGTCAGATCTGTAGACTTGTATAGGGGCCAGTCTGGAAATACAAGATCACATTAAATTAGATCGTGTACCACGAACTTGAAGAGGGGGGTAATGTGAGAAGTTAATGTGATTGAATTTACAACAGGCCCCAAGTTTCGGTTCCTAGCATTTATTTACGTTTTTCAGGGAAAGATTACGGTGGGATTTTTATCTTATTCGTTTTTTTTATTTCTCTTTGTATAATAATCGAGTTTGGATTTTCTGTGTAGATTAAGAATTACGGTTTCTAGAAAAGATGGTAGTTTTAACTTTTAGACTGGCACCAGCGCGGTTTTTTTCATTTAGATAATTCGTTCATGGAAGATTTTCCAGTGTAACAAAATGGCAGAGCATTTCTGGTACTTTCTCAATGAGCGCGTGGAACGAAATTTTCCGCTTGGGGTTCTAAATTTAGAAATGACCGTGGGCGATTCCTGGCACGTTGGTTGGTTCATAGATCGACCCGCTTAAGAACAAAGCCTAGCTATGACTCACGCGTAGCGTGGTCTGGGGTAATAAATAAGCGGGGTTCCCTGGCAGAAGTGGGAGATTTTTTTGAACTTCTACGCCTTGGAAAAGAACTGTCTGTATTTATATACAGAGCCGACTGCTCTTTCGAGAGAAATTTGTGCTGGTAAATATGAAGTTAATTAAGCTTTAATAGTTTATAAGATTTTTGCAGAGTTGTTTCTAGGAGGTAAAGTTAATTCATAGAAGTAGAGCCATCAATGCTATAATTTTAATTGACTATAACTGACAGCGCAATTAGGTATTTTGTGAAAAGGTAGTAGGGAATTTTGATAGTTTCCTCAGAGTAGCTGTTTGTATAAATTGGAATATTACTGTTATTTGTCAGAAGACAGGGGATCTAATTTTTCCTGGATTTGTGATTTTAAATGGTGCAGCGTAAAACACGCTCGCGGAATTAAATTAATTTTAGTTCGTAACGGACATGCCATGAGTTCCCTCTTATCTAAATTATTATCAGAGTGCATTCATTCTTTTTATGAGATAATGAAAGCTTAAAGATGGTAGATGTTAAATACTATAATTTTGAGACACGATGCACGTAATTTCATTGTGATTTTCGAGGATTTGGAGAGAGGGGTACCGGAGCACGTGCTGTGTCTATTTTTTTAGTGGGGTGAATCTGATAACGGAAGAAGAAGGGAGATAACGAGGCATGCATTGTAGAATAGGATTTCAGTTCCTTTAGAGATTTTAATGTCCATTGTTATCAGAATCGGGTGTAAATAATATTCCAGACACGTGGGTGAAGATTTCTCAATATTTGAGTTATAATATTAGCGAATAATACGCTAGGGTTTTGGTGTGTATTTAATTGTTCAAGTGTGTGTAAATTACCAGCGGACTAATTTGTGTAACGCTGTGGTAATAGAACGAGTGGCTTTAAATGTTAGAGCATGGGAAATTGTGTATTTTTCTCTGTGTGGGTAAAACCTACATTTTGAAGTCAGCAGTTACGGGTCTAGTTGGGATTTTTAATTAGTCCCTTATTTAATAGACATATGTTTATACTGATGAATTCATGGAGACGGGAGATTATTGTCTCGGGTGAAGTCTATTGTATTTGGGTAGCCAGGTAAACACATCGATCATTGTTAAATAGTAGGGCCAGGAATTTACTGGCAACAGGTTCATTCAGTGGTTAGAATGTTGTGACGGGCTAACCTAAGCTGAGTCTGGAGATTAGAGTGTCGATAGGACAGTATTTGAGGGAAAGTGGGGGTAGGCATGTTTACTAATCGCTGAAGCGATACTAGAGCATGGGAGCTGTATGGAAGATTTGAAAACTTAAGTGTTCAAGATTGGAAAAACTAAATTGGAAAACTTAAGTTAGAGATTTGAGACTTAAAGTGTTAGATATTTGAAGAGTTGGGATTTAAGTGTTGAAGAGTGAGAGTTAAGGGAGTTAAGTGTTAAGGATATGGGAAATTTGTTGTGCGATATATATTTGTTATTGTTTTGTCCACAGCAGATATTTTCCAGGCGTGGCAGCTAGGGCTATAGTAGTCCTTCAGCGGCTAGAAGTTCGCCGGTCTTCCCATGAGAAGAAGAGTCGGCAGAGCCAGGAAAGAAAGGGGAGTAGTGACAAGGGGGTCACTGGTGCAAACGTTTTGTACCCAAGAGAGCAAGGAGCTGGAAGCACAGACTTCTTCAGCAAGAACAGGAGGTTCTTAATAAAATTCGGAGCTATTCATGCTCAGATAAAGCACACACTGAACCTAGGCGCAGGGCCTAGAGGTGTCGTGATTGGTCGGTCATAATAACACCGACGGCCCAGACCCAAGAGAGGGGTAACGGGGCCTGTGATTTTTCCAGAATCGTCATTGGTAGTGCAGAAGAGTCCAAGTCGAGAAACCAGAATACCAATTCAAGTTAGCAGCTACAACAGGTGGAGAAGAGGGGAAAGGGTTAACATCCCTCTTTACTGCACGAGATAGATAGAGAGAAGGAGAGTAGTGGAGGAGTCGTTTTTCTGTAGGAACTAGGAGTGTCAGACAGACACTGAACATAACATTAGAACTCAGCAAGTCATCTGTAAGTTGTGTCGGAGGTGATAGAAGGGTTCTGGTCATGGACTTTGTGATAGTCAGAGAATATTTAGCCTTGTGATAGTCAGAGAATATTTAGCCTATAGTGGAGCAGCGGTGTAGGAGCGTCATTTGTGTAGAACCACGTCTGCAGACAGATGGACAGTAGGAGTTAGGGCGTGTTTACATGATATCAGGTTGATTAGGAGAAAGACGGATCTGGTGTTCGAGATCCTCCTTCACATGTTGTTGTATTACTTACCTTTCTTCCTTACAGGTTGAGGGGAGGGCGATTGTGGGGTTACCTTACCTAATCACTTGAAATTAATTGTTATGTTCTTTCCAGGTGTATAAACACGCATGTTTATTCTATTTTTGTAGTATGTTATATGAATTTTTTTTGTGTGGTGTAAATAAAATCCATTGTAAATTTCCGGCTGGATCAGTCACTTACTTCAACCTATATGTTGTCTGTAAGTGGTGTCTGTGGTGTTAAGTATTAAACCTTATCCCAGTCTTGGTAGCTAGAGGTAGTGAGGTTATCGCAAAACATTACGTCACTTAGTGGCAAGGGAGAGTCAATTTCGGTTCTCGACCCTTGACGCCAATAGCCTCATCTCCCACAGTCACTGTTATTTTCTTCTGAAATCTATATTCTTAGTCTTTCTTTCCACTAGGGTCTAGTCTATTTAGGTAGGCAACCTCTAGTCTTAAATCCACTTCGTGACACCGCTCCACAGACTCTTCAGCAGTTAGCCCAGGCCCATCAGCAGGAGTGGCTGAGAATTCCTCAAGACAACATCAGAAGGCTTATTTGCAGTATGAGACATCGTTGCAATGCATGTTTAGCGGCAAACGGGGGCCCTACACGTTTTTGAAATATTGGAATATTTTTGTGAAAATGAAGTACCTACCCCGCCTTGGTTGCCAGTGCGACTAAACTCATGTGAGTAAAGCCATAACACTTCTTATACCGCAAATGTCTTGTTATGATGCTCAAGTTTACTTGTAAGAAGGAATAAATGAACTAATTTGAAATATATTGTCTTTGGATAACTTTTAAATTCAATATCCCCTACTTTTTGTGACAGGTATACAATACTGCGTCAAGCAAATTTAAATTGTAAAATAATTTGGTTTCTGCCGCTTTGGTTAAAAGAAAAAAGAATAAGCTGGTGCCTTAGATACAAAAATGAGAATCTGTGAATTCTTGACTCAAAGGATTACAGACTGACCACCAATATACAACGTAAAGGCTGAATCAAGGGAGATAATGAAAATGATAAAAATATAAATTTTTTTGCAAATAACTACGCAAATTGTTAATATTTTACAACGCAATTAAAAAGTTTTAATTATACTTCAAAGTTATAATTGAAAATTAAAAGAAAAGTTAAGTTGTATGTAGCATTTTAGTTTTTTTTAATATGTCAATTTAATATAATTAATTTTAAAAGGCGTGTTTAAATTGTATACTCGGAATAACAAGATATGATATTCATTATGATATTATACAAAGAAACTGGTTCTTTTCTATCTCGAGAGTGCTGGACCTGTCTCAACAGAAGA
The DNA here is from genome assembly GCA_024509875.1 of Oreohelix idahoensis. Classification (NCBI taxonomy): domain Eukaryota; kingdom Metazoa; phylum Mollusca; class Gastropoda; order Stylommatophora; family Oreohelicidae; genus Oreohelix; species Oreohelix idahoensis. The sequence goes on along the minus strand of JAMPIV010011502.1, from coordinate 5,534 downwards.
CAGTCAGTGATGTTAAGGCCCTGGTCACAGAAAATGAAAAACTGCCAGTGGACCAGATGGCTGTTTTCTGTGAGGGTCAACCTTTGGATGATGCTTGTGAGCTGGTCTCTTTCAGAGATGTCAACATTGAATGTTGAACTCAGATTGCTTGGCTCGTACTGGTAAGGTCCATGGTCAGACACCAACAGTTGAGAAGCAGGAAAAGAAGAAGAAGAGAACTGGCCGTGCCAAGCGTCGCATGCAATACAACAGACGCTTTGTCAACGTCGTCGCTGGATTTGGACGCAAGAAGGGACCCAATGCTCGTTCATAAAATGAAATGTTTGGTGTATAAAACTACAGAATAAATAACATTATGTATTAAAAAAAAAAAAAAAAGAGAGAGAGACCACATAAGAAATTGTTGCCTTGTTTTGGCGTTTTTTGACGAGGCGCCACCTTCATTAAGTCGCAGTTTTTTTAAAAATTGAAATGCATAGTTATGTGGTCTCTCGAGATATAAATCTTAGCCAGGGCTGGGATCACACATAATTTACACATTTTACTCAATAAAGTCAATAGACCTCACTTTGAGCCCCAGAAGGGGTATTAAAAAAAAGAGAGACCACATAACTATGTATTTCAATTTAAAAAAAAAAATGCGCCTTAATGAAGCTGGCGCATCGTCAGAAAAACGCCAAAACAAGGCAACAATTTCTTGTTATTTAAAAAAAGAAAACCTCCTCCTTCCTCCTCGTTCGTCCTGAAAAGGACATTGGTTGCGTTGTGTCCGTTTACAGCGAAGCTGCGATATTTGCGCCTTTCGGCCGACACATCCGACTTCAGCACGACATTTTTGGGACCGGGTTAGCCTTCCCACTTCGATCCCTACTCACTCAGCCACACTGCAGTAATGCAGCCTGTTTCCCAGACCACCACTTGGAGGTAGAGTAGACAGCTCTGGTTCACTGACCCTGACGCAAGCAGTCTAGCTATGGGTCGCTAACTACATTCCTCACTGTTGACACGTATTAGGTCCCAAAAAGGAAAACAATCTAGCTCAAACCTAAACAATACATCAGAAAGACAGCTCCTCTTTAGCCCTCCATTCATGTGTTGGTGATGACCGGACTCGGTTTTCGTTGGTGAATCGTTTTATTTTTCAAATGGGCGTTTTATCTCCTGATGGCCTTAATGTCCAACATCATTTTGCATAAATTCTGGTAGCTTTTCTCTCTTTTTCATTCTTCTTTGTTCGTTGTTTTTTCGATCTATCTTCTTATGTTTTTGTTTTGGTTCGTTTCGTATCCTTTTGTATCTTTTTAAATTGTCGCTATCTTATACGTCACTCCCTTAGACGTTTTCTTGGACTAAGTGCAACTGTGTTCTATTCCAAGCATCTACGGATCTAGCTAAGTGACCTTTTACTTGTTCCGAAGTTTTGTTCATTCTTTTTGTCGTTTTGTTGATTATTTACTTTCTTGTTTCGGTATTTCTTTCAGGTTTTACGATTTTCTTGTATTATTATTGTTCTTTTTTCGCTCATCACTGTGGGTGTTTACTTTTTCCATCTGCTTGTATCGCTCATTTGGTGTATGTTTCTCATCATCGTATGTTTTTGTAGTACCTATATGTAATTCTTGTCCTTGTCACCTGTTTGTGGCTGACGAAGGGTAAAATCCGAAACGTCCCTTATTTCATGTGAACAGTTATTTGTAGAACTGATTCAATACCGTTTTATTGGTTTATATACTTATCTTCTTTATTTGAACACGTGTCCTAATATAAACGACATTATCAGTGTGTCTAGGTTGAATGGGTCACGTCTCGTCAAAAAGAGAAACTTTTATTTAAAACATGCAGCTCAACATATTCACTAGGTCTTTTATATTAGAAGTATGTAACACATAAAATAATCGTGTTTTTTTCCATTTGTTGTTGTTGTTGTTGCAAGTAACAATGTATATATGTTTGAAAAGAACGTGCTACGAAAAACAGTAGTAAACACTTTTTAAAAAGGTTGATTTGGACTATTCTGTCTTGGTGCGCCAGGTCGGAAAGGGAAAATGTGTCTTATTAATTTGCTTCTTACTAAATCTCAGAAGCAGAATAAAATTGCTTTTGCGGTTCCATCATAAGAAATAAGAGTATTTTGTGTGGAATACAGCTAAACACATTGACTCGGTCTTTTATATTAGGAGTATTTTAATGTTATACGCGCGTTAATATAAAGGGCGGAAATTATGTCATGGATGAACAAAGCGTGCCATGACAACATGATGCAAATATTACAAAATAACGAAATTTTACAGAGCCATTTGCTTGCCTTTCCAAAAGTTCTACTGTAGCAGACATGCCCAGAAAGATACAGATTGACATAAACAAACCTCCAAACAATATTAAACGCGTGCAAGTATAAACAGAGAGTCAAAACAACAAAACAACAAAACAACATGAATAACAACTACAACATAAATAAATCATCAAGAGGAATATTTCAGTGCGGCAAAATGAATATAAACAATCAAGGAAGATACCAAAGAAAATAACGCACTTCTTGGTTTACGAAACAATGTGTGTGTGTTTGAAGGGGGTGTGCTACAAAGATAAGTAGTACACGTTTTAAAAAGGAAATGGAGGACTATTCTTTCTTGGTGAGCCAGATCGAACGCGAAGATATGCCTTATTAATTTGCTTCTTGCAGAAACTCGGATGCAAAATGAAATCACTCTTCCGGTGGAACCATAAGCAAAAACAGTATTTTGTGCGGCTTGCATTTGCAATTACTGTAAACAATTCACGAGGATAGTCACTTAAATGAGTAGTCCATAACTTAAATGAAAATTCATTTTCACTCGAATATCAAAATATTATAGTTTGAATTTTACATTTCCTAAGTTTCATAAACAGTTACTAGGAAAACCGGGCAACGCCGGGTACTTACAGCATATATATATACCCTTCAAAAGAAGTTAAGGACCAGTAGGTGAAAATGACACAAAAATAATAAAAATTATAAAAATTATATTTCATAAGCAATTAATCTGACATTGATTTTTCTCGAACAACAAACATTCAACACGTGCTGCGTGGGCCACCAGCATACCGTGTGGCTAGTGTTTAGCTCAGCATGCACGCTGAAAAAATGCTGCTGAGACACCAAAATGTGGGTGTTTTTAATGATGTCTGAGCATGAAAAAAATACCTGCTATTCCAAAAATGCGTGTGGGAGACTATAGTGTTGGTCGTGAGCTGTACTCACAAAATTGTCTTTATAAGCAACACAAGTGCTGCATAACCATTGCACAACAATATGCCTCAACGACGAAAGCTGAGTGTTGTGGATAAAGGAAGAGCCATTGCGTGGTTGCAGGAAGGTCTTACTGTCCGAAATGTCGCTCAGAGGCTTGCATGAAAATAGTGTTGATTGTCACTGATAAGCTTGTCATGTTATATTTTGTTGTGCTGTGTTTTTATTGTTCATTTTCATTTCACTTTGCACCCTTAATAAAAATGGTCCTTAACTTTTTTTGAAGGGTATATATTTTTTTTTTTTTTTTTTTTTCTTAACCAGCGGCACTTGGGCTTTCAGCCCTTCGGCCCAATGACATGTCATTGCGAGGCTGGGGAACCTGAGGACTTTCCTTCCAACCCGGTCAGGAGCTTCGCTCCTTCCCATCCACAGAGGGTTTATCACAGGAGCCGTTCAGGCTATTCAGTCAAATTTCCGGCCGTAAACATTTCTTCAAACGCTGACGCCCGGGTTTGAACCATGAACACCTGGTCGCCAGTACAACGCCGAAGCCATTACACCAGCGCGACTCCCGAAGGGTATATATGAGTTGACATGATCGGTAAGTTGTAAATATAATAATCACAAAATAATTTTCAGTGCTATTTCGAGTAGCGAATTATTTTTTTTTTTTCTATGGAAGTGTTTTTTTGGTGTCTTTTTTGCCAACTTACTAGCCTATTCTTTTTGTGCGATTCCCCCCCCCTCCCCCCCCCCCCCCCCCTTTCCCCCACAAAGGATATCAGCTCTAATGCAATTTAGTAGTGTAAGTAGATAAAACTTTTTCTTTTTTTTTCAATTTTGTACTAGATTTTTTTACCTTATCCAAGTAGTCCTAAAAGTTTTATCCCAAATTTGTACTCTGCAAGATGCTATGAAATATTGTATGTGCAAGAGTAGTTTTTTTTTTTTTTACATATTTAAAAGATGATTTTTTAGCCAACTTTTCTTTAAAAAAAAAAAACACAAAATAACCCCACAAAAACAGGTAGTTAAACAACTTATCTTTCTTGAAATTAATTTTTTTTTTTTTGTCTTTCCCTTACATTAATTTTAAAAACTCATAAGGTAAACGTTAAATTTCTGTTAAATAACTGGCTTAAGCTAAAATGGGATTACATTTTTCTAAGGTCGGCTCGGTTGACTTAATTTAAATAAAGGTTGTAAATTGATTTTAATTAATATTATTTATAAAATGAAAATTTATTGACAATGTTCAATAATCAAGCTTCTTAAAATGCTAGAAGAAAACAATATGAATAAAAAATATAGCCTGTTCCGTCACTGAAGGCTACTGCGCCCGCTAACATCACCCGGCGCGCAAAGTTAAAAACAAACAAAAAAACGACGTTTATATTATTTCAATCCCGATCTCTCACGGAACCTCTAAAGCCCTCTCGCGTAACCCCGGTTGAGAAATACTGATCTAAATAAACAACTAACTGATAAATTCAAGCTGAGAATCATCACAAGCTAAATACATTTTTCATTATTGTGCAGAAACATGGACAATCAACAAGCGATTGAATACAGTAGAAAAGAAAGATACATGATCGCCAAAGCCTGTAGGGATAGCACTAGAGGGAAGTGATGATATATTAAAAGAACACGTAGAAACATCATTTGACATGGAAGATATACAAACGTGTCATTTAAATGGTAAGAGCCGAAACAAATCTGGAGGAACAGACGGTAGTATCACACGAATGACAGAACAAAGAGAGAAAGAAAGAAAGAATAGATGGAAACTAAAGAGATGCAGACAGGCAAGCAAAAAGAAAGAAAGATGGAAACGAATGACAGACACAGACAGAAATAAAAAAAAGATGGAAATGAAAGAGAAAGAACGACGGAGAAGAAAGAAAGAGAGAGAGGAAGAAAATCGAACAAGAGAGAGAGAGAGAGAGAGAGAGAGAGAGAGAGAGAGAGAGAGAGAGAGAGAGAGAGAGAGAGAGAGAGAGAGAGAGAGAGAGAGTCAGAATGAAACAAAGAAAGAATATGGAACGAAAAAAGATAAAGAAAAGGAAGAAAGAAAGAATATAGATATAAAGAAAGAATACCTCTTCTTGGCCTGTTTCCTAGAGTAGATAATGAGCGTAATGATTAAAACAAAGATGAGTCCGGTGACGGCAACAGCGATGATATACAAATGGAGGTTTGCGTGACCGCCTGCTGCTCCTGTGTCCAGTAGTGCTCCCAGCGTGGTGTTCGCCGTTGATAGGCTTTCTGGTGACAACCAAAATATAAGTTGACATTTATGTCA
>JAMPIV010011501.1:0-269789 GCA_024509875.1 Oreohelix idahoensis | reverse complement strand
TTGTCTGAAAAAAAGTTACCTTTTCACGTCTCCCCCTAACCACGAAAGATAGTAAATTATAGAGTCCCGACCATAGGTATAATTTATTAATTCATGGACTATTTGCGTAACGTTTTACATATTCTTTGTCAGCAAGCCCTAAGGAACCCAAATATCCAAATTTAAAAGAGCTACGTGGCTGCGTTCAAAATATGTATTTTCTACCTCCTGTTTCGAAGATGTGCTGTCTGGGTACTGTTATGTTTTCAACCGTAAACCCATCTAATGTTATCTTTTCTAATAAGAGTTTATTATGATTTATAAACCTAACTCTGGGAAAGGGTAGTGTATTTTATCACTGTCCGTCTGAAAAAAAATTAGTGCATGTAGACTTACACGCGTGATGGCAGCATTTGTGTATCGCGCGAAGCGTGTTTAGTGTTCGGCTTTCTGCCTCTCCCTTCTCGCTATCCTTTTGTCCATCTGTCTTTTGTTTTTGGTAACATAGTGTAGAAAAAGACATGAATGGAATTTAAAATTTAGGTCAACTTGCATATTTCAAGGTTTTTCTTAGAAAGGCAGCACATTTTATTGTGTGTTTGGGAAACGCGTGTATGTTGCAGAAGGCCTTTAATATCAACGTGAAACGTTACTATTTGTATGCGCAGGACAATGGTAGGGGATTTCGAGTACATCATTGTGACAGCACTGTTCTTTACCATTCTTCTTCCTTTATTTATTATATGTATTTATTAGGCTTTATATTTACTTGATAATTTATATATGTGGATTAGAATATTCCACGACACCTCCCCTCTTAAAACAGACATTATATGTCAGTCCTTTATTCTATATTCACATAGAGAAATTTATTATTATTTCTGGGGTTTACGGTGATTCTCATCACACGGATGGCGGCTTAAAAAAATCCGCTCCCAAATTGGTTTTTCCAGATATATACTCAATGCTAAAATTATATGGAGCCAGAAGTAAAGACCATCGGAGTAACCTAGAGTTCTCATGCTTAGCCTGTGCTAGAAACGATAAAGGTTTGTGGTCTGTTTGCAACTTAAATGCCTTCCCATACAGATAAATATTGAATTTCTTTATTGCCCATATTACTGCAAGACATTCTTTTTCGCTAGTTGAGTAATTGATTTCAGCTTTATTCAATTTTCTGCTAGCATATGCCACTGGGCTTAATTCCCCATCCAATGCATCTGATTTCTGTAGTAGAGTTGCTCCTAGCCCAATATTACTTGCATCCGTCCTTACTATGAATTCTTGACTTAAGTCAGGTAATTTCAAAATGGGTTTACTTGTGAGCTTTTCCTTCAATTCTTGGTAAGTCATTTCACATTGTGGTGTCCATGTAATGCGATCTGGATGTCCTTTACGTGTCAATTCAGTTAACGGTGCACATATGGAATTAAAGTTTTTGATATACTTCTGGTAGAAACCACATAATGAGACAAAGGATCTCACGTCCTTCTTGGTTTGTGGTCTCGGGGCTTTCTGTAGTTTCTCTAAATTCTTTGGGTCAGGGGTCATGTTTCCCTGATAAACTGTGTGTCCCAAAAAATTCCAATTCTTTACATCCAACGCAACATTTGGTTGGTCGGGCTGTTAAATTTGCCTCCCTAAGTCGATCAAACAGCATGTTCAGAGAGTCAATGTGTTCCTCAAATGTTTCTGTTGCTATAAGGATATCATCCATAAAATTTGTTATACAGGGATTATTCAGAGGATCCAATAATTTTCTCATCATTCTAGAGAAGACACTAGGCGCATTCTTCAATCCAAATGGCAATCTATTAAACTCATAGTGTCCTTCTGAGGTACTAAAAGCGAGGTATGGTCTAACCTCAGGCTTTACTGGAATCTGATAGTATCCTTTACTCAGATCCACTTTTGAGAAATATTTAGCTTTATTTAGTCTGGCAAACAGCTGATTTGTATCCGGCAATGGATCCACCTGTCCTTCTGTAATAGCATTCAGTCTCCTGTAATTTATACAGAGTCTATGTTCTCCAGAGGGCTTCCTTAAGAGTACAACACCGGAACTATACGAAGATTCACTGTGCGAAATAATTCCTTCCTTCAATAGATAGTCTATCTCTTCCTTCAAAGCTTTCTCCTTAGCAAACGGAATCGAATATGGTTTCATACAGACAGGTGTGGAGTCTATTAGTTTCATATCATATTCCAATAGGTTTGTATGCCCTGGTCGGTCTGTTAACACCTCTGCATGATTATTTAGAACCTGTTGCACTCTCTCTTTCTGAGTTTTCGTTAAATGTGTACTGATTTTCACCTGTGCTGCTGTCTCACAGGGGTGTAATGGATATTTCAAATGATGAAAGTGGTTCCTTTTTCATCTCCATGGCGATGGACAAGGTCAACAAGTGTGTCTCTTCCTGATGTTCTCTTTCCAAATATTTCTTCAGGAGATTCACATGATAGATTTTTTCTTTCCCCTTCTTATCTATCTTATAATTTGTTCTAGACACCTTCTCTAGAACTGTATATGGACCCTGCCATCCAATTTGTAACTTATTCTGACTCCCAGGCAAAAGAAGCAGTACTTTCTCTCCCACAGCCAAATTTCTGTCTTCGCCTTCCTGTTATAATAGGCAGCATGTTTCTTCCTGGCTTGTTTCAAATTTTCATTGGCAAGTTTCCAGCCAGTTTTTAACCGAGTGGTCAGCTCATTCACATATTGGTCTGAAGATGTAATGTTTTCCTCTGCCTTTTCATCAGTCCACGTTCTTAACAAAGCTACATATGGACCTTTAATTGTGTGGACCTATTTGTCCATGCACCGGTATGGTCTCTTCCACTCGAAGCTTTATAGTGATGATTTTTCCTCCCAGAATTATCAGTCACAAAACGACCGCTACCAATTTTTCTTTTGGGGCTTTCTCCCCACTTAAAATTCTTGATGAGAGATTTCCTCTCTACATCCTCTTCCTCCAGTTTGTTTAAGGCCGATTGAGGGATTTTCGGCTTATCCTGGGGTAAGACATCTTTTTGCACTCTCCGCATAGTGGCCATTGTAAAACAGTTAAGTGAAGCTTGTCCGTGAAAAGGGGCTTCCCATTCCATTTGGTCCACTTTATCAAATCTATTTCTTTTTATTATCAGGCCTAATTTTGCCCCGGGGCGTGTCCAGGTCCTGATCCATGTTCCCACTTGTGGGTGTTCCCTCATGTGCTATGCTACACCTTTCTACAAAATTCTCAATGTCCCATCTTGCTTTGGGCCAATAATAATTGTGAGCCACCTTTTGAATGATGGTACCTATCTTCTCATGGTCCCCATCTGGTTTCACATGTAGGCTCCTTATTAAGTCTGCCCTATATCTTTTTGGAAGAACCAGCTGTCCTTGACCTTTGGATCTAGCTCCAGTCTTCCTATACATCAACTTGTTTTTCATGTAAAAATCTCCCTTGCCTGGAGTTGTATGACAAGTTGACAATTTTCTGAAACAAGGCTTGAGTGTTTTATCCCCAGCCTGTGCCTTCCTCATCTCTTCTGGAGTGGTATCTAACATAATATCCTCCTCCTGTCTTGAGGTCGACCTGACCTGAAGGGTTGCCATATACACAGGTTTCCTTCTGCAACGGTCAGTGTCATGATTGTCCATCTGACAATTCTTACACCACCTTTTTCCTCGGTTGAAAGATTTTCTTTCATCATATTTCCTTTCATCGAATTGTGGGAATTTATTTTTATTTTCATACCGTGGCCTATCAAATTGGTGCTTACCTTTATTTTGATCCTTAGGATCAAATTTTATTAAAGTTCTGTGGTGCCCTAAAGTTATCCACTTGTTTCTTTTTATTACCTGTTACCTCTGCTTGAGCTGCTTGATACCTTTCAGCAACATTTAGCAACTCACCCAGCCTCTCTGCACCTTGTTCCATGAGAAACTTTCTCAGGTCTGGAGCCATGGACTCTCTTAGTTGCTCTATAAGGACCATTTCCTTAAGATCTTGGGTTTTCCCCAGAGAAGTCCATTTCTCCAAGTATGTCTCTATTCGTGCAGAGAACTGGTGATATGTTTCACCTGACAGTAGTTTAGCATTCCTAAATTTTTTCCTATAAAATTCTGCATTCTTTTCATATCTTAACAAAAGAGCCTGCTTTAGCATGTCATAATTTTCCTGATCACCTCTGCTCATTTTTGCAAAAAACTTCATAAGCTGCCCCACGAAGTCCCTGAGATAACTTTAAGCTCCACCTTTCTCTCTCTAACCCATACGTGGTAGCTAATAGTTCATATCTATTTATATAGCTCTCAATATCATCGTCTTTCTCAACAAAATGATCTAAATGAGAGTTCATAGCTGAGGTTGAGGCTCCCTGAGTAACCGTAGCATCAGAGGCAAAGGGACTGGCACCATTTTCAGGAGCATGGCCTTGAAACTCAAACTCCCTTAGTCGTAACTCATGTTCCCTTTGTAATCTCTTCTCCTCCTTTTCTGCTTCCCTCTCTGCAGTCAATCTTCTTTCTTCTGCAGCTACTTTCTTCTCTTCTCTTTCTGCTTCCAATTTCTTAGCCTCTTTGTCAGCCTCAATCTGCAACCTCTTAGTCTCAGCCTCAGCTTCAAATTGCAACCTCTTAGTCTCAGCCTCTAACTTTCTTTCGGCCTCTTTTTCTAATCTTCTTTCTTCGCGTTCAATAAATTTGTCACATTCCGTAGTGACATAGGCAACCATAACTTGCCCATCTAATCCTAACTCTTTTGCAGTCTGAACAGCAGCAGATCGAAACTTGGCCAGGTCCGCCATTGTCCATCAGGTAAATTTCTACAATGTCTAACCAACAATTTAATCTCTAAATATATCTAATGGACAACACAGGCACCGTGAGCTCAACCTTATTTAATTCCACCAAGGATACCTTTTAATTCTTATATTCCCTGAAGTGAATTACCCCCAATATTTTTAATAGGGAAAGATTCAAAATCCCAAGAGCGAGACCCCAATATATGTGGTGAAGTGGGATGTTATAAATATTTATAGGGGACTTAGTGTACTGACTGAGATCAGCTGTGAAGGTATCTATATCTATTAAGAGTAGTGTATTATAGATAACCTTACTTGCTACCACATATCTATATATCTCAGTCAGAATTATTCTGGAATAGTGTGATGACTACGTTAGGTGTCTAGGGTATGTGTATGATGAAGTGTAAGTCACAACAACAGACAGATAAACAATTTAATTTAATCCACTACTCTTGACAACACTGTGACACTCACATACATATAACACTCTATGAGAATATCTTAAGGAGTCACTGATAACTTTTCAAATAACAATATGTATTCATGGTTATCATAAAGGTATATGTGTCCTGATTCAAATACAAAGGAACCAGGAATCACAATCAATTTTAATTACAAGTATATGTACAGACTTTATCAATATGAATATTGTAGTGACATATATTATTAAAATATCCTATGTGTGTCAGTTGTGTAGTGGTAATATGAGGTAATACTGGTTTTGTTTTATTCAAGCTCTGTTGGTATTTGTCATCATGACTTCAATAGTTTGTCTTTTGGGACTAGTATTGGAGATGTTCTCAGTTCCTGATATTAATACAATTAAATTCCCCTCTGAATGTTATTTTTACAAAGTCCTTTCAAGATGAGGGGACATAATGTTGAGCTCAGCTGGCCAAATCAGCTTATCTTGCGTGATGGCGGCAGGAAAGGACTCCTCTGCTCGAATTCTCCCCTGGGCTCTGGAGACACCTCACTGATAGCTAAAAAGACCAAGGAGTATGCTGTCCGACTCTGGATTCAGCAAAGCTCTGACCAGGTGCTGCTCAGTACCATCAAGACCACGGTCCCACAATTTCATGGAAATAAACCAGATACGTTGATTAGCAATGAATTCTGGCACAATTACTGGCACAAATTCCCATCTGCTTATGTTCCAGGCTTTTATTTAACACAAATATGAGCTGGCTTCAACGCACTGTTGCTTTATCAAGATTATTTTCACTAGTGGTCTCGAACTAACGCTCCTAAGTGAGTATATCAGCGAGTCTAGCCAATGAGGCCACGTTTCGACAAGTGTTTGAAAAAATGTTACCTTTTCACGTCTCCCCTAACAACGAAAGATAGTATTTATAGCCCGACCAATCGTGGTTAGTCTTTCATTTGTTGCGCTCCAATCAATTTGGAGTTTACATGGTAGGCTAATTCTGTAACGTAAGATTTTTTTCAAACACGTTATAAAAAAATTTTATGAGCAGAAATGATTCCATGCTGTCAGGCATCCCCACTATTTTATTTTGGGTATAATTTATTAATTCCTGGACTATTTGCGTAACGTTTTACATATTCTTTGTCAGCAAGCCCTAAGGAACCCAAATATCCAAATTTAAAAGAGCTACGTGGCTGCGTTCAAAATATGTATTTTCTACCTCCTGTTTCGAAGATGTGCTGTCTGGGTACTGTTATGTTTTCAACCGTAAACCCATCTATTGTTATCTTTCCTAATAAGCGTTTTTTTATGATTTTAAAACCTAACTCTGGGAAGGGTAGTGAATTTATCACTGTCCGTCCGAAAAAGTTAGTGCTTGTAGTCTTACACGCGTGATGGCAGCATTTGTGTATCGCGCGAAGCGTGTTTAGTGTTCGGCTTTCTGCCTCTCCCTTCTCGCTATCCTTTTGTCCATCTGTCTTTTGATCTTGGTAACATAGTGTAGAAAAAGACATGAATGGAATTTAAAATTTAGGTCAACTTGCATATTTCAAGGTTTTTCTTAGAAAGGCAGCACATTTTATTGTGTGTTTGGGAAACGCGTGTATGTTGCAGAAGGCCTTTAATATCAACGTGAAACGTTACAATTTGCATACGCAGTAGAAAACAAGGGGATTTCGAGTACAGTCATTGTGACAGCACTGTTCTTTACCATTCTTCTTCCTTTATTTATTATATGTATTTATTAGGCTTTATATTTACTTGATAATTTATATATGTGGATTAGAATATTCCACGACATAGTTCTCTTATCATACCTAGATTTTCTAGGACCTCCTTATTTGTTTTCTTCTCTTTCCATGAGATACGCCCCGTTCTTCTATATATCCACATTTCAAGAGCCTCAATTCTTCCTTCCAAATGCTTATTCATCGTCCATGTTTCTGCACCATACAGAAATGCAGAATATATATAACATTTTATGATTCTCAGTTTTAATTTGTGAGATAACTGTTTAGATGTCAGTATATGTTTCATGTTTTTGAATGTAGCTTTCGCCATTCCTATTCTCTTCTTGATTTCTGTTTCACATCTGCCATCTTCTGTTATTATATGACCAAGATATACGTAGCTCTCGACTTGTTCCAGGATTTTCCCATTTACGCTTATCTTTAATGGGGGTTTATCGTCTGTTTTGCTAATTTTCATAGTTTTTGTTTTCTCAATATTAATGTCGAGTCCATATTCATGACTTATACTGTTCACTTGCTTCATTAGTTCTTGTAACTCCTGTTCGCTTTCAGCTAACAACACGGTATCATCTGCATATCTAAGGTTGTTTATTGACCTTCCACTGATGTTCAGTCCTGGTATTTCCTGTATCTGTTTGAAAATTTTTTCGGTGTATAGATTAAATAGGCAGGGGGACAGCACACAACCTTGTCTGACACCTCTTTTTATGCCTATGTATGGTGAATAATTCCTTCCAGATCTAACTGTGGCAGTTTGCTCCCAATAAAGGTTACTGAGTATTCTTATATCTTTTCCATCAATACCTATGTCTTCGAGGCATTCAATTATTTTCTCATGATGGACTCTGTCAAAAGCCTTCTTATAGTCAATGAAGCACATGTACATACTTATTTGGACCTCTGTATATTTTTCTACTAATATTCTTAGGCAAAATATTGCCTATCTTGTTCCGCTGTTCCGTCTAAAACCAAACTGTTCTTCTTGGATTTCGCTGTCTACCTTACTTTTTATTCTTTCCTGCATGATTTTGAGCAGTATCTTAATTGCATGACTCATCAGGCTAATTGTTCTGAAGTCTGAACATTCTGTTGCATTAGGTTTTTTTGGGCAATGTTATAAAAACTGATGTCTTCATGTCGTGTGGTATATATCCTGTATTGTATATATCGTTGCATAGATCTATGATTGTATCTGTACCAAAGCTCTCCAGGGCTTCTATCATTTCAATTTTTATGTTATCCATGCCTGCTGATTTTCCTTTTTGTATCATATGTATGGCATTCTCTACTTCTGATCTGAGAATGTTTGGGCCTTCATTAGAATCTGGTGATGGTTTTTTTTACCTCTGTTGTCCTCGAATAGTTCTTTTACGTATTCTGCCCATCTGTTTGATATGTCTTTCTCATCAAGTAATATTACACCATTTTTTGTTCTTGATACAGCTTCCTCCTTGTGCAAACCGAGACCTATTTGATAATTTCTTTATTTCTTCGTGCATATCTCTTGTCATGTGCTTTGCTTGCTTCCTAGTCTTCTATTTCCTTGCATTTTGTTTCTATCCCGTTCTTTTGCTTGTCTACTCATAGTACGTATGCCATTGTCTATTGTTTTATATTCTGGAGTGTTGATAAGCCACCGTGGAATCTGTGGATCAGCTACAGTGTGGCTTATCACGGTGGCTAAATGTTCATTATATATATACTAGTGTAAAAGCCCGTCATAAGACGGGAATTAAATTCAAAAGCACCAATACCTAACGGCATATTTACTTATTCAAAAGTATTTCTTAAAAACACCACTGTGCATCACCACAGTACACGAACAACGTAGCAGCAGCAGCGGATCCCAATGTGTGTATACGGGATCACACAATCTATAAATATTTTTGTGCACACCGTCATTTGCGCATTCTTCTTTCGAAAGTGTTACAATTTTCGGGAGAGTATCTAAATAAGGGAAACAATACAATTAATGTCTTTCAACCAAAGTTGCATCCCTTAGAGTTACGCACTGACAGAAAAAGCTGGGATTTTATATATAGGATGATGATTTGTCCATCGTATTCGATCAGGACCATCGACATCTCTCGAAATACAATTTGTTCTTTGATGTTTAGTGGGTGCGCATATGGCTGATCAAGCCAATGCGGCAAGAAAAGTTCTGTTTCATGACCGACATACAAGGCCCGAAGACAATGAAGGTAAACATCCACGCTTGACTTTCGGGCTGCATGTTTTTTTCTGGGCTGCCCTCACACGGTTGGCCTCGTTGACTGCAACACCCGTTTTGATAGCGCCTCTCCAGGCTGTGCGATCCTGTGCCCGATGCTCCCAGTTGGTTATATTAATCTGGCAGCTCTTCAATGACTCCCTCAGGCTGCCTTTGGAGCGCTTCTTTGGTCGTCCTCTAGTACGCTTTCCATTCCTCAACTCGCCATACAGCAGCCTCTTTGGGAGGCGTTCATTTGGCATACGAACCAGATGTCCGGTCCATCGCAACTACGCTTTCTGAATCAGTGTATTGACACTGGGCACATTTGCTCTTGATAGAACCTCGGTATCTGGGATCTTATCCTGCCATCGAATGTATAGCACGCGACGCAGGCAGGTTGTATGGAAGTGATTTAATTTTTGAGCATGTCTAGCGTAAACGGTTCAACTCTCACTGTCGTAGACGAGGGTGGGGAGGACGACGGCCCGATACATCTTCAGTTTCGTCTTGACGCTAATACCTCTGCGTTCTCACAATGAGGATCGCAGTCTTCCAAACGCAATACTGGCCTTTGCTATTCTGTTAGCCACCTCGTCGTCACTGTTGGATAGTCTTGAGAGCGTGCTTCCTAGGTACGTGAACTTATCCACAGCCACCAGTCTCTGTTCCCCCACTGTATTCGTTGGCTCCTTGTACGGTTTACCTGGGGCTGGTTGGTACATAACCTCAGTTTTCTTGACATTGATTGTTAGCCCGAAGCTGTCGCAAGCAGCAGAGAAACAGTTCATGCCTTCCTGAAATAATAGCCTCTTCAGTCATAACTGACTATGGGAATGCGCCCCTGATGCTTATTTTCCTGATGTTCCTTTGCTTGGCTTGCATCGTCACATCTGGTACCAAGCTCGGAGTGCGTGGCATACTGTGCATTCCCCGCCATCCAAAGGGGCTCTCCAACTATGCAGAGCTAAAATACTGTACTCTGGTTCTGGGCTCTCCCAGAGAATTGTCACGTCCTGCACAGAGCCAGTTCTCAGCTTTCCTTGCCTATCACTGGGTACATAGTGAGATCCTTCTGCATGCAGTCAACCAAGTCAGAGCCAAAGAATTACGCTTGGGGCTCAAGTGACTTCTCCAAGCTTAGTGTGCAGTGCTGGGTTCTCAACAATCCCTGGAAGTGTGTGGATGATTTCAAGAGTCAATGAGGATGTAATTAGCCTCACAGACATAAGTTCACTTCCACGTACGTATATTGTAGCTTTGTGCATAGCTGGTGGTCATATAAGGATGACTCCAGATATGCCTCCATGCATAGTCTCTTGCACACATATTTGAACCTCCACTGCGGTCGCCCAATTGTTCTTTTGCCATCTGCCAACTGTCCGTAGAAGATATCTTTCGGGATGCGACCATCTTCCATGCGGCAGACATGGCCAAGCAATCGTAGTGTGCACTGTCTAAGCGGTGTATACATGCTTTGAATGCCAGCACGCGACAGTATATATATATATATATTTTTATTTTCATACCGTGGCCTATCAAATTGGTGCTTACCTTTATTTTGATCCTTAGGATCAAATTTATTAAAGTTCTGTGGTGCCCTAAAGTTATCCACTTGTTTCTTTTTATTACTTGTTACCTCTGCTTGAGCTGCTTGATACCTTTCAGCAACATTTAGCAACTCACCCAGCCTCTCTGCACCTTGTTCCATGAGAAACTTTCTCAGGTCTGGAGCCATGGACTCTCTTAGTTGCTCTATAAGGACCATTTCCTTAAGATCTTGGGTTTTCCCCAGAGAAGTCCATTTCTCCAAGTATGTCTCTATTCGTGCAGAGAACTGGTGATATGTTTCACCTGACAGTAGTTTAGCATTCCTAAATTTTTTCCTATAAAATTCTGCATTCTTTTCATATCTTAACAAAAGAGCCTGCTTTAGCATGTCATAATTTTCCTGATCACCTCTGCTCATTTTTTGCAAAAACTTCATAAGCTGCCCCACGAAGTCCCTGAGATAACTTTAAGCTCCACCTTTCTCTCTCTAACCCATACGTGGTAGCTAATAGTTCATATCTATTTATATAGCTCTCAATATCATCGTCTTTCTCAACAAAATGATCTAAATGAAAGTTCATAGCTGAGGTTGAGGCTCCCTGAGTAACCGTAGCATCAGAGGCAAAGGGACTGGCACCATTTTCAGGAGCATGGCCTTGAAACTCAAAACTCCCTTAGTCGTAACTCATGTTCCCTTTGTAATCTCTTCTCCTCCTTTTCTGCTTCCCTCTCTGCAGTCAATCTTCTTTCTTCTGCAGCTACTTTCTTCTCTTCTCTTTCTGCTTCCAATTTCTTAGCCTCTTTGTCAGCCTCAATCTGCAACCTCTTAGTCTCAGCCTCAGCTTCAAATTGCAACCTCTTAGTCTCAGCCTCTAACTTTCTTTCGGCCTCTTTTTCTAATCTTCTTTCTTCGCGTTCAATAAATTTGTCACATTCCGTAGTGACATAGGCAACCATAACTTGCCCATCTAATCCTAACTCTTTTGCAGTCTGAACAGCAGCAGATCGAAACTTGGCCAGGTCCGCCATTGTCCATCAGGTAAATTTCTACAATGTCTAACCAACAATTTAATCTCTAAATATATCTAATGGACAACACAGGCACCGTGAGCTCAACCTTATTTATTCCACCCAAGGATACCTTTTAATTCTTATATTCCCTGAAGTGAATTACCCCCAATATTTTTAATAGGGAAAGATTCAAAATCCCAAGAGCGAGACCCCAATATATGTGGTGAAGTGGGGATGTTATAAATACTTATAGGGAACTTAGTGTACTGACTGAGATCAGCTGTGAAGGTATCTATATCTATTAAGAGTAGTGTATTATAGATAACCTTACTTGCTACCACATATCTATATATCTCAGTCAGAATTATTCTGGAATAGTGTGATGACTACGTTATGTGTCTAGGGTTTGTGTATGATGAAGTGTAAGTCACAACAACAGACAGATAAACAATTTAATTTAATCCACTACTCTTGACAACACTGTGACACTCACATACATATAACACTCTATGAGAATATCTTAAAGAGTCACTGATAACTTTTCAAATAACAATATGTATTCATGGTTATCATAAAGGTATATGTGTCCTGATTCAAATACAAAGGAACCAGGAATCACAATCAATTTTAATTACAAGTATATGTACAGACTTTATCAATATGAATATTGTAGTGACATATATTATTAAAATATCCTATGTGTGTCAGTTGTGTAGTGGTAATATGAGGTAATACTGGTTTTGTTTTGTTCAAGCTCTGTTGGTATTTGTCATCATGACTTCAATAATTTGTCTTTTGGGACTAGTATTGGAGATGTTCTCAGTTCCTGATATTAAGACAATTAAATTCCCCTCTGAATGTTATTTTTACAAAGTCATTTCAAGATGAGGGGACATAATGTTGAGCTCAGCTGGCCAAATCAGCTTATCTTGCGTGATGGCGGCAGGAAAGGACTCCTCTGCTCGATTCTCCCCTGGGCTCTGGAGACACCTCACTGATAGCTAAATGGACCAAGGAGTATGCTGTCCGACTCTGGATTCAGCAAAGCTCTGACCAGGTGCTGCTCAATACCATCAAGACCACGGTCCCACAATTCATGGAAACAAACACAGATACGTTGATTAGCAATGAATTCTGGCACAATTACTGGCACAAATTCCCATCTGCTTATGTTCCAGGCTTTTATTTAACACAAATATGAGCTGGCTTCAACGCACTGTTGCTTTATCAAGATTATTTGCACTAGTGGTCTCGAACTAACGCTCCTAAGTGAGTATATCAGCGAGTCTAGCCAATGAGGCCACGTTTCGACAAGTGTTTGAAAAAATGTTACCTTTTCACGTCTCCCCTAACAACGAAAGATAGTATTTATAGCCCGACCAATCGTGGTTAGTCTTTCATTTGTTGCGCTCCAATCAATTTGGAGTTTACATGGTAGGCTAATTCTGTAACGTAAGATTTTGTTCAAACACGTTATAAAAAAATTTTATGAGCAGAAATGATTCCATGCTGTCAGGCATCCCCACTATTTTATTTTGGGTATAATTTATTAATTCCTGGACTATTTGCGTAACGTTTTACATATTCTTGTCAGCAAGCCCTAAGGAACCCAAATATACAAATTTAAAAGAGCTACGTGGCTGCGTTCAAAATATGTATTTTCTACCTCCTGTTTCGAAGATGTGCTGTCTGGGTACTGTTATGTTTTCAACCGTAAACCCATCTATTGTTATCTTTCCTAATAAGCGATTTTTTATGATTTTAAAACCTAAACTCTGGGAAGGGTAGTGAAATTTATCACTGTCCGTCCGAAAAAGTTAGTGCTTGTAGTCTTACACGCGTGATGGCAGCATTTGTGTATCGCGCGAAGCGTGTTTAGTGTCGGCTTTCTGCCTCTCCCTTCTCGCTATCCTTTTGTCCATCTGTCTTTTGATCTTGGTAACATAGTGTAGAAAAAGACATGAATGGAATTTAAAATTTAGGTCAACTTGCATATTTCAAGGTTTTTCTTAGAAAGGCAGCACATTTTATTGTGTGTTTGGGAAACGCGTGTATGTATTTTCTAGGACCTCCTTATTTGTTTTCTTCTCTTTCCATGAGATACGCCCCGTTCTTCTATATATCCACATTTCAAGAGCCTCAATTCTTCCTTCCAAATGCTTATTCATCGTCCATGTTTCTGCACCATACAGAAATGCAGAATATATATAACATTTTATGATTCTCAGTTTTAATTTGTGAGATAACTGTTTAGATGTCAGTATATGTTTCATGTTTTTGAATGTAGCTTTCGCCATTCCTATTCTCTTCTTGATTTCTGTTTCACATCTGCCATCTTCTGTTATTATATGACCAAGATATACGTAGCTCTCGACTTGTTCCAGGATTTTCCCATTTACGCTTATCTTTAATGGGGGTTTATCGTCTGTTTTGCTAATTTTCATAGTTTTTGTTTTCTCAATATTAATGTCGAGTCCATATTCATGACTTATACTGTTCACTTGCTTCATTAGTTCTTGTAACTCCTGTTCGCTTTCAGCTAACAACACGGTATCATCTGCATATCTAAGGTTGTTTATTGACCTTCCACTGATGTTCAGTCCTGGTATTTCCTGTATCTGTTTGAAAATTTTTTCGGTGTATAGATTAAATAGGCAGGGGGACAGCACACAACCTTGTCTGACACCTCTTTTTATGCCTATGTATGGTGAATAATTCCTTCCAGATCTAACTGTGGCAGTTTGCTCCCAATAAAGGTTACTGAGTATTCTTATATCTTTTCCATCAATACCTATGTCTTCGAGGCATTCAATTATTTTCTCATGATGGACTCTGTCAAAAGCCTTCTTATAGTCAATGAAGCACATGTACATACTTATTTGGACCTCTGTATATTTTTCTACTAATATTCTTAGGCAAAATATTGCCTATCTTGTTCCGCTGTTCCGTCTAAAACCAAACTGTTCTTCTTGGATTTCGCTGTCTACCTTACTTTTTATTCTTTCCTGTATGATTTTGAGCAGTATCTTAATTGCATGACTCATCAGGCTAATTGTTCTGAAGTCTGAACATTCTGTTGCATTAGGTTTTTTGGGCAATGTTATAAAAACTGATGTCTTCATGTCGTGTGGTATATATCCTGTATTGTATATATCGTTGCATAGATCTATGATTGTATCTGTACCAAAGCTCTCCAGGGCTTCTATCATTTCAATTTTTATGTTATCCATGCCTGCTGATTTTCCTTTTTGTATCATATGTATGGCATTCTCTACTTCTGATCTGAGAATGTTTGGGCCTTCATTAGAATCTGGTGATGGTTTTTTTACCTCTGTTGTCCTCGAATAGTTCTTTTACGTATTCTGCCCATCTGTTTGATATGTCTTTCTCATCAAGTAATATTACACCATTTTTGTTCTTGATACAGCTTCCTCCTTGTGCAAACCGAGACCTATTTGATAATTTCTTTATTTCTTCGTGCATATCTCTTGTCATGTGCTTTGCTTGCTTCCTAGTCTTCTATTTCCTTGCATTTTGTTTCTATCCCGTTCTTTTGCTTGTCTACTCATAGTACGTATGCCATTGTCTATTGTTTTATATTCTGGAGTGTTGATAAGCCACCGTGGAATCTGTGGATCAACTACAGTGTGGCTTATCACGGTGGCTAAATGTTCATTATATATATACTAGTGTAAAAGCCCGTCATAAGACGGGAATTAAATTCAAAAGCACCAATACCTAACGGCATATTTACTTATTCAAAAGTATTTCTTAAAAACACCACTGTGCATCACCACAGTACACGAACAACGTAGCAGCAGCGAGGATCCCAATGTGTGTATACGGGATCACACAATCTATAAATATTTTTGTGCACACCGTCATTTGCGCATTCTTCTTTCGAAAGTGTTACAATTTTCGGGAGAGTATCTAAATAAGGGAAACAATACAATTAATGTCTTTCAACCAAAGTTGCATCCCTTAGAGTTACGCACTGACAGAAAAAGCTGGGATTTTATATATAGGATGATGATTTGTCCATCGTATTCGATCAGGACCATCGACATCTCTCGAAATACAATTTGTTCTTTGATGTTTAGTGGGTGCGCATATGGCTGATCAAGCCAATGCGGCAAGAAAAGTTCTGTTTCATGACCGACATACAAGGCCCGAAGACAATGAAGGTAAACATCCACGCTTGACTTTCGGGCTGCATGTTTTTTCTGGGCTGCCCTCACACGGTTGGCCTCGTTGACTGCAACACCCGTTTTGATAGCGCCTCTCCAGGCTGTGCGATCCTGTGCCCGATGCTCCCAGTTGGTTATATTAATCTGGCAGCTCTTCAATGACTCCCTCAGGCTGCCTTTGGAGCGCTTCTTTGGTCGTCCTCTAGTACGCTTTCCATTCCTCAACTCGCCATACAGCAGCCTCTTTGGGAGGCGTTCATTTGGCATACGAACCAGATGTCCGGTCCATCGCAACTACGCTTTCTGAATCAGTGTATTGACACTGGGCACATTTGCTCTTGATAGAACCTCGGTATCTGGGATCTTATCCTGCCATCGAATGTATAGCACGCGACGCAGGCAGGTTGTATGGAAGTGATTTAATTTTTGAGCATGTCTAGCGTAAACGGTTCAACTCTCACTGTCGTAGACGAGGGTGGGGAGGACGACGGCCCGATACATCTTCAGTTTCGTCTTGACGCTAATACCTCTGCGTTCTCACAATGAGGATCGCAGTCTTCCAAACGCAATACTGGCCTTTGCTATTCTGTTAGCCACCTCGTCGTCACTGTTGGATAGTCTTGAGAGCGTGCTTCCTAGGTACGTGAACTTATCCACAGCCATCAGTCTCTGTTCCCCCACTGTATTCGTTGGCTCCTTGTACGGTTTACCTGGGGCTGGTTGGTACATAACCTCAGTTTTCTTGACATTGATTGTTAGCCCGAAGCTGTCGCAAGCAGCAGAGAAACAGTTCATGCCTTCCTGAAATAATAGCCTCTTCAGTCATAACTGACTATGGGAATGCGCCCCTGATGCTTATTTTCCTGATGTTCCTTTGCTTGGCTTGCATCGTCACATCTGGTACCAAGCTCGGAGTGCGTGGCATACTGTGCATTCCCCGCCATCCAAAGGGGCTCTCCAACTATGCAGAGCTAAAATACTGTACTCTGGTTCTGGGCTCTCCCAGAGAATTGTCACGTCCTGCACAGAGCCAGTTCTCAGCTTTCCTTGCCTATCACTGGGTACATAGTGAGATCCTTCTGCATGCAGTCAACCAAGTCAGAGCCAAAGAATTACGCTTGGGGCTCAAGTGACTTCTCCAAGCTTAGTGTGCAGTGCTGGGTTCTCAACAATCCCTGGAAGTGTGTGGATGATTTCAAGAGTCAATGAGGATGTAATTAGCCTCACAGACATAAGTTCACTTCCACGTACGTATATTGTAGCTTTGTGCATAGCTGGTGGTCATATAAGGATGACTCCAGATATGCCTCCATGCATAGTCTCTTGCACACATATTTGAACCTCCACTGCGGTCGCCCAATTGTTCTTTTGCCATCTGCCAACTGTCCGTAGAAGATATCTTTCGGGATGCGACCATCTTCCATGCGGCAGACATGGCCAAGCAATCGTAGTGTGCACTGTCTAAGCGGTGTATACATGCTTTGAATGCCAGCACGCGACAGTATATATATATATATATATATATATATATATATATATATATATATATATATATATATATATATATATATATATATATATATATATATATATATATATATATATATATCATGAGTTTTTATACCATTATATACAGACACAGAAAACGTTAGGCGCCCATCTGTCTGTGTCATCAATTATCGACGCCATCATTGACAGAAACAAGAATTGTAAATAACTGCCTAGTAACTGTTGGAAGTAGGTAGGTTGCCTCAAAGCAGTTACTGCCGTAGGGGAGTGAATTGTTAGAGACGTCACTATACTTGGTCCAACATTGAGAGGTGGGGTGACCAGATCCCTTCCAACTGCCTGTTCCTTCCATAACTCCAGTGTACAGGCAGGTAACCTTTTAAAGCTGGGTAGACTGAAGCATGTCGGTACCTTTGCCGCGAGACACTAGTAACCACTCTTGTCAATCGGATTGTTGGAATAAAAGTACAGTTAAAAAGAAATTACCGCCACTCCAGGGTTTTGCTTCACATTGCTCAAACATTCAACAACTTAGCATTGACTGAGATCAAAGGGGATCAAGTTGCAACATTTAATTAGAAAGATGTAGCTTAAAACTTAATGAAATTTCCGGAACTTGTAGACTAATGGTCGGCAACGCGGTTTGACCAAAATACTACGCGTCAAAAGCTGCGTTACCGCGGTCTACAAGATCTACTATGATGATAGGAAACCCTATACAGAGCGATACAACAGGTAGTAGTCTGAGCATCAGAAGTGGTCCCCCCACCCCCGTCGGTCAAGTGTTTTGGCCCTTTAATCTCCTTTACACCCTAAAAAAAAAGGGGGGGGGGGGGGGGGGGCACTTGGGTCATGACTCCCAAGTGTCAGCCTCCTGTTGTCTTGTGCAGAGAATTGAACTCACTCCACCTTTGTTGCAGCTGTCAACTTCACTCCTATTTTCTGCCAGCTGGAGGCAATTGTGAAAGTAACCCCCTATGTTGAAAACAAATTGCTGTCCCGGGGGAGTGAGAGAGAGAGAGAGAGAGAGAGAGAGAGAGAGAGAGAGAGAGAGAGAGAGACTACTTGTTATATTGATTTAAAATCAAACAAACAAATAACTAACGAAGTGCCAGGTTGCTTTATTTGTATACAGGACAAACTTTGTAAAACCTACTTACTTAGTCGTTCCCCTTCTACCGTGAGGTGTAGAGGTTTGGAAGAGAGAGCGCCAGACTATTCTATCGGCTGTTTTCCTCCTGGCCTGGTTCCATTCTAGTCCTCGGTCCTTGAAAGATTGTCTAATGTTTTTTTCCCAGCGGACTCTGAGTCTTTCTGGAGGTCTGGATCCCTGGCTCTTAGTTTCCCATGCTTGTCGTGGTAGCCGATCTTCTCCCATTCTGCAGACATGGCCAAACCATCTTAGTTAGGACTAATCTACTTGGGTCTGCAGGGGGTGGGATTTTAGGCCTTGACGTATCGTCTAGTAAAACTACGGAATCTAATTCTAATCTTAGGTAATCTAATGTTTAAATTGGCACTTGTTACTATTGATCTTTACCCCTAGAAAACTTGAAATTACCCCCTGCAGGATTAGTTTACCCTTATCTGTCCGACCACTGCTCTAGACCATCGGTTCTCAAAGTGTGATCAGTGGACCCCCTGCAGGATTAGTTTTCCCCTATATGCCCGACCACTGCTCTAGACCATCGGACTTCAAAGTGTGATCCGTGGACCCCCAAGACCCTTTCAGGGGTTCCACGAGGTCAAAACTATTTCATATTAATCTAAAAAGTGATTTACCTTTTTCATCATCATTCTCTCACGGCATAGCCCACATAAACAAAAGCTCCTAGGGCTCCTCACTAATTTTTAAGAGTGTAAAGGGATCCTGGGACCAAAACGTTTGAAAAACACTGCTCTAGACTATTCACCAGCCACTGTTTGAGAAACGTTGTCATAAAGCGCTTGCGTTTCCGAAGAGGCCGTTCACTTGAAGTGGCATCTTGTGCAAACAGTGTCAGTGCTGACGCTTGATAAAGCTACGGTAGTAATTGTTAATTCTGAATGCATTTGTTTAAATTAAGGACCCAGGCGAGGCTTGCCAGGCCGAAGATTATCACATTTTGTTCGCAGATGTGACCAGTTGGGATCTGAGCAGTGAACGCAGTAGTGTAAGAAGTGTGAACAACAGAGAATACCAGTCTTAGATTAGTTACAGGCAGTTCGCCCATAACTGCAGAGCAAGTGTTGATAAAAGACCGAAATAACTACATAGTATAGTGCGCGCTGTTCCCGGCAAGGGGGAGGGGAGGGGGGAGAAGTCCTCCCTTCTAAAACAGCGAGTCGGTGATCTCAGGTCTGTGATTTCAATATTAACAGCATAAGGCGCCACACTAGGCTACGTGTGGTGTTCACGGCGACGGGCCCTCCCAGCTTGAGTAGCGAGGCGATGTCCCTCTGCTAGATCCCCTCTAGGGTAGAGAGCCAGCCAGTTTGTGTCATTGCACCACCCGCCAATTAGTGGGTCTAGTTATGTTTCACGAACTCTACTAATGTTGAACCCGCAGAGTTTGGGAAGCCCTCTTGGTTTGCAAGTAATCAATTAATCAATACCCTTTAGCTCTCCGAGGAGCATAGGCCGTCAACAAACACATTCCCAGTCTTCCTGTCCCGTGCCATCCGCTTAAGTTCTTTCCATGTTTTCCTCATCATTTTCACCTCTGTATCCAGCTCTCTTCTCCATGTGTTTTTTGGTCTACACACCCTCCCCTTTTTTACACCATGACACATCTGGGGAAACTACCATTCTAGGACAACAGGAAAGAAAAACGTATACGCATATCCACACAATTTTACACTTTAATTTACTCAATTTTCAGTTATTGGAAAGGATAAATTATACCATGATGAGGCATCGGCAATTGAAAATATTATCTGAAATTAGATACACTATATGACATAAATCCATTAACCTGGAAGGATGAAGCTGCCGATCGCGCAAAGTGGCAATGCTATCTACCGCGCCACCTCAGATTGCGCGAAAAGAAGCTCTCACGGCAAGCAGAAGAGAGGAGAAAACGTCGAAAAGAACACCAGAAAAAAAAAAAAAAGCAGCTGAAGGCTGTCACCACAGGTGCGCATTCCCATAGTCAGTAATGACTGAAGAGGCTATTATTATTACATATCCTAAACCTGTGAAGGCCTATGACCCTTGTGGAGCTGCAGGGTGATAGCTTAATTCAAAATCTACGTCACAGTTAAGTGCTACATAGCAGTGAATACTGTACGTTTTTAAATTAAAGTATACTACTGGACAAAAGTTAAGGGCCACCAATCCAGTTTAGATAAGTTTTATCTAATTGATTGGCAAACTGTAAAGACCAGTGAAAATGTCATTAAAACTGAGCTCGGAGAAATGTGTATACATTTCTGTGTGCACTAGGTTAATTTTTTTTTAAATGTCCAAAAACTGGGTCACTTTAACCCGCACGTGAAAATTGCCATTGTTGCTGCAAAAACTCGTGGTTTTTGCAACACGCCCCACTAGTTCAAAAGATGAAAAAGTGAGTTGGATTTGAATGCACGTGGAAAATGATCATCGGTAAAGAGTGTTCACCGTTGGTATGCAATAAATCAGTATGACAAGTGGTCGAAATGATCACTGCATTAGCCATGCCACCAAGGAGAAGTCTCAGCACTGTAGACCGTGGTCGAGCCATGGCATGGATTCAGGATGGTCAATCTGTTCGTCATGTTGCAAGACATTCAGCAGTGTCCCACTCTACCATTCAGAGACTTCTTTAGAGATTTCAAGCTACCGGACATTTGGAAAATCGACCCTGCTCACGAAGAATTATATAAACCTTGTCTAAACTGAATGGCGGCCCTTAACTTTTGTTCAGTAGTATATATGACGTGAAAACCCGTGGAAATGTTGTCCCATTTTATTTCTTTTTTTTTTCTTTTTCTTGCAAAGACAGGTACTCAAACTGTTTTAAATAAAGTCGTATTTGGAGCGTCCGACTGGCAGAGTGGTGGTTAGTGCGCTTGCTTCTCGCGGCAGAAGTTACCGATCTCCGGGGGTCAAACCGGGTATCATCACACGCCAGTCTTCCAGCTGTAAATGAGTACATGCGTCTGCTCTTGAGTTAAGGAATGCAGAGGTAACAAGGAAGGGAACAGGTCACCCTACCTCATTAAGCAAGGCTTGGTATATTGAGATCTCTAACACGACACTCCCCTATGGTAGTATCTGCTGTCATGTTACCGCATGGGATAAATACATGTCAGTTTCCAGCAATCTTCCCATCAACAAGACGAGACTAAAGTTTTAGTCACGACCATTGGCTTGGGAATCACAATTATAAACCTGACCGTTGTAGATTTGAACACACCTTTTGAATGCCTACATCTCTTATCTGTACCGGAACATTTTCATTTTTATAGTAGTCTGTACATTGCACAGTTTAGATTTAGACGTGACTAAAATGACCTTCATAACTAGCAGGCCCTTCATGGTTTTCTCGAGGAAGAAGCTTCTTAAACTCATTCTTACCCACGAGCCGTATGGTGCGCCAAGTTACCCATAGACCTACCAACTGGCACATGGTGCACCCGCTTGATAAGAGTTCTGAATTTGAAAGAAAAATTAGAAAATAAGTGGTCATAGCTTGTTCAAATCATGCAAACACTTCCTGTGGGCCATGTGTTTTGAACTGGTAGGGAAATAAGTTTTCTGGGGCATTTTTGTATACTATTATCAGTTAATGATGTCATTAGGCAGTTTGTTTACAAGTACCGTAGTCTTATACATAGAACTCATAAACTGTCAACGGATCAACCGCATTAGATTATTTTAAAATGAATTTTAGCGATATCGATAGCGGGTTTTCTCGGGATGGGGGGGTCTTCTTAATAGTTTGTTGGTCATGGTTTTTTTTTTTTTTTTTGGAGAGGAGTGTGGGGTATGTGACAATTTTCTTTTTATCTCTTTTTTTTTCTTTTGTTTGTTTGTTTTTCTTTTCCTTCCGTGGGAGTTATATTGTTTTCTCAAGCGTTCTTAGATGTCGTGAAGATAGAGGCATCCTTTTATTTTTGTGTTCTTCCCTCAGTTTCAGGCGATGAACTATGTTCTATCTGTCTGTCTCTTTCTGTCTGTTATCCCTTGATACACTTATAAAGAATTAATCGACGCCAGCAACTTTTACAAAACAAACAGAAATTATGACTGTTCATTCTCTACCAGGGATCTCACGGGATCGTCTGTAACAAAACATCCAATGCTAACATCCTGCCTCGGGTATATGATAATCTGGCATGGAAAGATCTAGAAGTGTTTTCATTACTTTACAGAATGTTTGTCTGGAGGTTCTTATAAGCATATCGAGATTCAGTGCTTTTTTGAAATCTCCTTTAGAGAATACATGAGATGAAATGATCATGTTAATGTAATGTTTATCTGACAGTTTTTTTGGGGGTTTGTTTTGTTTGTGTGTGTGTGTAAAAAAGAAAAAAAGGAACCCGTTACACGCCCATTGAGGCATATTGGGAATATGGTGTTAGGCCCATATTATCTTGACCGTCGGCACACGAGGGGTGATGTGGTCGGCATCACGCCGGCCGCCTTAACCTTCCCAGAGTAGCTCTGGTACCCATTTGGGGCTGGGTCGACCCAGGAGCCGTTTGTGGCCTAAAAATTTTCCGCCTCATCTGGGGATCGAACCATAGACCACTGCGCTAGGAAGCCAGTGCACTAACCACTATGCTACCGCGGCTCATGTGTGTGTGTGTGCAGAAACTTTATATTTTCAATAAATTAGATATTATACACTGCGATAAAATCTGGCCGACAAAACAGATTTTATTAAACACTGCAGTATTGCCAGGTTTAACTTTCATATTATCAGCTGTAATTAGGAAGTCTTCTAGGTAAAATTGTGTATTATTTTGCAAAAAAATGCAGATAAATGCAGTCTTTATATAGACTAAGATACAACTTAATTGTTTTGACAAGAGATTTAAGACAACAGAAGAAGTGTTTTGCGTAGACTAAGAGACAGCCGTGTTTGTTGTAACAAAATATTTCAGCTAGCAGAAGTGTTTTGCGCAGAGTAAGATACAACTTAATTGTTATAAAGTGATATTTAAAGAAGGGGGGTGGAGAGATATACAGCGCATTTTAAGTCAAAAGAGCATAAAAATGAACATTGGGGTTACTCTATATTCGCATAAGTTATATTCCCCTGAATCTAAATATGTGAAAATCATTTGTCAGAACACATTCTAAGTAGGTATGTTTTGATTCTTTAAATAGTACTTTCTTCAGAAAATGTGCTTTTCCTATGAAGAAAATCTAGATTGTGTTAAGTTACTAATGTTCTTATAACGTGCACATTTTTTAGTCAATCAATACGAGATTGGGTACAAATGCTTTCGATAGGATAATAAAACTTTTATCAGATCCGATTCTTAATATCTTATCAACATTTTGATTTATTGAAAATAAAGTTGTTAAATTTTGAAAAAAAGAATTGTTACTATTTTTGGATACAGACTTTAAAGTCTAATATCTCAAAATCTCCATAAGTTTAAAAAAATCCAATCTGATAAAAGTTTTAAAATATAATGAAAAACATTCTATTTTAATTTGGTATTGATAGATTAATAAATAAAAAAGCCGTAACAAATTGAAATAGACCATTAGAATCCAACATAGCCGCCGTTTCCATGGCAACCAATGATGCAATACCTTTTAACTCTTCATTATGCGTATCTATGATTGATGTCGGTTACATTTGTGCATTTTCATTGAAATCCTCTCTCTCTCTCTCTCTCTCTCTCTCTCTCTCTCTCTCTCTCTCTCTCTCTCTCTCCTCTTTCTCTCCCCCCCTCTTTCTCCCCCCCCAATACTTTTTTGAACGAGAGATTTAAGGTAGCAGAAAAAGTGATTTGTGTAGGCCGAGTAACAACTTAGTTGTTGTAACAAGACAGCTGTGTCAGGTCAAGAGCTTTGCTACGGCTAAGTTACAACTTAATTGTTGTAACGAGAGATTTTGGGGGAGCAGAAGCAGAGCTTTGTGTAGACTGAGATACAACTTTGTTGGTGTAACAAAACAATTAACACAGCAGTGCGACAGACGAACTCAGCTGACCCTGAATTGTTGTATGGTATGGTACGACCCTTTGTAACGACCCCTTCGGATAACATCAGTGCCCCCGAATATTGTGGTAACTTTTCGTCAAACGGGATTTTTTTTTCCACCTGGACTCATTAGCATGCAACCTTTCCACGCAGATTGTCAACACGTTTGCTGATTAATATGTGGACAGTTTATCTACCGTACATTCTGGTCATCGCATTGATTTAAGGAGAGGTTAAATCACGCCCACGGATATCTCTTGAGCAATCATATGCAGTTATTTTCATTAACTTTGCCCAGTGGGGGCGATGCCAGAATCAAACAGAAAGTAGCGGCACACGATCAGACAGGCACTGAGGGATCTCAGGAAAGACTAGCGGCGCTATCAAAGGCAGTAGTGGTCCCTGAAACGAGCGACGCAAGTTTCTCGCCGGTATTTCGCATCTCGGTGTTAACCACAGAACCGATCGCAGGGGAGCGAACGGGAAAGCCGACGCGGACGCAGCGAGCGGAGATACGGAAGACCAGGGGCGGCATCTCTCTTTAGTCTGGCGGTCAGATCCCCAAAAGTCTCCTGAGATCTAAAAAGGTGTCAAATTCTAACATGTTCTCTCCCCCCCAAATCTTGCATTCCAGTTAGATATATACAGACCACGAAGAAAGCCATTTTATCATTCGGTCGCCAGAGATTTAAGATTCACTAGCTATAGTAGAAATTTTGCTAGATTTCCATCTGAATTGGTGGCTACATTGGAGTGATTTCTTTTTCTGTGCACGGTATAATATATTGGTTAAAGTGATCAGTGGTCTAGTGCTTTTATTTTATTTCACTGGATTTTGTGTTTATTTAAATCTATTGAATTAAACTCATCCCAAAAGTTCCAGTGGTAAATTTAATGATATATCTATTATAATATTTCCAAAAATAATAGATGCTTAAATGCTGAAGTAACTTTTAAAGTCGCGAAGGAATTTATAATTAATAAATTTAGTTGTCATATATATATATATAGATGTGTATTTTAACCATTAGACTCGTGACGTGTTTTCTTAAATGCATAATTAAATACGCGAGTGTATATAATAGTCTTAACGGTAAATTTATCGCGCGTTAGAATATTATTTAATTTTGAGGTATAATTATGTTGTCATGGGTTTTCTATCTTTTTCTATAGAATGATCACCTTTGCAATCCCAGCAATAAAGAAATCATACATAGTCTTCCAGACTCGGGTCTTAAACTTCCAGACATATTGATGAAACATTTTAAATTTAATCTTGTGGCGGTCCGATGCGGCCTAGCTATCATAATTACATGAAAGAAAGCCTACCCAAGAACATTTAAATAAACCATCAAATTAAATTACAATCTGTAAGATAAACTGGAAGATGAACAGTTGCCAGTAGCGATATTTTATTTACTGCTCTACTGTGAGAGAGTACCTATTTACCTGAACTGTGACTGAGCCTAGTTTTTCCTCACTGGATTTAAAACCTACCGGTCAGTTGCTATCATCACGCCTTGAAGGAATTTTACCTCCAGCAGCGAAATTAAAGAGACCACTCCATCCTCACCCCTGTATTGAACTGTGTCAGTGCCATCCCATAGACTCTTTTTTATATAATAAAACACAAGAACTCTTAGGCTTCAAGTCCGGCGATAAGTGGGAATATTTGCTATCAGCTAACCTCGCTACATCTGGGGCGGGACATCGAAGTACCAGACATTTTCATATGTCAGGAGTGTAATTGCTGTTTATATAATTCTATGGATTGTCTGATGCTGCAATCGGTAAGTGTGTGTGAGTATATGAGTGTGGGCCGTCACAAGCGTGCATGAATGACAGGAGATTTAATTTTTGCAAACCATTTGTTAACTTGCCTACCGGGTAATACCTTTTCTGTATACCCTGCATTGTTCCTTTAAGTGGGATATTTTGTTAACTCTGTTTAACCCCCCCCTCTTTTCCATTTTCTTAGAATTGGGAATAACAGGATTTTTGTCTACCACCCCTACCTAATATTGTAACACCTCTTTCAGAGTAATTAAATCCACTGTTGGGTTACATTACCTATGTTCCTGATAACTATCTATCTTTGGACTGGGTTTATCTTTGTCTAATAAGCGGGAAGTGCTTAGTCGATACCAATCTTCTTTACCCCTCCCCACCTTGTTATTTGTATTTTCTGTACTTATGATATTTTTTCTGTGACACATGATTATTGTGGTGATTGATTTTAATGTTAATAAACAGCATAAACTTATTTAGTACTGTGTTGGAATACCCAAATCCCAAATTTCCCCAATCTGTTTAATATAGTTTGTATTCACGTGCGTCTGTGTGTTTGAAGCACCAAATCGGTATGATCGCAGGTGTGTTTCTGGAAACTGGCAAATAATTGTTTGACCAGGAGAGTTTGAAGAGAAGATTAGGAGGAACGATTTGTCGTAAATAAGTCTGTCCTTACTCTCCCCAGCACTCTGTGAAGCAACTATTTACTCTCTAACCTTTTCTATCATTGAGCTTTCACCATCATTTTCCACTCTAAACAGGACCACTATTTCTAACACTCTTTCTCTCAAAATAAATTTACGACAAGCAGGCCCAAAGCATCGCGTAGACTAAGATACCATTAAACAAAAGCAAAGGTAGTCTTGTAGCAGATGGTGCCGGAGAGGAGTGATGTGTTCGAGATTTAATCATAATAGGTTCAGTTTTTTTATTAGGTGGGGTGACCAGTTTACTTCAGCGCTTCCTTTGCCGTCCTTAACTCTAGAGCAGAGCCAAGTACCAGTTTACAGCTGAATAGACTAAAGCGTATCTGAATTTGTTTATATTATGCCCACAAGCTAATATATATTTCTGGTGTATCCTCTGTGGGTCTCATTATATTTTCATTAAACATACTGAACACATCCGGTGACAGCACACATCCCTGTCTAACACCCGTTTTAACTTGCTGAAACATTCCTATTTGGCTGTTGATTCTTACAGCTGCTGTTGGTTGCCAGTACATTAATTTTATTATTAAAACGGCGTGAAATAATCTAATAAAGACACATAGTTTATCTTAAAAGCATACGTCAGACTTTGAAGATCTTATGGTAGGTAGTTCTGTAGCCGATAATGCCGGAGGGCAGTGAGTGCTAGAGACTTCACTGAACTAGATTTGAGTTTTATGAGGTGGCGTGATCAGTTCTCTTACTCGCTGCCCTTGTTTTCCCTTCCTCAAGAGCAACTTCATGTACCCATTTACAGCTGGGTAGACTGGAGCATGACGCGACCAGATTGCGAACCCGGTAAACCATGCCTGGAGAAGTAAACGCTCTACGCGCTCTGCCAATCGACGCCCAGTAACAATAGGGCTATGTCATAGGCGGAAGAGGAGGGTGCGATAAGGAGAATGGATTATGCACTTAATAAATGAGGCTGTAGTTATGGCCTTCCAACTTACGACTTCCGGGTCACGTTAATTTAATTGTGTGTTATTTTCGTCAGCAACAAAAGGACTTGTGAGACGGCCTGGGGAATGGGTTGGTTTGTGTGTTTTGAGTGCGTGTGCGTGTTGGAAGAGAAGAAGTCAAGTTGACGAACTAAGAAATCTGCTACTAATGTCCTCAAACTGGAGAAAGGCTTTGGAAAGAACAAGGGACAACATTATGTTCCGAATTTCAAATTTAGAGTATTTCTTTCCAATATCGTAGTAATATCGATACCATATTTATTCGCCCTTGTTCTGATTACTTCAGGGATCTGAAACCTTTCAAACAAACCTGTCTCCCAGAAAGTCGATACTCATTACATTATATGTACTTCTCATTTGCAACTAAATTGATCTCACCAAGAAGTGATATAATTGTCTCCCCTTCTGTCGTCGAAATAATAGCGTGCCAGGTTGTACACCTACCGCGCACATGGTAGCCATATTGCTGCCTATCACGAACCGAACACAATGCCATTTCATTCTACATCTGGTTTTCTAAGAGTCTAAAAGTGAAGGGGAAAACTTCCACGGCCTGCCTTTGAATTAAATAAGTTTACAGCTTGTAAAGTTTCGGCCAAATTTCCCGCAATTGACATGTTGGCATTTGTGAAAAAGGAGGGTGATTCCAGAGCTGAAAACAGCTGTCAGAAATATACTCTTCCGGCCTGGAAAGTTGAGGCCAAATTGCATAGGAGTTTTAGATTGCCGTTTGTGAGAGTGAAAAAAATTCACGGCTAAAAAAACCAAATGCTGTGGAGTCGGTGTCGTTAAAAATGTCCCGACTCCCATTCCGATTTGTACGACACTTAAGCTCAGGTAGATCCTTTTTATTTAAAGATCCAATTCAATTTAAATTTGTCGCGTCAAAAGGTACCGGGTTCGAATCACGGTACCGACACGCTCCAGTCTACCCAGCTGTAAATGGGTACCTGGCTTTGAGTTAGGTAGGAAAGGGCATCGAGGAAGGGGACATCAACCCCCCCCCCCTCTCGATGCTGGACCTAGTATGGTGAAGTCTCTAACACTTCACACCTTTACGGCTGTATTTGCTATGGGACTACCTTTTATTATTGTTTGAATGAAAAGTTAAAAGCGTAGTCAACGAAAGTCACGTATTCAATTTTTTTTCACACATATATCATACTTATACATATAACTCCATATACGTGCATCATTTTATGCCATATGACTAGTAAAAAAGCTAACCGCAGACGGAGTTAGACTTCTACCATTTCAGGAGTGGGAGTCGGAAAATTGTTTGACCGACTCTACAGCCCTGCTAAAGACAGCTGTCAGAGAGGCGGGAACATGTCGACAATCTCTTGTTTTCATTTGTTTGTGACGCTTATAGTAATGTTTGTGCCGTTTATAAAAATGGTTGTGACGTTTATAATAATGTTTGTGACGTTTATAATAATGTTTGTGACGTTTATAATAATGTTTGTGACGTTTATAATAATGTTTGTGACGTTTATAATAATGGTTGTTGTCACGAAGTGGATTTGAGTTTAGAGCTTGTCCGAGTATATAGACAAGACACTAGTATGAGAAAGTCTGAGAAGATAGATTTTGTATGAGAAATGACAGTGACTGTGGAAAGATGAGACTTATAGCTTCGAGGGTGAGAACCTAGATTGACTTTCCCTCGCCACTAGCGACTTAGATAAGAGCTAAAGACTCACCACCTCTGACTAACGTAAAGGTTTCACTAAAAGTCCAAAAAGACACAACTATACAGACAAACATATACGTACAGTACAGTTATAGATAAACTGATCCAGTATACATTTTATAGTTTATTAAACAACAAAATAAATAACACATCAAAATAAATAACGTGCGAGGTCGCACACCTGAAAAGAACCAAAAAAATTAAAATGACAAACAATATAACCCAACCCTTTCACCCTCTCTTTCAACCTGCATGGGAAAAAGAATTAAGGATTAAACACCCTGTACTTGGTGGGGGTCTCTAAGTACGAGCCACCACTCCTAACTCTCCTATTATTAATTTTAAAAATCAAATCCACTGTCCGGCTGCAGATGTAACTAAATGTCAACACAAATCTGAATGTCTAATGTCGTACACAGCTAATCACACGCACTGATCCACTAACGGGCTTCTTCAGTGCAAACTCAGAGGCTGTTCTCTGACTCTAACTATCTGACTCTATAAATTCTGTCTCTCCTCTGTTTCTGCTCAGTGTCTCTCTGACACTGCTGTCTTCTGCTGAGTGGCGTCTCCGTTACGCCCCTCCTCTCGATAGCATTCGAAAAAGGAATTATGACCCTTTCTCCTGTTTCTTACTACTGAGACACGGCTGCAGATGTAACTAAATGAAGTCAACTGATGACTTGGCTAATTATTGTTCAGATGTGTGTAGGTGGTGTTGAAATACAAGGACTGTACTACCATATCAAGCACGAGGTACTTGACTTGGGATGTATATGCTTCACTGCTGCTGACAATTCTTTAACGGCCGATTTACCCCTCTTAGGGTTTAGGGACCAACGGCATTATTATGGCTATATATACATAAAACCAACCTCCAGGCCACGCGCCTCTTTGGAGTGGTATAACGAGCTAAGAGCTCCGGATTTTAAAGATAAACCCGTTCCCGCTGAAGCATGGGCTTCACTGCATGAGAACTGCTTTCTTTTACTGGTGCAGACGTACTTGGCGCCTGTAAATACCGCGTCACCAGTTCTCGTTCATCT
Organism: Oreohelix idahoensis; assembly: GCA_024509875.1. NCBI lineage: Eukaryota > Metazoa > Mollusca > Gastropoda > Stylommatophora > Oreohelicidae > Oreohelix > Oreohelix idahoensis. The sequence continues at coordinate 239,043 of JAMPIV010011501.1, read as the reverse complement.
CTGGCGATGCCTCGAACCTTCTACTCCTGAGACGGCCGAATACCTTGGCAAGTTGTAAGGCAATTTACAACCATCCCTGTGTGCCGTGAAAATGCTGTAAAACGAAAAAATAACAACGACTGTACAACAATTCAACATATTCTCATCCCTAACATATAACCACCTAAATAAATACCTCTCCCCTAAATCAATACAGCTCCCCTACACAATTACGCACCACCGATAAACAACTATTCCTACCCAAGGGTCAACTCTCTACAGTCTTCTATCTCTTCCCCTACCTCAACGTAACTATCTGTCTGGTAAGAAAACCCCAGACACAGGCTGACCTAATCTGTTACGTTAGTCTAGCCTCAGGCGTCAAAACATTTACTTCGTTGAAGCGAAACATTCCCCAGTAAAATTCCTAGGCCCTGCTTTTTACGACTGACCCGGAAAGGTTATCAAATTTACACAATATAAACACACAGTTGCTACACCAACTCAGTAATATTAAGATGTACACGTACCCAATTATCGAATTTCTCACTTGGAGCAGACGATATGCGATGTTTTCACGGCAGCAAAATTTTAAACCAGGGAGACCGCTTAAGACTACAACGCTGTTATTTATCATAGAAAAACGACGCTATAACCCACTCCATGAGTCATCACGTGGCGTCTCTCTGGGGCCGCCCTAAACCAATAATATTGCTGCATTTTAATAAACTCTGCCCTCCGCCAATGATATCGTAAACTAACTCTTGACTCATATTTATTTCTGCTCACACGGTACTAATTGCGTCATGTCAGATAATCCTACTGACCGGTTTCGTTACTAGAATAAATATGATTGGTTCTAGCGGTGAACCTGGGTCGTTTCTACCCCCTATCCCTCGTTTACCGGGTGGGTGTTCCTAACGTCGAAAAATTTTACCCAGCCTAATAATAACTCAAACGCCTAATAAAATAAAAATGAACGCAATTACTTACAGAGAGAAGAGGACTGGGCAAAATTGAAATTAAAACCCACAGTAACTCCTCATAAATAAAACGCAAATAATACATGGAGAAGAAAAATGGGGCCCGTTGAAAAATAAAACCACTGTAACTTCTCACAGTTGTGACGCTTATAATAATGTTTGTGACGCTTATAATAATGTTTGTGACGCTTATAATAATGGTTGTGCCGCTTATAATAATGTGTGTGTGACGTTTATAACAATGTTTGCGCCGTTTATAATAATATTTGCGCCGTTGTATGTGTGCTTATTTCAGTGCGTAAAATCAAGAGAAAATATTTGTATATTTCTAATACAGGAAGGGTCGTTAATCACGTGACCATCAGCATCATCGTCATTATCAGCACCTTTCATCTCTTCACTGATCACAGGTTTTAACAAACATATACCAAGCACCCCGTGTCCTGTACCATCCACTCAAAGTTTTTCCGTGTCTTCTGTATCTCTTTCATGTCTGTCCTCCAGCTCTCTTCTCCAATGTGTATTTTGGTCTCCCTGTATTTCTGTTACCCTGGAACTTGCAGAACAACGACAACCTTGTCAACTATCAACTAGTTTTTCTTAATGTGTGTCCTATCAATCGTGACATGAAAAGTGACATCAAAAGTGACATGAAAAACCTATGGCAAGGCACAAGCAAAGAAACAAAGTTACAACTGATCAGAGCATGTATATTCCCAGTAGCAACATACGGCTGCGAGACTTGGACACTCAGTAAAACAGTTGCCAAAAAGGTTACATCATTCGAAATGAAATGCTACAGAAGGATGTTGAGAATACCCTGGACAGAAAGAAAGACCAACAGAGAAGTACTGCACTCACTACACGTAGAGGAAAATTGGCTCCTAAATACCATCGCAATAAGGAAGCTGACATTTTTCGGTCATATAAAAAGACATAATAGTCTGGAAAAATTAGTAATGGCAGGCATGGTCCCTGGAAAAAGGGGGAGGGGTCGACCTAGACGACGGTGGACCCAGGACATCACAGAGTGTCTGAACTTGTCTTTGGCTGATCCAGGTCGACTTGCTCAAAATCGCGATGCGTTCAGAGCAGCTGTAATGGAGACAACGTTCTGGAAAGAATACATCACATGATGATCCATCGCGAGGGTCTTTTCCTCTCCCCTTGTTCCACTGATGTTTTTCGGATCTTTCCATTAGTTCCACATTAGTGATCTTGCCAAACTATATGAATTCGTCCATTCCGTCCCATTTATGAAAGTCTGCATCTTTCTTGACTTCACCTGTGTTGTTCTTCATGTTTCAGAGTCATCCAATATGGGGGGGCTGAGTGGCTAACAGGCATGGCGCTCGCTCGCATTCTGAAGGTACCAGATTCGATTCCCAGTAGAAGGAATATAATTTATGGACATTTCTTCTCTGAACCATTGGCCCTAATTATGTCATACTCCCTCTGGTCTCCTGGGTAGTGCAGTCGGGGATGACTAGCCTTCTCGGATAAGGGCTAAAAAATAGAAAGTCTCGTGTGCAAGTTGCGCACGTTAGAAATCCCACGGCAGTTGGAAATCGTAAAGAGTAGGCCATAAAGCCGCTGTCCTGGCAAAATTTAAAAATTAGAAACCTACCCACCACAAATATATTTATAGAATGTGTGATTCCTATATACACACTTTGTGATTCTCGCCGGTGCTACGGAGTTCGTGCACTGTTCTGAGATCCTCCTTGTGTGATATAAGGGAGATATCGGAGCACTGATGGATTTGTCCGTGTGCAATGATGATAGTCCTTAAAACCAAACAAAATCAAACCAATATGGCTGACTTGATATATTTAGCGATTTTTCAGTCAGCGCTGCTAATATTTTCTAAACACGGATTTAGCCAGTCATCACAAAGTATTCAAATCAATTAATACCCTTCAGCCCCACTAAGGAACATAGGACTTCAACAAACACATATCAAGTCCTCCTGTCACGTGCCATCAGCTCAAGTTCCTGCCATGTTTTCCTCACCATTTTCACTTCTGTCACCAGTGCTGTTCTCCATGTATTTTTGGTGCACCCCTGTTACTCTGTCCTTGGGGCTTCTCAGAAAAAGGACTGCCTTGTAATGTTATCAGTAGGTTTCCTCAATGTGTACCCTATCCATCGCCAGCGCTTTCTTTTATTTAATCTCTTGTTTCACTGGCATTGGTTGGTTCTTGTCATCAATTCCCACATTGGTGACCTTGTCATACAATTCCCACATTGGTGACCATGTCATACAATTCCCACATTGGTGACCATGTCATACAATTCCCACATAGGTGACCTTGTCATACAATTTCAGTCCTTCTGGTCTACGTAAAGACCCATTTATGAATGTCTGTAGTTTTTTTGGTTGTTTTTTGTTGTTCTCTATGTTTCACGATGCATTAATTAAGTAATAGTATTTAATCTGTTTATGCCTTGCATTTTTTTAATGCTGACAGATGGTGATATAGAACAGTGATTCTGAACGTGGGCCACAGTGAGATTGTAAAATACCCTTGTTCCAGCAAACAGTGACTATGAGGAAGCTACAGAGTAACACGAGGCTCAAAAGGGGGCGCGATGAGAAAAAAAAAAAAAAAACAAGATTGAGAACCTCTGATATAGAAGACCGAAAATTGTAGGCAGCGACGGAATATGAATAATAAGACGAGGTCTTAAATATGAAAATAACGTGAAGAAAAAGGGAGGAAGAAGTTAAAGAAAATGGAGGATGAGAAGAAATAAGTAATTAAGAATAAGGAGGAGGAGGAGATCCGACAAAAATGTTGTTTTATTAATCTCCCTCTATAAACAAACTCATGTGTTTCTGAAAGAAAGATGGCCGTCATTGATCTTCTATCTCGCGGTAAATTTCTCCATGAAAATCGCAGACGGAATTCTGACTAACGCTGGAGGAATGCCGCCACGTTGTGGCATAAGAGGATTGCAATTCATCTGCTCATCTGTAGAGTCACACAGAGCGTGCGTAAACCTTGATGGGATTCCTACGGAGTTGTAAGCTAATCTAGGAAGTCGTAACCCTGTCGTTTCATGAAGAGGTCGATGGAAGAATTTAAAAAAAAAAAATCTATCTGTTTAATTTAAAGAGGATCATAACGCCTTTGCCTGCACACCGGCTTAGTTAGAAATCCCCTAGGTGAAAAATAAAACAATTTATACGGAATGGTGTTTCCTCCAGAGGTTTTACATGAATTTTGGCACGAAATCCTCCACAAGAACAGTGACGAAATTTTAATTCAGTTTATAGTATTAATTTACAAATTGAATTAACTTTTATCTTGATTTCCCAGCAGGCTTTGGTCTATTTCGAGAACAAAAACGAACGGAAGGAGACAGGGAAGTGAGAAAGGAAGAAAGCCGGAAAGATAAATTATTAAAACAAGCTTTGTAGCTTCCTTGAGAGACCGTTAAATGGACCATTAAATCCGTTGCTGTTTCGCCGCCCCGCTATTTCATAATCCGGCCTCGTAATCCCAAGCCGTTGCATTTGGCTAGGGCTCAACTATTTCTTGTGACTCCAGTCCATTTTTGTTTTGTTTTAGCATGAGGTTTCCGGTTTTAAGAATGTATTTCAGAGAGGGTGTTTGTTTGTTTGTTGTTTTCCTGTGATGAACATCCAGTATTCGTTACAGGTAGAAATTGGGTTATTGTTTCTTTGTTTTATGTGAACGTAATTTGACTCACGAGACCTGTCGGTCAGAGGTCAGAGGTTATTTCATCAACTTCTCTAATTCTACAGGCCTAAAGGTCTTTTATATTTGGACATGCGCCCTAATATAACCGGCTAGGTTGAACGGGACGCGCTTCGCCAAAACGAGGCAAAATTTATTTAAAAAAAAAAAATCAACTTCTCTGGCTTACCTGTCATGACAACACTACAGCAGTCGTGTCATTGTCTATGTATGATCCATGTACCTGGGAATAACTTCGCGGTGAGTCAAAGGGTCTGTGAAAAAAACTTGACTGTGGGGAAAAAAGTGACAGGTTTGTTAAAAGCATTATTATTTTTTCCCCCTTTCATTCCATCTTAATTAACCAGTATGATTGACTTGCGGTAGACAAGTATTTTAAGCGCTGGAGGCGGTGGGTCGGTGTAGAAGACGAAAGGGGGTTAAGGGATATACACTCGGTCATAGATAATCGAAGAAAAATGTGTTTATGGGTCATGACTTCCAGTACAGAACGTACCTCAAGGAAAACTGTGTTTTCAAAGGAAAATATGGTCCTGTATTTCTTATGATGAAGAAAGATGATATTATAGTAAGGATAGAGAAAAGGAAAGCGATCCGGAGTGTTTTATGACAACGAAGGATTAGATAATAAAGACAGTGACAAGAATAATTAAAACCATACTAAATCTCATATCCCTCCATCACTTTAGTCCAATCTTTTTCCAACCAAAGTTGCAATCTTTTTCATAAGACAAAGAAAGTAGTCTACGTTACGGCCACAAGGCCTTCGTCAGGGAAAGAAAGAAAGTGAAGGCTAGATAGGAGACATAAGAACTGAAAAGAATATAAAAATAAATATAAAAAAATAAATTAATTAATAAATAAAACCTAGGTACTTCCCTGAAGGCGAAGCATCTAAATCCTATCACGCTGGGTTGAAAAAGGGAAGTGACTATATATATATATACCTCGCTGTATTGCGCTACGCAGATATTGCGCTTTTTTTTCTTCAAATTATTCATGTTTATTTATTAGAACGTGCCTTCTTCTTCCGATAGATTTTGGCTCTCCACCAGCAAAAAGATTACGATTCGCTAAAGGCTCAGATGATGAAGATTAGCATTTTTTTTAAGCAATAAAGTATTTTTAATTTTACAATATACTGTCTTTTTACGACCTAGCGCTATTTCTCACTTAATAGACATAGTGTAAACATGATTTTAGGCTTTTATATGCACTGGGAAGAAAAAAAAAAAAAAAAAAATGGGTATGACTCGCTTTATTGCGATATTCGCTTTATTGCGGTGGTCTGGAGCCGAACCCGCAATATCTCCGAGGTATACCTATATACAGGTATACCTCGGAGATATTGCGGGTTCGGCTCCAGACCACCGCAATAAAGCGAATATCGCAATAAAGCGAGTCATACCCATTTTTTTTTTTTTTTTTTTTATACCCGTATATGTCGGCGTCTGTGGCCTAATGGATATGAACGCAGTTTCATAATCCAGATATACCAGGTTCGAAACCTGCTGCAGGCGGTTTGGTAGCAGATCGCTTTGTGTGGATTTTTAACAATGGTATAAGCGCCGTACCGTTCAGAAAGCAATGGCAAACTACTGAATGAAAAAAATTGCCTAGAAAAATCACAAACAGCCAATAAAAGCTGGGGTTGATTGCCACGTCCTGTAAAGGATAAGCAACTAACTTTTTTTATACCTGTATATATATATATATATATATATATATATATATATATATATATATATATATATATATATATATATATATATATATATATATATATATATATATATATATATATATATATATATATATATATATAATGGTGCTGACAGCCATTTTTATTCAGAAATGTATTATTTTGCGCAGTTCAATTCGTCATATACTCGCTGTTTTCCCAGTGATCTTGACGTGCCATCTCAAGGATGTCTTCTGTTTTCCTTCTCTTTTGCCTTCAGTCATTACTGATGTCACCAGGTGTCCAGACCTTCCATTCTAAGTAAATGCCTAAGGGACGTATGCGTGTAGACGATATGTCGTCATCATTACCTTTCGTTTCCCGTTACTCAAAGGCCTTCTACGCGCCATTCCTTCTTGTCCTGTGCCAATCCTTCTTGTCCTGTGCCATTCCTTCTTGTTCTGTGCCATTCCTTCTTGTCCTGTGCCAATCCTTCTTGTCCTGTGCCAATCCTTCTTGTCCTGTGCCATTCCTTCTTGTCCTGTGCCATTCCTTCTTGTCCTGTGCCATTCCTTCTTGTCCTGTGCCATTCCTTCTTGTCCTGTGCCAATCCTTCTTGTCCTGTGCCAATCCTTCTTGTCCTGTGCCATTCCTTCTTGTCCTGTGCCATTCCTTCTTGTCCTGTGCCATTCCTTCTTGTCCTGTGCCATTCCTTCTTGTCCTGTGCCAATCCTTCTTGTCCTGTGCCAATCCTTCTTGTCCTGTGCCATTCCTTCTTGTCCTGTGCCATTCCTTCTTGTCCTGTGCCATTCCTTCTTGTCCTGTGCCATTCCTTCTTGTCCTGTGCCATTCCTTCTTGTCCTGTGCCATTCCTTCTAGATCTGTTCATATCTTTGTTATTCCCTTCATGTCTAATTCTCTCTCTTCTCCGTGTTTTTGGGTCATCCACTATCTCTCTTATCCTGACGATTCCAGAAGAAAGATTCCTGTATAGTGCTACCTGCTTGTTTTCTCAATGAGCGTGGTATCCAACGCCAGCCTTTTCTCCTGACATTTTGTTCCTCTGATATAGTACACAACAGGGTTGTGGAGTGGAGTCGTGGAGTTATTTGTGTTTTTTTTTTTAGTGCAGTCGGAGTCGGTAAGAAATGTCAGGACTCAGAATGTTATAGCATAAGGTAAGGTAAGGATCCCGTTACACGCCTATTGAGGCATATTGGGAATACGGTGTTTGGTCCGTATTTTCTTGACCATCGGCACACGAGGGGTGATGTGGTCAACATCACGCCGGTTGTTATAGCATATGACTAGTTTAAAAAAAAAAAAAAAACTAGTAGTCGGACTTCAACATTACAGGAGTCGGAGTGGGAAATTGTTTGGCCGACTCCACAACCCTAATACACAGTTTACCGAGGATGTTAAAGATGGGAGCATAAAGACCAGTCACTAGGACAGACATGATTGAAATTTCCCATGCTGTCTGAAGAAAAAATGAGAACGTCATTCACGATTATCCCAACTTTCCTTTACTATCGTATCTTTTTCTCCTTCTGGTTTGTATCCATCAAACAAAGAAACAAATAACTCGTTTATTATAAAGATAAGCAGCTGCTACTAAAAGCAGCCATCTCAACATTTCATTCATGCCTAGCCTTTTGTAAGTCTCAGGTAAAACGGTTTCAGCATCCTACTTACCCCAAGAAACAATTTCTAGAGCGCAGATTTGTGCAGCTCACGTAGGACGAGCCAAGCGAGCGAGAAGTAGGGTACGCCAGTTTAGAACAGGAGTGAAAGCAGGGTCAAAACAAATCGTCTTCTGTTATTTTCCCTGTTTTTTATGGCAGGTGGGCGATAGAAATAGCTGCTCCCAGCGATAAAAATACATTTTCAGAGATAAACCCGAAGGGTGTAGGCCTATTTTTGAAACCAGCTCCCAAATTGATTGAGAAAACAAGTCCTTGAGTAGTTTGTTGTGAGTCTGCACGCGGAAGCAGACAGCCCACGTGTTTTTTGAGGAATCACTGCGCAGATGGTAGTTGTATCAAAATATTTGAATCTGAAAAGGAAGTTGCGTGTAGGAGATATGCATTTTTTTTTCTTACTTTTATTTTTTAAATTGTAAAGATACCTCTGTGGGAGGATAATGGAATGAATGCATTTTGGAGATGTGGGTTAATGAGCGAAGGAGAGAGAAGGAATTTTGTTAAGTGAGTTGCACCTGCTGTAGAAGCAGTTATATTTTTGCTCATCAGGTTAAAGAGATCGCAGAAGAATTTCTGTAAATGAGTACAAACAAGTGGTAACTACTGGTAGATTGTAGGAATTAACATCAAGTGATGGTGCTGTAAAGAGATTAGGTGTTAGAGGACATACCCTGATAGTAGGTAGATACTGAGTAATCATCAACGTTAATGGTGCAGTAACGACGGACTGTTAGTGGAGGTAGATGCTGAGAATCATCATTAATGGTGCTGTCAGATGGACTAACTGTTAGAGAGCACCGTATGCTATTCTAGTAGTTAAAATATTGAGAATCATTATTTGAGGTAGATGATGGCAATCAACATCAGCTGATGCTGCTGTAAGACGGACTAGCTGTTTGAGAATATTTTATACTATTCAAATAGTTAGATAGCGAGGATCATCCTCAACTAATGGTACAGGAAAGACTAGCTGACACCTCATGCTAGTGTAGTAAGCATGAGGAAGGGTCTGAAAATCACCATCACTTGATTGTGCTGGAAGGACTGACTGACTGACTGACTAGCGGACATCTCACGCTAGTGTAGTAGGGAGATTCTGAAAATCATCATCACCTGAGGGTGCTGGAAGAACTGACTAACTGTTCGCGGGCATCTCATGCTAGTGTAGTAGGGAGATTCTGAAAATCATCATCACCCGATGATGCTGGAAGGACTGACTAACTGTTCGTTGACATCTCACGCTAGTGTAGTAGACAGATCCTGAAAATCATCATCACCTGAGGGTGCTGGAAGGACTGACTAACTGTTAGCTGACATCTCATGCTAGTGTAGTACGGAGATTCTGAAATTCATCATCACCTGATGGTGCTGGAAGGACTGATTAGCTGTTCGCGGGCATCTCATGCTAGTGTAGTAGGGAGATTCTGAAAATCACCATCACCAGATGGTGCTGCACAACCAAGGAGATGGAAGCAGAAGATGTACATTTCCAAGAGTGGAAGTAATACAACTAAAAATTAAAAAAAAAAAAAAAAGTAAAATCCTGTGGTTGGCATTAGCTGTTACATTATATAAAAAAAAAAACAGCTGTTCCCTCTCTTTGGCGAGACACGCTCCTTTCAATCTAGACACCAGATCTGTTCGTTATATAGGGCGTATGCCCATATAAGGGGTTATTGTTATTGCTGATAAGAATCGACATCATTGAATTCTGCGCAAACCCATAGGTGTTCAGTATCCCTCAGCAATTGTCGATGGGTATGAATGCTGATTGTTTCTTTAGTGCGCTGGTTGTATACACGCCTGACCCATAATCTCAAACGTCCAATTCTGCTAGTTTTACGCTTGATGCCAAATTCCAGCAGTCTGAGTGGTCTTGATGCCAAATTACAGTAGTCTGAGTGGTCTTGATGCCAAATTACAGCAGTCCGGATCATGTTGAAACATCGATTGCAGAGCTGGTCTGCAACAGGCGATGATTAATTGACCTTAATACCTCTCGCTTATCTCTTGTCTGTTAAAATAGGTACTTAAATCTCATTTCGAGTTAGGAAAGGCGAAGGCAGTTAGTACAGGAACTAGATACCACACGTCACAACGACAAGACATAATAATAGGAAGTCGCAAACACTTCACCCCCCTTCGGGAGCATATGTTATGAGACCTACCTTTTCCTTTTGTAAATTGTATCAGGAAAAGCAAGCGCCGGAAACGCTCTTAGGGTAAACAAAGATTCCAATCGGAACCAAACGCTTATCAAATCATTATTTTCCTTTGCGCTGCTTATAAGAACAGTTAGCCACCACTACCAGAACATTTAAATCACCACTACCAGAACATTTAAACCACCACTACCAGAACATTTAAACCACCACTACCAGAACATTTAAACCACCATTGTTAGAACATTTAACCACCACTACCAGAATATTTAACCACCACTACCAGAACATTTAACCACCACTACCAGAACATTTAACCACCACTAGCAGAACATTTAACCACCACTAGCAGAACATTTAACCACCACTAGCAGAACATTTAACCACCACTGTTAGAACATTTAACCACCACTGTTAGAATATTTAACCACCACTGTTAGAATATTTAACCACCACTGTTAGAATCTTTAACCACCACTGTTAGAACATTTAACCACCACTACCAGAACATTTAACCACCACTGTTAAAACATTTAACCACCACTGTTAGAACATTTAACCACCACTGTTAGAACATTTAACCACCACTGTTAAAACATTTAACCACCACTACCAGAACATTTAACCACCACTACCAGAACATTTAACCACCACTACCAGAACATTTAACCACCACTGTTAGAACATTTAACCACCACTGTTAGAACATTTAACCACCACTAGTAGAACATTTAACCACCACTACCAGAACATTTAACCACCACTGTTAGAACATTTAACCACCACTGTTAGAACATTTAACCACCATTGTTAGAACATTTAACCACCACTGTTAGAACATTTAATCACCACTGTTAGAACATTTAACCACCACTACCAGAACATTTAACCACCACTACCAGAACATGTAACTACCACTGTTAGAACATTTAACCACCACTGTTAGAACATTTAACCACCACTGTTAGAATATTTAATCACCACTGTTAGAATATTTAACCACCACTACCAGAACATTTAACCACCACTACCAGAACATTTAACCACCACTGTTAGAACATTTAACCACCACTGTTAGAATATTTAACCACCACTACCAGAACACTTAACTACCACTGTTAGAACATTTAACCACCATTGTTAGAACATTTAACCAGCACTGTTAGAACATTTAATCACCACTGTTAGAACATTTAACCACCACTACCAGAACATTTAACCACCACTACCAGAACATTTAACTACCACTGTTAGAACATTTAACCACCACTGTTAGAACATTTAACCACCACTGTTAGAATATTTAATCACCACTGTTAGAATATTTAACCACCACTACCAGAACATTTAACCACCACTACCAGAACATTTAACCACCACTGTTAGAACATTTAACCCCCCCCCCCCCCCCCCCCCCCCCCCTTGCCGCTGGTACCCTTGTAGGGAGCCTGCACCAAGCGGTCACATGATCTCTTGCAGCTGTAGTTTCCATGGCAGTTTGTTTTAAATGATGAGGTTGCCAGTCCCATGCACAACCTCATATTTAGTAGCACTGAACGACATGCTTGATGATGCAACAGTCCTGTTCTTTCTTTGTCACCTGAGAGACCGCAGGAGTCTACACGGACGCCTTATCCTATCACATAAGTCAATCATGATCTCCAGCTTTATATGAAGCACTAACTTATGTCTGTCTTTGTATGCACAATTATCACATTATTTAGAGCAGGTTTTTTTTTTTTTTTTTTTAATCATGTGGTCCACTGACCCCTTAGTGTTCCGTGAATGGATTCTTGGGAGTTCCTTTACATAACCTAAACATTTGAACTTTGTTTTCACCAATTTTTCTTTATACTCGGAATATTATCATATAGTTTTGCATTCAAAGAAATATATTCTTTTTATATTTTGTAAACAGTGTCGTTCTGACTTTATGTAAGCTTAACGATTTTATTTGTTATTAAAATGTATTATTTGTATGCGTCTATGAATTCGTTTTCCCCTAAGAATTGGTCCGTAGACTTCACTGGGTAAGCAGAGGTGCCTGTAGCCTTCACCGGACAATGGAAGAGGCCCATGGCACAAGAAAGGTTAAGAACCCCTGATTCAGAGTTACGCCGGTGTTCCGCAGCACGGAATTCTGTAGAATGTATTCGCATCCAATGGAGAACTCATAGCTGTCGGTGGCCGCCCAAATATTCTTTTAATGGTCCCCAGGGCTTTGAATGTTCTTGTTGGTAGAGAGGTCGCGTAGCATCCCCATACGCTTGTGTTCGTCGCAAATATTTAGCAGTGGCTCCGTGCAGTCTTCTAGCTCTTCAACATTTTACAGTAAATACATTCCTTTCCATTCTTGAAGAAATGCCCGATGATATTTATTTAAAACTCAGCTGCGTAAGATTTCTTTTGCGATGTCAGAACATTGCAGTGAAATATACCTGTGTGTATGACGAATATGGATTACTACGGTTCTCAAACTACTGACACATGGTGAGGTGGTTTTTAAAGCTGTCATATTTACGAATGACTGCGAGTCTGTAGTATTTGTATAAGATTATTTTTTTCTAAGGTTCTAGAAAAAAGAAAATTAAAGAGTACGATTAAACCAGGCAAAAACAATGAAGTAAATATTTGCCTGTTATTATATAAAAGTCTTCAATGTAGGTTTGTCTTCGATGGAGGTTTGTCTTCAACTAAAGAAGTAAAAGTCCATATTTCTCTGTTGTTGTTTTTGTTTTAAGTCTTCAGTTTAGATTTTGTTCCCACCAGAGACCAGTAAAGTCAATAGTTATTTCTTATTGCATAATAGCCTTTTGCATAGATTTCTTCCAGACAGACACAATACAATACATATTTCTCTGTTGTCGCATAATAGCCTTTTGCATAGATTTCTTTCGGACAGACACAATACAGTAAATATTTCTCTTTTATCACATAAGTCTTTAGTGAAGATTTTGTTCACACAAAAAGCATGACAGTAAATAAATACCTGTTGTTGTGTAATACAGCGTTCGATTGGTAGACTGGTCAGAGCGTTGGCTTGTCGCGGCAAAGGTACCTGGTTCAAAACACGGTGCTGTCACCCTGCTGCATACCCAGCTGTAAATGGGTACGAAACTCCGTTCTTGAGTTAGGGAACGAAAGGACTACCAGGAAGAAAACTACTCACCCAACCTCTCGAAGCTGGACCTAGTGTTGTGAAGTCTCTCACGCTTCACTCCCCTACGTCAGTATCTGCTATGGGACTACATGCACATACAAACAGCAGATGGTGTAATAGCGTGCAGTATAAATTATAATCATCATCATTCCCATATGGAGCATGGGAGCCACCAGTTGCAGCTGGTCCCCTTATAAGAAGGTCGCACCGAAGCATGGTTGTACTCTTGTAATGGATGGGTGTGAAAAAAAATCGAAAAAAGGTGATTCGTCTTACGAGGACAAAAGACAAAGAAAATAGCCAACGTTACGGCCACAAGGCCTTCGTCAGGGAAAGGAAAGAAAGTGAAGGCTAGATAGGACACATAAGAACCTAAATAAATATAAAAAATTAAACCTAGGTGCTTCCCTTAAGACATCGAAGTCCTACCACTTTTACTTCCCGCGAACGGACGAGATAATCTTGTAATGATGGTTTCTGTTGACATATATTTTACAACATAATCACAGCCACATGTTAGTCGACTCTTACGACATGCCTGAGGAAGCAGGGACCATTTTATGTCTTTCTCACCGCAGAGACCTGCGCATACTACACGGGGGATCATTCTGAAGTATTATTAATGCAAGGTATTTTTGTCTTCTCTCTGTTCCATTTCTTCATATACCACCTGGTCAGTTTATCAGGGCATTTCTTTCTCTGGTCCATTTCTTCCATTGGCATATGGTCAGCTTGTCACGACATTTCTCTTCTATACGTATCTTTTTTCTTTCTCTCTTTCTCTTTTTCCTACTGATCAAGATATTTCTCTCTCTATTCTATTTCTGCCCTTTCCACTTGGTCAGAATGTCAGCGTATTTCTCTCTCTCTCTCTCTCTCTCTCTCTCTCTCTCTCTCTCTCTCTCTCTCTCTCTCTCTCTCTCTCTCTCTCTCTCTCTCTCTCTCTCTCTCTCTCTCTCTCTCTCTCTCTCTCTCTCCAGTTTCATTTCTCTCTTTCTACTTGGTCAGCATATCAAAATATCTGTCTCTCTCGTTCTCTCACGTTTTCTCTCTCTGTTCCATTTATTCCCTTTCCACCTGGTCAGTTTATCAAGGTATGTCTTTCTCTGTACGTTACAGTTCTCTTCTTTCCACCTGGTCATCATATCAAGGTCTCTCTCTCTCTGTTCCATTTATTCCCTTTCCATCTAGTCAATTTTTAACTGATGGGGTATACACTAATCAGTATGAGGTATAGGAACAGATTCCTATTGTTCTCAATGTTATCCCTTGACTAAGCAGATTAGGGAGGGGGAAAAGATAATTAAACAACCCCGTAGAGAGAGAAAAAAAAACAAGAAATCAAGTATACTGATGTTTACCAAGAAAAAAGATAATTTAAGGTTATCTAATTTTTCATTCATTTAATACACGCTCACGGTGGCCACTACCATTCACACTTACCGATCGTTGAAGCCGGCATTCAATGGAATTACAAAAAAAAAATATATCAAGTACTCAAAATACTCTGAGTCTTTTTCTTCCGTTTTCAGCCCCAGACTAGTGGGTTTTGCGTTCAGCTATTTTCCCGTAGTCGCTGAAAATCGAAGCCTTAAGTGTCTTTTTTTTCCCTAATGGTTCTATGGGATGACACTGTCCTCGGGATTTGACAGATATATATATATATATATATATATATATATATATATATATATATATATATATATATATATATATATATATATATATATATATATATATATATATATATATATATATATATATGTATGTATAATATATTGGTCCCGTGGGGTTTCGCCGCTGGTGGCTTAGAGACTTCTATGGCGTGATGAACACGGAGTGATGGCAAATACTGACCAGTGAGCTTTTCCTTTCGGGGGTTAATCCAGTAGAAAAAAAAACGTTTACTGTCAGTTGTAAAATAATGATATAAATTCTGCCACAGCAGAGCAGTAATAATTATAGAATCACTTCTGGCAATGTTCTTCTCCAGTTATACTTTAAAAGAATTGATTATGATTAAAGTTCTTGGTTTGACTACTCTCATGAATGGAGAGGTTGACCACATATG
Source organism: Oreohelix idahoensis (assembly GCA_024509875.1). Taxonomy (NCBI): domain Eukaryota; kingdom Metazoa; phylum Mollusca; class Gastropoda; order Stylommatophora; family Oreohelicidae; genus Oreohelix; species Oreohelix idahoensis. The sequence continues at coordinate 223,579 of JAMPIV010011501.1, read as the reverse complement.
GGTCACAACACGAAGATTTTTATTAGTTCAATAATCACTGGATGGTGTAAGAACCAAAGTCAGTAGGACCCTATGAAATGCTAGGACGCAAAGGTATTGTCCAGCCTATATGTAAAAAAAAAAAAAAAATAGAAAACATGTAATCAAAAAATATAAATCATATGCTGACACGCGTTAATTTTACAGTTAAGACTATTTTAACCACTCCGGTATTTAATTATATATATTTAAAAACTCCCCATGAGTGTCTAGTCGTTAGAAATTACACACGTATATATAGAACTAAACTGCATTAATCAATTATCAATCGCCTAGCGGCTTATAAATGATTTTAAGGATCTCTCACTGGGGAACAAACGGGTAATTAAATTTACGTTATAGCTGGAGAATTTTACTATATGTTTATTTAATACGTTTTCAATTTACACAAAAATCCCAGTGAAATAAATTGAAACTTTAAACGATTAAATCACTTAGATTCATTCATTCATTCATTCATAACCCTCCACCCCCAAAGGAGCATAGGCCTTCAACAAACACATGCCAAGTCCTCCTGTCACGTGCCATCATCTCAAGTTCTTTCCATGTTCTCCTCATCATTTTCACCTCTGTTTCCAACTCTCTTCTCCATGTACTTCTTGGTCTTCCTCTGCCTCTCTTGCCACAAAAAACTTCAACAAATATGGACAAGTCAAATAAAGAAAATAAAACACAGCCATCCAAGACAGGGGAAGGTCCTCTCGCGGGGAGGCGTATGATGCAACACAGAGAAAGCCGAAAGGAGTCTGTGTTGCTGACTAACCTTCTTTCTTCTAGGAGAACTTCCAGATTTGGCACCTGGAATGTTCGGACATTGAACGAACAAGGGAAAGTGGCACAAGTAGCAGCAGAAATGAGGGAATACAAAATCGAGGTTCTGGGAATGTGTGAAACAAAGTGGAAGGAGGTAGGCAGGAAGAAACTCATCACAGGTGAATTGGTGCTGTCCTCAGGACACGAAGACGAAAGTTCACACCACAGTGAAGGGGTAGCTCTTATGTTATCTAAAGAAGCACAGAAAGCACTCATTGAATGGGAAGCTGTGGGACCCAGAATAATAACAGCTATTTTCAAAACAGCTAAAAAGAAAATTCATGTCAATGTCATCCAATGTTATGCACCAACTAATGACAAAGAAGAGTCTGTGAAAGAAGCATTTTATACTAAACTACAGGAAATTATGGATAAAGTAAAAAGAAGAGACATCACAATTTTGATGGGTGACATGAATGCAAAGATAGGTACAGTCAATACCGGATTTGAAGAAGTCATGGGAAAACATGGGCTAGGAGTAATGAATGAAAATGGAGAACTATTCGCAAACTTCTGTGCTTCAAATCAACTGGCTATAGGAGGAAGCATGTTTCCACATAAGAGAATACACAAGGCAACATGGATATCACCAGACCATAGAACAGAAAATCAGATCGATCATATATGCATAAAGAAGAAGTTTAGATCATCATTGCAGGATGTAAAGGTATATAGAGGAGCAGATGTGGTATCAGATCACCATCTTCTGATAGCCAAAGTAAAAATGAAACTCAAGAGATATGCAACAATGCAAAATTATAGACAAATCACTTAGATGCTAATAACTATATTTTTACCGCAATCACAAGAAACTAGAATTCTCCACGTATTTCTGTAGGAAATGTGATAAATTTTTACTCCGAAAATGCGCGCTAGACCATTCCAGAAATCTTGATTAGCAAACTGACAACTGAGTTAGATGCTCCCGATTATATATTTAAAATGCCTATTCTTTCATCTCCTGTGCGGAGTTTAACACCTCTAGATCCTTCGTTCAATTCCTGATATCAAAGTAAAAGAATCCCCTTACAGAACCTACGTAGATTCGTTTCTCTACGAGCGCGATCAAAGTTCGTTTCCCCTTAGTTGCGCCGATTCGCGTCTCTGGAGCGCGATCAAAGGCTTTAGCAGTCGGTGTGCGCGGTCACGCCCATCGATCTGCCCTTAACGAACCGTTCTCTCTTTCTAGAACTACAAGCTGACGTGATGGCATGATCCAGCTCAGGTAAAACGTCCCACTTTTTAAAGAGAAGACATTAAATTATGTATAGTTGGATTATTACTGCTTGAAACAAAGACAGGAGGCGTGGCTAGACTAAGAGTTGGACACTGGCAATAGAGACGCTTGGCTTCCACGTGTTTGACTGTGCATACTTAATTGGCCAGCGAGGGAAATCCAACGTGTTGATCTTGCTTGAGTCCAAATAATGACGGCCCCTGATGATATTAAAGAGAATCGATAAGGGTTGCCCATTTTCATCTGTCACAGGCGTCTTATAGGACAGCAACAAACTGCTTCCACTTTATTCGGTCTGCGGCCATTCTTCGTGCAGTGCCCCAGCTCTGGTTCATTATTTGCATCTCGAGAGTCACAGTTTAGAATTAGACCTAAAGGTCTTTTATATTTGGTGATGCTCCCTAATATAACCGACTAGGTTGAACGGAGCGCGCCTCGCCAAAACGAGGCAAAACTTTATATTTAAAAAATAGTCAGTTCTCCGCCAAGTTGCTTTAGATCGGCCTCTGTTTCGCTTTCCTTCAGGGGTCCATAGCAAAGATGTTCATGTGATGGCATCAGGTTCTCGTCTGAGGACGTGGCCATCCCAACTCCAGCGTCTGCCAGCTATGATCTTGTGCATGTCCTCTTGGTTGCTCCGAGTAAGCAGTTCTTGATTGGTGATGGCACTCGGTCAAAAGATTGGTTGAATTTTAAGGACAATTCTGACTTTATTAGGTGCCATGTTATTTGTCTGCCCTTGTCGTCCACTGTTATTAGAGCGGAAAGGAAATTGTGGATTATCAACGTGTGTTGTTATTGTTAAAAAAAAAAAAAAAATTAAAATGTATTTTTCCGAAGTTCACTGATCTGTTTATTCTGTGAGTTGTTAATTTTCATAGTTATTTTTGTGATAACATTATTAATGACACTGGACGGATATAAAATTAATGTGGCGATGACACACAATACTATCAAACGAGTATCAATACTCTATACAAAATTAATTATACGTCTATTAAAAATGGAACATACAACACCAAAATAAAATACATCATCTTCCCCTTTCTGTCTTCAACTTATATATCTGTCAAATATCTCTTCAGTTTTGCCGTACTTCTTAGTGAAGTTAAAATTGGTAGCAAGCGAAATGAAGTTATACCTCCCGGGTTATGTACAGCAATTACTTTATATTAAGCCATATATATTAAGAGAAGTACAGTAATTAAGTCTCCTAACTCTATATTATTTATCTACCCATATATATATATTGGAAGAATTAAAGTAATTAAGTCTCCTGGCTCTCTATTATTAATCTACCAAGGGGGAAAAAAAACCCAGAGGAAAAATAAATAGACTAAGTAAATGTGCTTACCAAATCAAGGAATTTCGATTTACACTCTCTAACAATTGTTAGCTTTCAACTCAACAACGTCACTAGACGACAAAATCCAAAAATCGACAACTTGTGGTGAATGATAGAGACATGAACTTAAATAGTGAGACAGAATGCCGGTGTTCGACGAACGCTTTCCCGCACGTGTACGGATGAAACGTAAGACAGTCGTAAGAGTGTTTACGTTCTCCCGTTCGATGCTCGCTCCTGTTCATGATGAAGGGTCGAAGGCGGCTGGACATGAAAGAACGAGAGTTCTCCGCGCGACCGGGGTTACAGAAACTAGCCGCTTGCTACATAGAGACTTCTTCGGCAAGAAATGCCGCTGGAAACTTAGAGGAGTAAAGAGTTCCCTGTGTTCCCCCACACATCAATGAGACCAGGGCCCTTTTAGCTTCCTTGAATGCCAACATGAAAAGATCGTTAGACATCCAGCCATGCAAAGAGATGTGTCTAAACTGGACTCTAGCAAGATTGACAGAATCGGAGAGAAAATAAGAGCTGTTAAAATCAAAAATGACAGAATAAGTGGGCGGTAACATGAAATAGGAAAATAACAGACAGGTTAACTTCAGACAAGGGCAGACAATTCTAACCATCTGTGACAAACCGCCCCAACCAACTTCAGTCACCCCTCCACCTAACCCTTCAGATTCCGAGCCATTTACATCAGTCCCAGCCCCTGTTAGATCTTAGATCTCCTTCAAAGTCCCCTTCTCCTAAAATAATTAGATTGAGTTCCTCCAGTTCTGAAGATGAGCCTCCACAATTTTCTCCACCTGATTGTCTAAGTCTAGAATCCCCCTAAATCACCAACATTCTTCTTCTTCTTGCGATCACATCTTTGATGTTTACACCGTCAGACGAGTTCTCATGATGAATTCGACTGTTGTTTGAAGTTCCTCTTTAGCTCCATATAGCTTTGAGTTTAGTGTTGAGTCATTGGGCCAGTATATCTTTCTTAACTGGTCATACAGAGGACAATCCTGTAGAACATGCTCAGCAATTTGTTCGTTTAATCCACATGTGCACATGGTGAAGCAGACAATCGTAGCTTGTGCATGTGTTTATTCAGTTTGTTATGCCCTGTCCTGAGGCGAAAAATAGTTATCTGTCCCTGCCGGGCGAGAGTGTGATAGTCGTCTTTGGGTTGGTTCTGTTCTCTTCTGATAGTCTGGATAGCTCTCTTTTTCTCAAAGTATGTGACTTCATTATCTTCTTGTTCACATTCTCCTCCCTTTTTTGCAAGTTTATCTGCCTTTTCATTTCCGGGTACACCACAATGAGATGGTACCCACTGAAGTATGGTTCTCTTTTTGGCAGCTACCTTGTTTAGTTCATTTCTCAAGTGCGGGAGTTTACCACCCTTGAGAGCTTGCAGGACAGACAGTGCATCTGTGAGGATGACTACCTGATGGCAGTCAGAGTTGGTGTTATAAATCATATTTGCAGCTTACTCTAGAGCTTGAACCTCAGCTGTATAGTTGGAACAGAATTTACCAGTGGGAATGTGCCTAGTCTCATAGTGGTTGTCAGGATATGAGATAAAGATACCAGCACCTCCATTCCTAACAGCATTAGTTGCTGATCCATCTGTATAGGCATGTATCCATGATTGATCGGGATAGCTTTCTTGGATCATACTCAATGTAGCAGTTCGTTTTTGCAGATCATTATACTCACATCCACTTGTGAGACCACTGACTGGTGTATTAATTTGGAGGGCATTGCTGGCCTGCTCCCATGGTACAGGGTATAGGGTGGGCTTCAGTGGTGTTGTCTTCATGGATAGGTCTTCTTGATGCTGTCTTTTAAGTCTTTTTCCCCGATGCACAAAGCTGCTACTCTTTAGACGTCCCAATGCCAGATCATCTAGTCTTGCCTTCATTGGGTGCGTTGGCATACTGTTGTACTTTTCCATCTGGATCATGGTTTTTGTGTCTCTTCTATGGGACAATGTCTGTAATCCAGCAACCTTCTGCATCTCTGATATTGGTGTAGTTTTCATGGCTCCTGTAATGAGCCTGAGAGCTTGATTTTGCACCTTGTCCAAAGACTGCAGATGTGAGTTAGCAGCTGATGACCATGCTGCTGAGCTAAACTCTAAGTGTGGTCTTATTACTCCATTATAAATCTTCTTTAGATTTCGTTCATTTGCTCCCCAGTTGGTACCTGCTAATTTTCTGAGTATGCCTAGTCGTCTTCGGGCCTTTCCTTCTGCATTTTCAATATGCTTATTCCATGTAAGCCTTTGGTCAAATGTCACCCCAAGATAGGTGGGGTAGCTTTCTTCCTTGATCACGGTTGTCCCTAGGTGTATGTTAGATGCTTTGTCCTTGGGGGCGAGGGAGAACAGTGTTGTGGAGGTTTTGTCTGTGTTTATTGTGATAAGCCATTTCTCTGCCAATGACACTAGCATGTCTGCTGCCCGCTGCATTTTATAATTTGCTGTGGTGACGTTTTCATCAGCGCACCAGAGTACTAGGTCATCTGCATATAAGGCAGCTTGCACTCCTGCGGGGAGATATTTCACCAGGTCATTGATGTAAACAAGGAAGAGTGTTGGGGAAATTACTCCTCCTTGAGGTACCCCCTGATGAAGCAACACTTTTCTGCTCTGCAGACCGTCAAGAGTGACTCTAGTTCTCCTGTTATGCAAGTATGACTGGATCCATTTCATCATGTTGCCTTGGATTCCACTTCTCCTAAGTTTTGCAATAAGGCCATCTTTCCACACCTTGTCAAAGGCCTGCTTGAAGTCGACCCAGATCGTTAGGACCTTTTTCTTCTCCTGGAAGGCATCTTCTATTGCTTGAGACAAGTAAGTAACTTGGTCTTCTATACTGTAGCATTCTCTAAATCCAGCTTGTTCCGGCACCAGGATCTGCTCAGACTCTAAATACCATTTCAATCTGTGGTTGACTATTCGCTCCATAGTCTTCCCAACACAGCGTGTGAGACTGATTGGCCGGTAACTTGCAGCCTCTGTCTTACATTTCCCTTTCTTTAGTATGGGTATTGTGATGGCTTCTCTCCATACTTGGGGTACCGTTCCTTTCAACCAGCTAAGGTTGAATATCTCAAGCAGTTTTGTCTTTGCTGCTGAGCTCAGATTTACTAGCATTTCGTAGCTGATTTTGTCTGGGCCGGGTGACTTTTGAAACTTAAGCTTGGAAATAGCGTTCTGTAGTTCTCCTAGTGTGATGGGTTCCCTCATTGGGGCTGGAGTATCTGTCTGTCCCATGGTTGCCAGTATTTCTTTTCTTATCTCTCTCTGATGGTCTATGTTAATGGGTAAGTTGCTTTCTGAACTGTATCTTCTAGTAAACAGGTCTGCAGCTTGTTTTCCTCTGAAAAGTTTGCCACCTTCATCCAATGTGATAGTCTGCCTAGGTGAGGAACGCTCTTCATTTAGAGACTTGACTAATCTCCAAAGTTTCCTGCCGTCTTTCTCAAGGTTCAGCGATGCCGTTTTAGTTCTCCAGCTTTTCCGTTTTTCTTCTAGCTTTGTTCTCTGAAACTCTGCTACAGCCTTTTTCCATTTGTTGTGAGTTTCAAGTGAAGGCTGAGACTCTGCATCCTTTCTAGCCCTGTCCATAGCTTCCTAACGTTCTTGGAGTGTGCTGGACCAGTATGGTATGTAGTTACGCCGGCATCCTTTGGGAATGGTTTCTTTTGCAGCTTGTAGTATGCATCTGTTGAAGTCTTTTACTTACTTACTTACTTAGTCGTTCCTCTTCTACCGTGAGGTGTAGAGGTTTGGAAGAGAGAGCGCCAGACTATCCTATCGGCTGTCTTCTTCCTGGCCTGGTTCCATTCTAGTCCTCGGTCCTTCAAAGATTGTCTAATGTTGTCCTCCCAGCGGACTCTGGGTCGTCCTGGAGGTCTGGATCCCTGGCTCTTTGTTTCCCATGCTTGTCGTGGTAGCCGATCTTCTCCCATTCTGCAGACATGGCCAAACCATCTTAGTTGGGACTGTTCTATTTGGGTCTGCATCGGGTGGGATTTTAGGCCTTGACGTATCGTCTGGTTGCGGACCATGTCTCTTCTTGTTACTTCAACCACCTTCCTCTGATACCTCATTTTTGAGGTTTGAATCTGGCTTTTGTGGGTTATAGTCATTGCCCATGACTCGCATCCATATGTCAAGACTGGGACATAGGTGGAGCGGTATACAGCCATCTTCGTTTTCTTACCAACCTCTTTCTTGCTGAGGAATCCTCGATTTATGGCCTGATAAAGTCTCCCAGCCGCTGCTTTTCGAGTGGCCAACTCTTCTTTGATGCCCCCCTTTCGGTCTATAATAGCTCCGAGATATTTAAAGTGGTCGACCTGCTCCAGGACCTGTTCTCCCAACTTAATCTGATGTTTTCTTTCTTCTCGTGATATCACCATGGATTTTGTTTTAGAGCTGCTTATGACCATCCCTCTCTTCTCCAGCTCTTCCTTCCAGACTTGCAGGTTGGATTGGAGATGTGTCTCTGATTTAGCAATCAGGACAACATAATCAGCAAATGCTAGCTCTGAAATACAGACCTGTCTTATCTTCCAGTACCCCACTGAATACTTTCTTGTTCTCTCCTTACATGCCTTGATGACATCGTTCATGAGGAGTATGAAAAGATAAGGTGACAGGATATCGCCTTGTCTTACACCAGTGGTGGTCCTGAACTCGTCTGACTTATAGTTTGCTGTCCTCACATAATTTCTGCAAGACTTGTAGAAGCTCTGTATAGCATGAATCAGAGGTGCTGGAATGTTCTTCCTTGCCAAACAGTCCCAAAGTTTGCTCCAGGGGACCCTGTCAAACGCCTTTTCCAGATCTATGAAACAAAGATGGATCTCACTCTTGTACTCAAGGGCCTTTTCACTCAGCTGCCTGAGTGTGAAGATTGAAGTCTTTTACCACTTCATTAATGTCTCTGTTCTGTACCTTGAGGGTAAACAGCAGCGTGTTTACCTGATGCCTGAATAAACCCCAGTTGGCTTTTTTGTAGTTCCATCTTGTAATGGCTGGGCCTGTACTGAGAGTTGCACTCTGGACAGTAAGAAAGATTGGGCGATGGTCGCTTCCCCCTAGTTGGTCTCCTACTTCTCTACTAATAGATCCAGCTATATCTGGGGTGGCGAAGGCAAGATCTGGTGTTGAAGTTGTGTGCCATCCTCTGGAGTAGAAGGTAGGAGTATCTGTGGCATTATTGACTAGGATTAGGGAGTGATCATCTTGCCAAGTTTCAACCTCTTCACCTCTGTGATCCAGATGGTTATAGCCCGAGCTCTGGGAGTGGCTATTAAAGTCTCCAACTGCTATAAAGTTGGTGGCTGGTACCTGTATAGAGCTGAGACTCAGGGGTTTGTTGTTCGGACAGTAATAGTTCAGGAGTTCTATTTCCATCTTGTCTACCTTTATCTGCAACAGCTGATATTCTGTTCCATCCATGTAGGTTTTCCTTTCGTGTGCATGAATGTTATTCCTTACAAGAGTAAGTACTCCTCCTTTTCGTCTATCTTGTCTGTCGGATCTGAAGCATTGATATCCCCTTTTTTTAAAGGTCTGATCTGCTTTCAAGTGAGTCTCTTGGATACAGCAAACACTGACTTGCTTCTCATACAAGATGTTTTCCAGCTCTGTCTTTTTGCTGTATCCAGCCTGCTTGCTGTTCACTCCCTCTGCATTCCAGTGCATCATGACAAGTGGCACTCTGGGTTTCTCTTTTTCTGTTTTGTTTTGGTCAGTAGTTCTCCTCCGCCGTCTGCTGACTCCACAAGACGGTCTAGAGGGTCCTCCAGTAGCTGAGGGTGGGCTCTATCGAGGCTCAGAGCCCGGCACTGCAACTGCCTGGTGGAGCTCCACAGGGCGAGCACCAGTACGAGATTTATTTGACGGTGTACTCATCCATAAAAAAAAAAGCGAGTTGCGTGAAACTGTGGTTTCCGGTGCGCCTTCTGGCCCAGTATCTTTTCTTTTTTTTCTTTCTTTGGGTCTAATATTTTGCTGTGATACCCTGTTCAACCAAAACCCATTGAAGGGTTGCAAACGGTTATATTGGGGTATATAGTGTGTTAACATCTTCGCTGGTATCATTTTCCTAGTCCTGGAAATGATTAGCCCTGAAAAGGACTACTAGCTGACTGTCTGGATCCTTCGTCGTTGCTTGTATTTTTATGGTGTCGTGGCGTTCTCATGGAGTTCCTTTCCTGCCTTACAGGTTACAAACGGTTGTATTGCGGTATATAGGGTGTTAGCGTTAGTCTTCGTTGGTATCGCTTTCCGAGTCCTTGAGCTGATTGTTCCTGTAAAGGACCACTAGCTGCCTGTTCTGTAGCTACTTGTCTGATACCGGTTTGTGTTCTTCAAAAGCTGTCGCTATTATTTTTGGTAGCATCTCCATTATGGTTTTTAAAATTATGTTTATTTCCGCTGCTTCTCTTCTTTCTAGTTTGCTTTGTATTTCCTGCACGATTTCGGTTTTTATTTTGTCTTTAGTTTCTTTGTTTTGTTCTCTACTTTTTGTAAGGGTATCCTCAGCTATCTTTCTCTCTGTTTCAATTCTTTTGAGGATTTCTTCGTTCTCTTCCTTTAGCTCTGTGAGTTTGACGATGTCGACTTCTATCTCGTGTTTGATAGTTTTCATTTCCTGTAATATTGCCTGGGCGCTCTGTACGGCTCCTATTGTTTCGTCTCTTATGGCATCTGAGTCTTCGTTGTGTTGCTTGTTCGTCTCGACTTTGAGTTGTTGTTTTATGTCTCGCATATCTGTGGCTAGTCTTATCAGCTGGGCTCTTGTGTGCTGTTCTTGTTTACCAGTGCCGCCTGAAGCCACTCGGTTTCTTGCTTCTCTGAAGGAGATGTTTTTTGTTATCGATTCCTTCAGTATGGTCTTTGTCTCATGGAAGATCGGACATCCACGGTATCTTGCCCCGTGGTTCCCAAGACAGTTTGCGCAGGTTCTGTTGGAGTTGCGAGCTTTATAGTTGCTATCATCTTTCGCATGGGGACATTCATTGTATACGTGGCTTCCCGCACAGTATCGACAAACTATCTCTCTCCTGCATGTTTTCTTGGTATGCGAGAATTGTTGGCAGTTTGAGCACTGCATAACAGGAGGAATGTACTCTTCTGTTTTTCGACATCTATCGTCCAGGTTAAGTTGCCTTGGTCTTGAAGACCCTTCAATAGTTAGGATAATCAAGTTGGTGTCCTTCTTGTCCCATGTCTTCAGTCTTTCCACCTGTGTAATTTTTATGTTCTTGTTTTCTGTTTGCAGGCGGCTGTGGATTTCTTGTGTAGACCGACTGTTGTCGACCCCTCTCACAACCATCTTTTTGGTCTTCTTGAAGATCTCCACAGTAGCTTTAATCTGGTGGGGCAGCTGGACTTCTTTGTGCCCGGACTCTAGTTCGATCATTAGTTGGTTTGTTTTCTCCGTCTTGTTTAGAGTTATGATAACTCCGTTGTCGTGTCTTGAAACTTTAGATATGCTTCTCCTGCCTGTTATTGACTCAAGTATGCCGATTACTTTGTCGTCGGGTAGGGCCCTGAGCGAGGCCTCACCTCCAGACATCTGGGTGATCTTAATTATTCTTTCCTGTAGTGCCACTGCGTTTTGATGCTTGCGAAGTTGGCACGTTCCAACTTCTGTCTCAGATTGTGTGTACGGTCTGCGGGACGGATTCGCATTCTGGCTCGTCTGCATCTGGTCAAGTTTCACCGGAGTTGGCTGGTCACTGTATGTTGGAGACTCGACAATGACATCTCGTTTTGCCGGTGGATTCATTTTGTTGGGTTTCAATGCTTTGTTACACTCTGTCTTCGATGTTGCCTTGTCACTGCTCAATGTAGCTACCGCCTCGACACCTTGTTTCAGCGGTGATGTTGCTAAGTCTGGTTTCGGAGCTTGTTTGTCATCTGCCTTCGAATCTTTGGGTCGATCATCGGTCGTAGTATCAGAGGTTATGTTGTTCGTCTTCTGAGAACGACTGGCCACGACGCTAGGAGTATCCGTGCTCTCTGGATGCCTCTGTTTGCTCTTTGTAGGTTCTTGCTTGATGCTGCTGACAAGTGTTTGAGGGCTTGTATATACTTTCCTCTTTTTAGCTTGTTGCTTGGTGCGAGTCATTTTTGTAAATTCTGACGGCTGTGTTCGCCCTGAAAAGGACGCTCGTTTTAGTATAGTGCTGTCTTCTCCGCTGTCAATGATAGTATCTACGACTTTAGCACCTGTTCAACGGGAGAGTGGGCTCATCCCTAATCTGTTTATGTTCCCAGTAGTAGACTATTCGCAAGCAGCCGGGGGGTGTCACTGCTCTGCGCGGACCTTGTTTACCGAGGCGGCGTCCGAGCTCGTATGGTGAAAATATGGTTGCGTTATCTTCAAAATAGACCTGTCTTTCCCGTGGCTTTTCTGCCATCCTGCAACTTTGAGTTAGGGAGTTCTGAGCTCCAGTCTCTTTCCCAGGCATTTTATCCTGGCCTGGCACGCATACAGAGGACCCCACTTCTGGTTCTAAGTTAGCAGTTGGGGATAGGTGGGGTGGCACACTGTGCATTCCCCGTCATCCAGGGGGGCTCTCCAACTATGCAGAGCTTGCACAATGCTGTGCTCTGGTTCTGGGCTCTCCCAAGGAATCCTCACGTCCTGCACAGAGCCACTTCCAGATACCCACCACCTGCCATCTCTCCATTGCAGAAATCTCCTGCATGCGGCCATCCAGTCAAGAGCCAGTATTAAGTCTGGTGCCCAAGTGATCCCCCCAAGCTCAGTGTGCAATGCTGAGTTCTCATCATGCTGCAACACAGGGGGGATTGTGATGCTCACAATCTCTCTCAACTCTGCACCGATAAGTGACATCGGGGACTTAATTGTGCCTCAGTACTGGGAGGCCCCGTTTCCGGGTACACCACACACAGCCAATTGAGGCAACGGTCGTCGTGGGCGTGTCTTCAGTGGGGAAGTTGTGGAGTCTTCCTGTCCATGTTCTTGCACATCCTAACACTGCCCGCAGGACATCGAAGGTTTGGAGAGTGGCCTTCTCTGCTTTTTTGAGCCGGGGTGGGCTCCCCGGGCAAGTCTCGATGGGGATCAGGACGTGTCCACGCGCCAGTGGGCCCAGCATCGGCCGCATCTGATGGAGGACTTGCTCTGCCAGGTTTGAGTTAGTAAATTCCAACTTTGTCATCTTCATGGCATTGTGATGCTGCGGTGCCTGTGGATTTCCTACCGCCCCGTGTAGGAGCCAGAAGTGTGCTGTGCCAGCTCTGGGGGAGATAAAGGGGGTGTTTCTGCATCTCCTTGTGATACGTAGCCAAGGTAGGGCTCACAGTGCTCTTTCCCCGCCACCAAATTGCCTGCTGGTTACGCCGAGTTCTCCGAGGCTCTAGTCATGTGACCAAGAGTTGAAGACAATAGGATCGTCACGTCCTGAGTCTCTGTGCCTGTACGATGGGTTCCGATCTTCAGGGAGCAGTCCACACTCGTTCCCACTCCCAAGACTTGTTCAGTATAGACCAACATTCAAAACTGTACATACTGTATATATTGATCGTCTACTTGCTCAAGAATGATTTTAAGGTAAGATGTTATTTACGTATTTTTTTATATTTATTACGGTATTTTCTTTATTCTTATGTTTATTTCTGTTTATTTAGGGTGTTCCACGCGTTCGCAAGTGTTATATAGTTAATTATTTACGTTTTATGGCAGCCCCAATGCATATGCAAGCTAAATAAAGGCTATGCTTCGACTTTCGTCGATTGTCGACTTTCGTCAGTGCTCTGGTCCCTACCGTGTCGAAAGAGTGAGGTATATACAGGGCCGGATTAAGCTAGTGCGTGGCCTGTAGCATATGTTAAGAAAGGGGCCCTATATTAAAAAAAACACAATAAAACAACACAAACATATTTGAACACATACATTTTTAATTTGCATAGTAATTATCATTATCAATTAATTCGTTCTTGTAATCCTATAAACTTGCCACTCATGTTGCTGGCGTTGTCATAACTTTGACCACGGCAGTCTTTAATATCAATGTCATTTGCCTTTAAAAAATAAGTAGACTTTTAGTAAGCTGTTCAGCACTATGACCTTCTATATCCAAAAATGTCACAAATCTTTCAACTGGTCCAGATGGCAAAACATAGCGCAGAGTCAAAGTCAGCTGGTCCATATTAGATATATCTGGAGTAGAATCCAATGAAACGGAATAATACTTGTATTTCTTCACTTCACAGAGAATGTGATCCAGTATGCTGGATCCAATCAGATTGATGAATTCCTCACACGTTGTTTTAGATAGATATGATGTATGTCCAAATCCTTTGTTTGCATGAGTACTTATATGCTCTGCCAGAAAAGGGTCAAATTTGGCCAGTAATTCTAACAACCCTAAGTAATTCCCGTTATAAGGGTACCCAACAATTTCATCACTGCCACGAAATGAACTCGTTCTGCTAAAAACTTCACAACTTCAATTATTCGCTCTAGAAGTTTGTACCAATACTTTTCTTGAATGTCCATTTGTTTCACAAGATGGGAATCGACACGTTCACCTTTGTTTTTACGCATCAACAGTGAAATTAAAGCTTGTCTATGTGAGGAGCTTTCTTCATGTCGACGCAATAGATTGCTTGCATTTTTCCAGTCATTAAACCCTTCCACAGTAAACTTTGATGAACATTCTGAACTCATAAGGTTGCATGGGAAACAGAATAGGCGCCCTTTACTCTCTGAATAGCATAACCATTTTCTTGCACGTTGCTTGTTTGTAAGTTTATGAATATGTGTAAAATAAGACTTCTGACAGTATCGAGTTTTCTTTTCAGTGTCATACAATCGCACGGATGAAGAGAAGGCACTTTCAACATGTTGACATTTTTCACTTCCCTTGGATATGCAATATTCACGCTCACAGTCATCTATATTTTTCGGCCAGTCACCAATATCATTAGAGTACTTCTTCGTTTCACTTATTCTTTCACATTCAGACTCAGTGTATACTGGGTTTTGCTGTATGTTTTCTGCTGCACAGCCTGCACTAGTACTAGTTGTTCCTGTACTTCCAGCTTCAGCGGTTAGAGTACCACCACATGAACATCAAAATATTCTGTCAGCTTACGTGTTTTTTGATATCACAAGTTGATCTCTTCTTTCTTTTTCTTCCTTCGCTTTACGTTTTTCACTTCCAGAAGCATAATTACGTCCAATATCTCTGTGTCTACTGCTCATTTTGTGAGTTTTCTAACCTTACAAATCAAGAAATTTTAATCAAGATCGAAAGAGAGTGCGAGCACGCCGTATACCTCAATTAAAACAGGAAGTTTCCGTTTCCTAAATTCTAGTTTTTATTGTTAATGCAAATTCATTTCACAAAGAACGAAACAAAATTAGAGGGGCAGTCGCCTAGAGTAAAAAAAGTGGCTTCCGTCCAAACGTGACCAAATTTTCAATGCCACTTAAATGGCTTCCGTCCGCAAACAGTTAAGATTAAAATAATGAAGAGTCACACTAAGTCACCCTCTTATGCTCTTTCTCTCACAATTTCGTGACACCAAATGAAAAGGCGCTAAAGATGGCATAAATCACAAGATCATTGGTTTAACGCTCGTATTTTTTTGTCTTCTCTCTAACCAGCGGCACTCGAGCTTTCCAGCTCTTTTGGCCCAATGACATGTCATTGCGAGGCTGGGGGGTCAGTGGACTTTCCTTCCAACCCGGTCAGGAGCTTCGCTCCTTCCCATCAACGCTCGTATTAGAAGATGACCAAAAAATTATGTACATATTTATTGGCGCGGGGCCCCTAAAAGCGCGGGGCCCGTAGCATATGCTACTTGTGCTACTACGTTAATCCGGCTCTGGGTATATATATATATATACACACACACACACACACACATACACACGCACACGCACACACACGCGCACACTGTCGACTTACAAGATCAGCCGCAGTTGCCTCTTTAGTTACAAGCTCGGGCGTTGGCGTAGCTGGCGAGTCCTTTTTAGGGCTTTATGCTATCAGATAGATAATGTTGGTCATTTTTCAGGACTTAGTATTTATCAACTCTGATCGGGTTAGTAGTCAACAGAGTTGACTTTTTTTTTTTTTGGGATGGTAAATGCGCTCTGATATAACCAAATAGGTTGAAAGGAACGCGCCTCGCCAGAAGAAGGCAAAAACCGAACCAAACCAAAAAAAGTGCCTCTTTAGTGGAAGAGTGCGGGGGCGAACCCCTGTCTCTATCGTCATCTACTGAAGGATATAGGAGGAGCTGACCGTGGGGGGAGGGGGGAAAGGGTGCGTTGCTGATTATGGTAATATTGACATGCAGCTATTTAGGTCATGGATATAACCAAAATTATCGCAAGCAAACTTCCAGTCCAAAGATAACTCCCAAGAAAGTTATATATTGGGTTTTTCCCTCGTGGCCAATGGTAAAACCAATATAAATATGTATTGTTTTTTTTTCCCCCGAGACCAGTTCGAATACAACTAAATGTAAACTAAAATACTTCAAGGCTACTTCAGAAAGACATTGGAATAGAGTAATTAACCCTTAAAGAGTTGGTAAAGAAGAAATGACAAAATAATGTATGCAAAACAATGATGAATGTACAAGACACGCTCCAATCTACTCAACTGTAAATGGGTACCTGACTTTGAGTTAGGGAAGGAAAAGGCAGCGAGCTAGGGAACTGGTCACCCTACCTCTCGATGCTGGACCTAGTATGGTGGTCTCTAACACTGCACCCCCTACGGCAGTATCTGCTATAAAGCCAGATCTGGGCTCCCGAGGTTTGCCCATTAGACGGCGGTTATAATCCCACGTGTCAGAATAAACGGATAATAAATTGAAACGTAAATTGAATTCGCGCCGTAACCCACTTTTACAGCGCGGGCAAAGCGGTTTATGACACGCGGGTAAATTAATAGAATTAACTCAATTGTTTATACTCGATTGAAATTCCACGAGTAATTGATATTTGAAATGTATGTATTTTTACCTTAGACAGTTCTGGCATTTCCATTTAACTAGGCTTGTAGATCTCCTGGGTGCTTGTTATCTTTTCGTGTCCCCTATGTTGAAGTTTGCATGCCGTTTCCAGACGAGGTTGGGGGGGGGGGGGGGGGGAGGGGGGGGGGGCGGAGAGAAAGAGCAGGGCCTGTTGGTCCGTGTCTCACCTAATAAGGGGGAGGGAGGGGGGGCCCTCACCTCTGCCTTTTTTTTAACATGCCTTTCTCATATCTCATCTAATCTCATACTCTACCTCATCTACCATTTGGTGTAGAGGTGTCCCTGGAGCGCAGTGTCTTCAGGGAGAACATGCAATCAAATATTAGGGAGCCGCGCTGGCGTAATGCTTACCACACTGCGCTGGCGATCGGTGATCCAGGTTCGCGCCCTGGCGAGGACATTTGAGGCAGTGTCTTCGACCGGGACTTGGACTGGATTAATTTGAGTCCTGGCGAAGACATTTGAAGTAGTGCCTTCGACCAGGGGACTGGAATAACCCGAGCGGCTCCTGAGCACAAACCCTCTGTGGATGGGAAGAAGCGAAGCTCGTGACCGGGTTGGAAGGAAAGTCCATAGGCTCCCCAGCCTTGCAATGCCACGAATTTTGTTTCATGTCATTGGGCCGAAGGGCTGAAAGCCCAAGTGCCGCTGGTTAGGAAGAAAAAAAAAATCAAATACAGTAGAACTCCATTTATCCGAACCCCATGGGACCGAGCATCGTTCGGATAATCAAATGTTCGGATAATTGGATTACATGATGTATCGAGTACATGTACACATATTTCTAAAAATAATTAACAATCACAAGGAAAATACACTATAAAACATATTTACTTGTACTGTAATAATAATACCCACACTGTATTAGATCACTGTATCACCAAAATCTTTCATTACACTGCAGTGCATGTACTACTTGTATTAATTATTTTTGTTAAGAAAGAGAAATGTTTTCAAAATAACATTACAAACAATTCAAAACCAGGCGCAACTTACGTATACATGTACTTGCACAGATGTAGCCCACTATTTAAAATAATGAGGAATCCTCTTTTGCGCCAAACTGGATAGTCTGCTTTTAGCTGCTAAGTCCCGCATTCTCTTCAACAGCAGAAGCTGTGTAGGACAGCTGTCATCTTCTTGCTCGTACCAAGCCATCGCTGTTTCTAGTGCTATAAAGGCCTCTTCAGGACTTGGTCGACGTTTTGGGTTTTCTTCATAATCTACAAGTACATCATGTACTTCTGAGGAGTCTTCATCATCGGTCACTACATGTATTTGGTTTTCTTCTTGCACAAAAGACAAAATTTCTTCGTCATTCAAAAACTGAAAACCAGAATCATTATCATCTTCTAGCCACATGTGTGCATCATCTTTGTCACAGTCCGAAAATCCGGGCATTGCTTGAAACAGTTCCACAACTTCATTTATACAATCATCATTTGTGTCCACTGCAGTAGTTTCATTTCCTCCTTTTTTCCCAAGCAATCTATTCCAAGCCTTGTTGAGATTATCTTGTGACAGGGTGGTCCAAGCATCAGCTTACATATAGCAGCAGTCTTTGAGATTAAGCTTTTTTTGAAAACGCCACCACACTTTCTTCATCTTCAGCCAACAATAAACGACGCAGGACTTCCTTCTTGTACATCTTTTTAAGCTTTGCTATAACACCCTGATCCATTGGTTGAATCAGTGCTGTTACATTGGGAAGCAGAAAAATTACTTTAAAATTTGCATCAACTGCATTCAATGTATCCGTCTCTGGATGAGATGGTGCATTGTCCAGTAGAAGAATTACTTTTCCAGTTTTCTTTTCTTGTTCTTTCAACCTCTTCACATTTGGGATGAACTGATTTGTATACCAATCAAGAAATATTTCACTATTCATCCAAGCACTCTTCTGTGCTTTGTAGCACAATGGGAGACATGTCACATTCTTTAAACAACGTGTTTTTTTTTGGCTTTGCCGATCATTAGCACCGGTAAACGATGACTTCCACTGGCATTCGCGGCTACCAAAATTGTTACTCTCTCTTTGCACTTTTTAAACCCAGGGGCAGCTGCTTCGCGCTGAGATGCAAGTGATTTTTGAGGCAATGATTTCCAGTATAAGCCAGTCTCATCGGCATTATACACATCATCGAGTAAATAACCTTCTTCTTCCAAAAAAGCCAAGAATGTTTCTTTAAAATTTTCAGCGGCAGTTGCATCGCTAGATGAAGATTCCCCTTGAATCTCCAATTCTCGTATGCCATGACGAGATTTAAAGTTTCTTAACCATCCCTGGCTAGCCTTAAAGTCAGGAGGACCGTCAAGTTGACTGTTGAACTGAAGTGCCTTTTCACACAATAGAGAGCCAGAGATAGGTTCCCCTTTGCTTCTTCTTTGCACAAACCATATATACAAAGCCTCTTCCAATTTCAAATCTTTCGCATTTCTCATGGTTTTATGTTTCTTCGACCCATTTTCACTATCCAATTTCGATGCAAAACTCATAATTTTATCCTTGTTACTTTTGATGTCAGAGACGGTAGCTTTCTCAACATTGAAAATCCTCGCAAATGAAGACACAGTTTCACCTTTTCCTAGTCTCTTGATAATTTCTGTTTTCGTTTCAATTGACAAAACATTGCGGTTCCTTTTATATGCTTTAGGCCTACTGGAAGATGCCAGGTCGCACAGAGAAATACGTGTACACAAGCTTAAAATAGTATTAACCATGTCGCAGCTGGTTAAAAAAAGGTAGATGTGAATTATGAAATGTAAGAAGGACCTATAGGAAATTATAAGTGGCTTGTTACATTTTGGATTCCTATTCAAGTTTAGGGAGAAAGTAGGAAGGCGAATATCCTCACCGAGAGATAATATCTCAGAAGGGCCCAAGAAAATAGATTCGGTATTCTTGAGACATGTCTTCCCCGTATTATCTTTAATATTTTCTTATTATTATATTATGAATAGATAAGCCTCCATGACCGCTTTTAGGAAATGCCACATATATAGATTTATGAGACAGTACAGGTAAGAAAATAACCCAATTAAAAAAAATAATATAGAAATAATGGAATGACTATCGTAAGTGCGAGTGGTCGTAAATCTCAAAAGGTCGTAAGTAGAGAACAATCTGTACATTAAAGAAAACAACATGAATTAAT
The DNA here is from genome assembly GCA_024509875.1 of Oreohelix idahoensis. Taxonomy (NCBI): domain Eukaryota; kingdom Metazoa; phylum Mollusca; class Gastropoda; order Stylommatophora; family Oreohelicidae; genus Oreohelix; species Oreohelix idahoensis. The sequence continues at coordinate 203,945 of JAMPIV010011501.1, read as the reverse complement.
TAACAAAGGAGAAAAAAAAAATATTCGACAGATAAAATAGAAGTCGGCGGTAATCATCATTATCACGTCAGCTCCTTAAGGAGCATAAGCCTTCACCTAAAATATGTCAAGTTGTCCTGAATTACAAAGAGAGAAGACAATGGACAGTTTAACATCGTGGCAGGGAACATCAATAAACTGCCTTCTATGTCAGGAAGTTGAAGGCAGGCATGATCACCTACGCCCGGTGGAATAGTTCTTGAAGAAGAAGTACCGTAGTACTGTGGGGCGCATGGGACGAACTGGACATAGTTAAGTTAATTGTCAGTTTTTTTTTCTTTGTGTGAATGTGTTTGTGCCTAATTTGGGTAAATATGAGTGTACATTTAAAGCGTGTTTTATGAAGTGTTTGTAACTGTACACACTGCCAATACCAACGTGAAACAGTGGAACAGCACTTGTCGCTTTGCCCAGAACTGCAAGAGACGAAGTAACCCCACCTACCAAAGACCTCAGCCATTGAAAATACAGCAAAAATATATTACAGACCTGAACAACTAATCAGAACCGCACAGTTTCACATTATAGCATCGAAGTCACCAACTGCTAACGCTTAGTAATGGTGGATCAAAGACAAGACAAGACAGGACAGGGAGGAAGAAGAGGAGGTATATAAAGGTGTGATCAGATTTATGACAGAAATATATGGACAGATTTATGACAGAAATATATGGACAGATTTATGACATGACAGAAAGATATGGACAGACATCTGACGTCACTTTGAGGGGTACAGAGCGTACGACGTATGTTCTTCAGGTTAAATCCTAACATTTCTTCTCGAAACTTACGTCCACCTTTGTCTGATGATGACAGCTGACAGCAGGCATTGTTTGATGTTGAGATAAGACAGCTGTCTTTGTTTGATGTTGACGGGTGCTGACGTGTCCCACTGACAGCCAGTGATGAAGGGACTTTACCTGATGATGATAATGACACGTTTATCTCCCTTTCTTGACTAAGAAAACCCCTATTCAGACTGAGAATTATGTTCTCTATGTTTATTGTGGCCTTCGTTGGCGGATCTGTGTGGAACGTCTGACAGGGTGAAGCTGAGATACCGACCCTGATTCTGGGTCAGTCAACAAACGTTCCTAAGCGTGTCTGAAATTTTTGTTTGTTCTGGCATGCGTACACATACATGCGTGTGTGTGAGTGTGTGTGCATGTGTGGACGCGTAAGACTTTGTTCTCGCAAATCGCATGAATAGGCTCGTGTCCCTAAGCATCAGCAGTAGAATGGGCGGCTCGTAAATGTCTAATATGGATTAGATGCACAGAGGCACACAGTTAGAAGCTCTACAAGCAGGTAACCCTCCAAAATATGGTCTTTTATATTTGGACGTGCGCCCTAATATAACCGACGCACCCTGTGTCTTAGATTGAACTGAGCGCCTCGCCAAAACGAGGCACAATTTTATTTTTTAAAAGTAACGGAAAATAATTGGGTTGTGCTCTTTCTGCTTCACGTCATAATGAAGTCATTAATTCTCCTGTGGCCTTTTCAATTCCTTTCCATTACATTTCAACTTCATTGTATCTTTGTAGTCGGAACTCACCATGGCTTATGGTCAAAGAAATTTGAAAGGCCTCCGTGCTCTTTTTTAATCGGTGTTCAATTGATCTTTCACGGCGCAATGCGCGCTATTTCCTTATTATCCCGAAGAACTGGCGGGATATTTTTCATTGTTCGTTGCAGGACATTTCACTGAGACATTTAGTAAGAAACATCTTTTAGCAGCAAAGAGGCGGAGACTGGCGCAGGATCGCTGCGTTGCCAACGATTTCTTTCAAGGTTGAGGATCAGAATAGGCAAACTATGAACGATGTGTCGCCCCAGCGGCGAAAAGTTAGGAACTGCTGATAATCTTAAGGTTCTTCTTCTTCTTGGTACACTTTCAGACGTCAGCTTGAATATTTTCGAAGAAAGCAGTGGTCAACTTGAGGCTGTTTGTATCTCCATAGAGTTTTTTTGTCTCCAAAAATAGTTTTGGTGACTGCCATATATGCTTTCTCTGATACTCATATGTTGGGCATCTTTGAAGCAGATGTTCAGCAGTCATTTTATCAGTGCCACAGTCACTCGTCTCTGGTCAAGGTTTGTAGGGGGAAGCTCGTTTCCCAGGAAAGTCTAGGAGAGTCTTCAAAGCTGGTCTGCCGTCTTAATGCTTAAACTGCTTGTCCCTGCTTGTGCCAGAAATGGTCCTTTCTGCTGGTACCACCAATAACTGGTAATAGAAATAGAAACGAAACGAAACGCTCTTCTGAGTATGGCGTTCTCCCGACACAGTTATGTGGGCGCCCCCCCACTCCCCTCTTCTATTCTACCATCCCATGTCAGAATTTACCCTCGATGAGAATTCAATTTAATCCCTCGGGATAAAACTTCCTTTACATTTAAACTGAGTAGCTTTAGCTTTACATTACGTTTAAATGAAAAGGCTATATGTACAGATATAATATGTTTTACATTTACATCTCCACTGTTTGAAAAGTGTTCACAATAGAAATTCATTTATGTTTCCTTTGCATTTACACTTGTGGAAAAGTTTGAAACTTCTATTAATTAAAATGAATATGTTTATAGGGACATTTACACTGCTTTGAAAATGTAGGTCTTATTCTTAGAATGTACATCATTTCTTTTCATCTTTCCCTCCCTGCTCCATAGGGAACCTGGAACTACTTTATGCTTTTAGTTCTCTCACGAAACTATCAATAAAGCAATCACCAGCCCGTGCAGTGGTGGTTCATGAATCATCATTCTAGATACTGAGGTTGCCAGCCCCAAATGACTGACATCTAATAAGGAGTTTCACACAACAAAATTCACATGGTACTGTATACATATATATGTTAGTTCACATGTTAGTAATAAAATATGAAATGTAAATCACAACCTATGCCAATCCTGGCTACAGACTTGTCGCACAGATGAATAAAAGAGACGAATCTTTCTCTTACGCGTGTCTGGGATTTCTTTTAATTTTACAATAGATCCCCTTTTCTGACTCCGTGTTTCTTCGGTTTCATTGCCTCGGTGTTCCTTATTAAAATTTTAAAGAAATTTCCTGTGCTTTATAAGTCTTAGCTGGTTCTCCAATAAAAGGTCCGGATAACAATTAGGAATTATGAATCTAGTTCTTCACTCTGGCGAAGGTATGATGTGCAAATCACAGTCGGAGTGGAGTGTTAGAGACTTCACCATGTTATGTCCAGCGTAGAGCAAAATAGTGAAAATACAAATGAAAAGGCATGATTTATGCCAAATAAAAGCGATGAGTGAGAAAAATGAAGAAAAAGAAATGATACTGCCGGAGGGCTGAATGTGTGAGAGATCACACAAAAGAGCATGTTCAGACGTTTTCTCCCATGCATTATTCTGGCTCCTCAGCGTTGCAATTAATGACGTGAAGAAAACAACTTGAATCTCTGTGCCTTCCTCTGTTATTAGAACCTCTGATGCAGTTCTCAAGGCCTACTTTCCCTTTACACTTTATTTCGGTTGATTTTGTAAGTTTCTATTAATTGTATGTTATGTCTCTTTTTCTTTGTCAGAGAAAGAGAATTATAACGATTTTTCTTTTCCTATGACAATCAGGCAAATCGCCTGTTCATTTTTTAACACTCTAGCCAGAGGTCATTTCTTTCAGGCCAGCGTTAATATAGAAAAAAAAAATGACAAGGAACATCCGAAGTCGGAAAATGCAGAACCATACTATATATTACCAAGAAGAGATCAATGGTTGGAGAAGGTCACGCTGCTACACTGATGAGCTAACAGTTTGGAAGTACAAGTTCTACTGTTTTGTTTTTCCACCCCACATGGACACATATATGTCAGTCCAATTTTCACTTTGTTGAACGGTTGCTGTCTGCAATGACCGGTTCTTAGTCTGCATTGATTGATTGATTTTTTTTTTTACCCTGCACAAAAAAACGTGTTTACAACTATATACAATAAGGAACACTATATACCCAAATCATAACCCATTTGGGGCTGAACTAGGTATTCCATGCACAAAACAAACACCAGTTGCTGTCATAGACGTCATGAAAGCGTTGCTGTCGTAGATGTAATGAAAATGATGCTGTCATCGACGTAATTTAGACGTTGCTGTCATAGACATAATAAAATGATGTTGTCATAGACATAATAAAAACATTGCTGTCATTGACGTAATTAAGACGTTGCTGTCATAGCCATAATGAACACGTTGCTGTCATAGATGTAAGGAACATGTTGCTGTCATATACACAAGTTGCTGTCGTAGACGTAATGAAGACATTGCTGTTACAGACGTAGGTAAACACTAAAAAAAAAAAAAACCCCCCAAACTGGCAGGTCTGAGGTTAATTAATCACAATAATCATTCCCGATTTTTCTGCAAGTGGAGCGCAGACAGGTCGACCTCTTGAGAGGTCAAAAGAAGTTTGCACTGTATCTGGACGGCGGCTGCCATAAGGTAAACTGACAGGTGAAATGAGGTCGGCATTGTTGGCCACGACCTGGGCCGGAGAAGAATTTATTGCCTCCCCTTTACATTGTTATTGTTAGCCCCCGCAACAGACAACATTGTGGGACGCTTATCTTGGCGCATTGCATTTCCGGGGGGCATGATGACTACCTTACTCAGGGTGATTGAAAAGTCTCTACTTAGTTTTAAATTATTACATCTCAACTTGTATCAAATGGGCATACATGAAACAAATGTCAAAACAAAGAACAGTAACTACCTTTGGACTAATCGTTGGACTAATTTAAAAAAAAAAGGTATTCCTGTAACAGAAACTGCCGTAGTGGAGTGAAGTGTTAAAGACTTCACCGTACTAGGTCCATCATCGAGAGGTGGGGTGACCAGTTTCATTCATAGCTGCCTTTTTCTTCCCTAACTCAAAGAGGAGTCAGATACCCATTTACAGCTGGGTAGACTGGAGCGTGTCAGTACCATGATTCGAAATCGGCGCCTTCGTCGCAAGAGTCCAGCGCTGTAACCACTCTGTCAGCTCGGACTAATAAGCTTTATTTAAACAATGTCCCCCTTCAACAAAATAAAAATACAACAGACTCTAAAATGGCCAATAAACAGACGCTACGATAAGACAGCAAAATTACTGTCCGCTTATGAAGTTATGTGTCGAGCATGCCAGATGTCATGTAGAATTGTAAATGTTAATGCTTGAAAAGCCACTTCCTATTTTTAAACAGTTATTTCTGCGCACCCACTCAACTAATTTTTATAAAACACACTTCAAGATAAAGAGAACTGAAAGCCACTTTATTACACAAAATTATATGTCACATTAGGGAGTTATATATCTTGACGTTTGTATACGTATAACTCCCTAATGTGACATATAATTAATTAATATATTTAATAAAGTGGCATTCTTTTTCTTTATCTTCTGAGTTCGTCCTAAGAGGACTTTTGTTACGTTGTGTCGCCGTTTACAGCTAGCAAAGCTGCGATATTTGCGCCTTTCGGCCAGACACATCCGGTTTCAGCATGGCATTTTTGGGACCGGGTTAGCCTTCCCTCTTCGATCCCTACTCTCTCAGCCAGACTGCAGTGATGCAGCCTGTTTCCAGGACCACCACTTGGAGGTGGAGTAGGGTCTTGAAGCTATGGGTCGCTGACTGCATTTATCACTGTTGCTGCGTCTTCGGTAATTCTCTTTATCTTGACGTTTGTTTGCGTATAACCTGATAACCTACAGAACACTTTGACCGTGCATTAAAGAAGGGCAGCGATGCCCCTTGTCGCCATCTCTTGTGAATTCTAACAAAACAGTTCGATGATTTCGATAAATCTAGAGTTTGCCGATAGCATTGCCCTTCCATCATCATCATCATGTGACGTATTCTCTCCAGAACGTTGTCTCCATTACAGCTGCTCTGAACGCATCACGATTCTGGGCAAGTCGACCTGCATCAACGAAAGACAAGTTCAGACTCTCTGTGATGTCCTGGATCCACCGTCGTCTAGGTCAACCCCCTCCATCATATACAATAAATCAGCTGCAAGGCGAATGAGAATATTGGATGAGAATTTACTGCAGCTGGGTCAGGACATTCACAGAGGAAAGACACAGTTTAACAGAATTTTCTTCAAGGATTCCTGCCCACGGACTGACATCAGTGACCATTACGCGTAATTGCGTCTTGCAGGGCAGCAACAAACTCTATCCACATTGCTGGGTCTGTGTGCCTCATCTCTGATTCATGCCTCCACAGTTCGCGGTCACGGTGTTGTTGGTCGGCCTCCCTTTCCTCTCGCCTTCGTTCTGGAATCCATAGCATAGCAGTGTTGGTTATGGTGTCAGGATTTCTTCTGAGGGCATGGGCAGCCCAATCCCATCGTTCACTAGATGTGATGGTGTGCATACTTTTATGAGAATAAATCGGCAAATGACAAATAGAAGGCTTTTGACGAAACGTCCGTACAAGATGTATTAAACTTAATACATATATCTAAGCAGCAACTGCTGGTCGAAAGGAGAGTTACGTGAACAAAAGAATACAGAAGGCCCGAACAACTTCCATTTCATTGGGAATTATAATGAAATAAAAAGAAACAAAGTCCAACACAAAAGTAAGAAATTTTATCTCAAATATTAAGGCAGTGGGAGCCGCGCTAGCGCTGTGGTTAGTGCACTGGCTTCCCAGCTCCGTGATCCATGGTTCGATCCCCAGTTGAGGTGGGATTCTTTTTAGACCGCAAACGGCTCCGGGGTCGACCCAGCCTCATGAACTGGGTGGGTACCAGAGCAACTCTTGAGAAGGTTAATGCGGCCGGCGTGATGCTGACCACATCACCCCTAGTGTGCCGATGGTCAAGAAAATATGGGCCTAACACCATATTCCAAATATGCCTCAATGGGCGTGTAACGGGATCCTTTACCTCCTATTAAGGCAATGCTATTGTGTGTTTCTGACACACAAATAATAGCACACATGGCAACCAAGAAATTACATGCTTGCATAAATGGGTACTTTTGCAAAATGGAAAAATAAAAATGGTATGACAAGATCAAAAATGTGGAATTGATGGTGGGGAAAAAAAAAACAACAAGAAAAATGCAAGTGAAATCAGATATATGGAAAAGATGTTGGCGTTTGATAGCACGCACATTATGGGAATCAGTTGTGAGCATTGCACTTACTCCTTGTTCTGAATTTAAAAACAAAAAACAAAAAAACGACAACAACAACAACAAAACAAAGAGAAGACTGTAGAAAAGACACATACAAGGGATGAAGATGATATGGAGTGAACTCGGGCAGATGGTACAGGGCAAGAAAGCTTGCCTGAACTAATTGAAGTCCTGTGCTTGACAAGGCGCTGAGGGGTAATGAATCAGAGAGTGAATGAGTGAATATGAAGCACGTTGTAGAGAAAGAGCCTCATAGGCTGTTTTGTAAGGATCTATATCAAAAATCCGGCAGAACATAAAGGAATCTCTGACCTGTTTTATTTACCTGCCCGAGAGGTCGATCCTTTGACCCATATATGTGATCTTCCTCTCTTCCCCCACAGGGACGTACAGAGCTTGTCACATGTTGCCAGTTATACGGACTATTCTCCCACGAAATGCCAGAGTGAAGTTGATACAAATATTTCGCCGTTGGCAAACTGTGAACAGAGTGGTACTGTTATTGTGTGCCCCGAGCTGCTTGTTTTTCATTGATAAATGCCTGGTGATCACTTCAGTTTGCAAACAGGCACATTAAGAAAAGTAGTGTTTACTGAATACGTGGGGCCGCGCTAGCGTAGTGGTTACAACACCGCTCTGGCATTGATAAATGCGACGGCATTGGTGATCACTTCAGTTTGGACAAACTCGAGACCTGGCGAGGACATTAAGGAGTGTCGTCGACCAGGGACTGGCGGCTCCTGAGCCGACCCAAAGTACCTCCGAAATCGGAGAGTATTTTGCCTGAATGGCGAGGGTTTCTATGTACAAGAAACAAAGGGATACTCACGTTTGAATGTCAGGTTAAAAATTTAATAATAACCTGAGATTTCGCCTCGAGTATTAGCGGGCGTACGAAAAAAAAAAAAAAAAAAAAAAAAAAAAAAAAAAATGAATACGTTTGATACAGCAGAAAGCAGCAGGGGGGAGCCAGATATGAGGTTATTTCCGAAATAACCGAACCAAAGCTGCAGCACATCTGATAAGAAAACCGTTATTAGAGAAGGGGTGACTGCGGATTTAGCCTAATTAGATAGCCATTAAATTCATCATGTAAAACGAATTGCTACAGAGTCCATCACTGCAAGAGAATATGAATGCCGTGGTGCTGGCTTTCTGCAAGAAGACCAACTTCAATGGTGCATCGTGCTGCATTATTCAGAAGTATTCTGACTTTCGTAATTTCCTCCTTTACACTTCTTATTACTCTTATAGTTGTAAGAATGCCAGTCCTTTCTCTCATCATCAACGTTTACGTCGGATATGTCATGATTATGCGTGAGTTCAGTCGTCCACATGTATATCCTGAGTGTGTTTTTCCTGATACTCTTAATCGCATAATGTGTCACTTGCCAGAAGAGGTACTCACCAGAAAACTACTCCTAGATCTGGTAGACCAAATCTCATCTTAATATTCCATCATCCTAGTTTGATGGTTAAAAAAAAAAGTCACCACATGTTGATTCTGCGGTCTAATTCCAAGACTTGTGTGGTTTGTTTGTCTTGATGACCCGTTAGTGGCATATTCCAGGGAACTGCTTTTTCAAAATCCCCCATTTTATCAAAGGGATCTTTACTTGTCAACGCAGGAACCTCATCTATGCTATTATTTGTAAACTATATGGCGCAACAGGTAGGTCGATAGATTTCGTAAGCATTAGACGGACATTTCACACAGGGCTGAAATCTGTGGCTGTTCACTTTTATGGCTCAATTCATTCTTGGACCTCTGACATTCAGGTGACAGCGACTCGCTCATGTCATGGTGATGATAGAACTCGCTTCCCTGTGGAGAATTGCATACTTTTTAAAAATGAATTGTCTTTCTCCTTATGAATTAAATGTCCAGCATAATTTTATCAATATATCTGCTACTCGGTGGCAGTTCACTATTTCTTTGCCGTTTTTTCCCCCATATTGCAGGTGTGTAGGAGTTTTAGTTTTAAACGTTGCTTTGTTTCGAATCGGTTTTTGTTGTTGTTGTTGTTGTTGTTGTTGTATTAGCATTTGTATTTACCGACGTTACTATCTGATGTCGTCACTTCCGACTTCGGAATTTTCTAGACGGAGGTGTCGAAGACGCGTTGAGGCAGTTATGGCCTGCGTCTAGTATGTGAAGTGTTAAGAGAAGGGGGGAGAGAGAACGGCGCTATTTCGGGTTTTCGTAATAACGTGGGATCCTTTGTCTGTTTCATATATCTACCTAGGAGCTGAAACGTGACTTCATTCAGTCCTCCTAAATCTGCAGTAGACAGATTACTCGTGCTAGAAAATATCTTGTATATTGAAAAGTTCTGAGTTTCTTGGCAACATTTTGCCGAGTTCTAGACTACCATTATATTGAAGGATTTTAGTTCGTGGTATTAATCTGTAGTTCTGGGAGAAATATCTGTGAAGAACTAAAACATTTTTTTTTTCTTAAAGACTTGGGTGTATAAAGTAAAACCTGTCTAGATTGCATTGGCATCCAGAACGACAGAGTACCCAGTACATAAACTTATTTTTAAAGATTTAATGAAGTAACGGGCCCATCGAGCCTGATTTAATTCTTCCAGAGAAAAACCTCAATTACATTTCAGCCCTTGTGGCAAGCAAAATATTAATATCAGTAACATTCCGACGGAGTTTTGACTAGTGGTGGTGTGACCAAATAAAGTCCTATACTGAGAGAAGGCACCGACCTGACATTCCTCATTACTAGAAAACTAAGCTATTGACACTGTGCTCGCTGGTAACGTTCGTGTCTGGACAATTTTAATGTGACAGAACCAGATATCCTAAAATAAGTAAAACCAAGAAAACGTTCCCTGAAGTAGTGAATTCAACCCGTCTTTTTTGGAACTGGGGTTCTCTTGGCCAAGACTACCATTGGAGAGTCTGTATGTGCATGTCCTAAAAATTGTGTTTCCAGAAGTTGCTACCAAAGCTGTAAGTACGAATGAAAGCACGTGATCACGGCTGACAGAATAGAGTGAATGCAGGACTGAGTGATTCCTTTATTGTTGTATTTTGGCACCCATTTTGCTGTCTTAAATTTCTTTATGCAAGTTTGTTGCTAACAATATTTTCCTTAGGATAGATCAGAGTATCAAAGTCTGTTCATACCTTTAAAGGGAAATCTTAGACTAAATCATAGGTATCCGTGACTCTTTGGGGCTATCACTTTTCTTCTAACAGGACTGTGGGCTTTACATCGAGGGAAAGGATCATACCAATGGGTCTATCATTCATGTAGCAATTCATTGACTTTATGACTATTTGTATATGTTTTGATGTAATTTTATATGTTGTGATGGAAGTTTATTATGATAATTAAACTTCACATAAACTTATTCCAGTGTGTCGGTCAGTTCGTTCCCAATTATCTATATTTCCATTGTCATAGTTTCACGTCTGTGTGTCTATTGTAGTCACTCCTGTGTGTGTGTATGGGAGGTATATATATATATATACTACTATATATTATATTAGATTTGTCTGACTAATCTAACTCTGTTGTAGATGATAGGCTGACTGAGAGAAGCTTCTCGAGTGTCAGAGACAGAATCTACTATATTTCCTCCACCTCACTCGTGAAATCTATTTCTATTTTATCACCTCCCACTGAGCTATCACTTATTTCTATGTCTATTCAGAAGGGACCAAACTAAGTCTTAATCACCTATCACAAATCTATGACAACCACAAGATAATGGTTTATATTACTTGACTGTTTTATCAGTTCATGTTCCTGATATCATTGTTTTCTGCATTTTTGTTCATTAGATTATTTGCCAAATTTGTTGTTCGTTTCTAGTTCTGTATTTTCATTTGCTTATTAATTTTACGCTTTCCTCGTATTACCTGTTTTGTCTTTCTTTCCTTTTTTTTTTTTTATTTAGTGTTGCTTATCTTATATTATTTTTTTTTCAACGTATATTTTAGTGTCCTTTTCTCTTAACTTGTCAATATTTCTTGCCTGTATCTGTTGTTTGTGACTGTGGTTGATGAAAGGTAAACCCCGCACGTCCCGTGTTTTGAGTGTATCATTCTGTTGTAAGAAAAATTACTCAGTACCAGTTGTTATCAGATTTAAACAAATTCTTTATTGCGTTTGTGTTGCGATGTTTGTGTGTTCTTTTTAACCGTTCTCGGCTTCATTTATCATACACTGTCTGTTTATTAACCTTTTGAACCGATCTCTATATCGTTTGCCCAGTAGTATTTGTTTATTAGCCTTCCGAGTAATTCTCTATCTCATTTGGCGTATAATGTCTATGCATTATAATTTTAGGCAAGCTGTAATGCGTTTGCACCAATGTCTGCGTATTGTCTTGCTGGACCCTTCTGGTTTCATTTGCCATGTCGTGTTTATTAACTTTTTGAACCGTTTTCTATTTCATTTCGCCGTGTATGTTTGTGTATAGTCTTTTTGAGTCATTCTCTATTTAGTATGTCATGTAATGTCTGTTTATTGTAAATTCATGGCAGCATGTCACCTGACAAACATAGCTTCAAGAATGTAGCTTCCACTTTTAGCCACTTCATTAACATGTCCTGGTTAGTATCACCATCTTCTTCCGCTTACTGAAACTTATAAATGCATCTATATTTTGGCCGTTAACAGTACATTCCTGCCTACTCATTTAAAGTACTGCTATCAGCGAGACGCAACAGTGGAGTCCGGAATGTTCCGTTAGCACGGGAGCGGTAAATGATTTAGGCCCACTTCTTTATCGTTAATTAGTGGCATTAATTGCCAGAGAGGAAGGTTTCTTGGCAGGCCGCCACTGAGTGTTTGCGACTCTTTTATCACCAATTAGAATATACCGCTCACCAGATTATCACCTATTTAAAAGTTCACGGCTCATCAAATAGGGGCAGTTGTTACAATGAGCAGTTTGACTGCAGAATGAGTTAGATAGAGGAAAAAATGGAGAATAATTATGAGCAGGTACGGACTGAATGGTCGGGCAGTTGGGCAGTACCCACTCTCCCCTAGCCTCCATCTAGCTTAATCACCTGTGGGCCGGGGGTTCTATGGTCCTTATTGCCCCTGCGGTCCTGATTATTGTCCGCCCGCCAATGATTATAAGAAAGATCCAGGAAGATATTAGATGAATTGTGTGAGAGCCACGATGAAAAAGTGGTAAGAATACCTTGGGAGGAACTGATGAAGAGAACTTGCGCGAGAGGATTTTGAGGAATTACACTTATGATGGCACTTTGTTGGAGAAGTAGGGCAGCAGAAATGAAAGAGGATAAAGAACACACGCTGACAAGAAGGTGGGGTTTAGAGAGAAAGAATGTAATTCGTCTTACTTGACAAAGTAACTGCCTACGTTGTGACCACAAGGCCTTCATCAGGAAAAGGAATGAAAGCGACAGCTAAGTGAGAAACATGAGAAAATGAATAAAATAAATACAGCCCGTGAATACCCGCTGATACGGGATCGTGCGATGAAAAGAAGGAAGGGAAGGAGACATTTAAGGAGGAGTGAAACAGAGCAGTTAATAACTTGACTTGAGTATTATGTTGTTGTTATTCCGATTCCCAGGGATTCAAGTTATTCACTCTTTTACCCTTGCAACAATTTGGAGGTGTCGGTTTTGGGCTTTCTTGCAGCCCCAGAGAACTTCCCCAACTCAGCAGACGCAGCTGGCGGAGGTCACACCAGACCCACTAATTGGCATGTGTGCAATGCCACGAGAAGGATGGTTTTCTAATCGTCAAGAGGGTCAGCTTGAGTATTAAGGAAGGGATTCACTTCAGCATAGGAAAATCCTGGTCCAGAACCTCGCGTGCTGTAATTGTTTCTGGTTTGACACACGTCGCTTTAAGATAGCTGCGCGAAAACTGCGACTGCGGCCCTGAACGTGAGAGGGTGAAGAGACTGATACAGGGGTTAGAACAGACGCTGGAAAGGAAAGAGAAAGGAAAACAGGAGCTTAGATCCATGTTGCCTCCACCACACGTACCCAACTCTTCTGCAGAAACCCGGTCTAACACAGAGAAGCGGCACCAAACACCAATGACACCACCACACGATGCCGAGAGGTCACCTGCAAACACTATAAAGGAGGTGGAAGAGACAACTCTTCAACACGGACCGGCTCAAGAGGTAGACAAAAGTGCAGAACAACAAAACGTCACCTCACAGCCAGCTGCTGATGAGGAGACAACATCATCTGAACTAGACGAATTAGACCCAGAAGATATCGCAGAGACCGCTATGGACGAACTATACAGAATGCGTGAAGACAGAGACGAGTTCCTTAGTCTCACTCCAACATTGAAAGAAGCACTATTTGAGGCGGCTCCAGTGTCAGACATCGAGATACGCCGGAATTCAACAGAGAATAGCCAAGTCCCCCGTGGTGATCAAGAGAAGCAAAATCATGAGCAGACGAGACAGAAGGGAGATGCCGCCCAGGCGAACTACGAAAAAGCAATCACAAAGAACAGGATCAAGAGCGCAAAATAAAAATTACGCAGTTGTCCGAAGGAGAAGCCACACTCAGGGCACTCCCGGACGACAAAGTAATCAATATCCTGGAGAAAGTAGTAGGCAAAAGAGGCATAATAAGTATCAGAAGGCACCAACAGGGAGTGATACTTGCCCTGAATGATACAGAAAAGACTAAATCGCTGATGACTGCTCTGACATCCGGGCCTAAAGAATATCAACTACCACACCGGATCAAAATCCAAGCAGAAATCTACAATGAAACCAAGAGAGTAGTCATCAAAGGGATAGACACAAGCTTGTCAGACACAGAGGCCCTCAGCTACATCCAGGCCGAAAACCCTCGGTACAGATTCACACACGCAGAAATGCTTAAGTCCTGGAACAAAGAAGACACCAGACTGATAATAGTGACTCTACAAGGGAAAACAGTCCCGGAAAACATCACTATCCAGAATAGACCTCGAAGAACACATGCCTACATCCCACCAGTGATACAGTGTTCAAAGTGCCAGGGATTTTCTCACACAAAGAACACGTGCAGAAAAGAGACGGCCTGCAGATACTGTGCGGGCAGCCACGAATACAAAGACTGCCCAAAGGCAAAACAAGACCGCGACTACAAAGCACCAAATAACAATAGAAAATGTTCCAACTGCCTCGGAAAGCACGGAGCACGATACAGAGGGTGTCCCGAATACCAACAAACAAGGCAAATAATTACAGTTGCCATTGGAAAGGGGATATCGTACCAAGAGGCAAAAAACACACTGAAGGCAAGTACTCAAGGTAATAGGCGCCAAGACAGCCTAACAGAAAAGGTCAGACAGCTCACGACTGAGGTGAAAGATCTAAAACAGCAACTGCGAAAGGAGAGAGAAAACCGGCACCCACACAAAGACAGAACATCAACGGCCAGATGTGAAGAAATCCCTGATAGCTCGGAAAGCGCGAAACAACAACAATTCATGAACGACATGAAAATAATACATCAAGACATGAAAAGAATTCAACAGCAGGTAGAAGAAGATGTCAGGAAACTGATAGAACTGAAAGAAGGAAACGAAGAGGTACTGAAGAGAATAGAAGCAGAAAGAATGACAATTGAAGAAATAACATCAAACACAAAAGATATTAAAACGAACGACCAACCAGACGAAGAAGTCATCGAGGAAACGCTGGAAAAGCTACTCCCAACAATTATAGAAAAAGCGCTATCTAAGATACAAGAGCAAAGGAAGACACAAGAAACAGAAACAAGGAGGGCAAAAGCACACAAAACCACACAAGCCAGATAGTGAGGCAGGACATAAAAAACACTATAAGCGGCACGGCACCACAACCGGACAAACAAAGAGGAATCCAGACAGCCAGCTAGTGGTCCTTTTCAGGACCAGTCCTTTTCAGGACTAGGAAAGTGATACCAGCGAAGATATCAACACACTATATACCCCAATATAACCGTTTGTAACCCTTCATTGGGTTTTGGTTGAACAGGGTAATACAGCAAAATAACAGACGGAACTAACTAACTAACTGCGACTGCGACATTCACTGTCCCGAGCCCAAGCCATTGACACGCTTAGATAAGAATACGTTATCAGTCTGTATTTATATCGATAACGTCCTTCCTGTGTCAGTCTTCGAGGTCATGTCACATTTTATTACGTCTGACAGAATTTAAAAAAAAAAAAGTTAAGTGTTGAGTGAACACAGACACTGATGGACACGCGTGTAAAGATAATTTTGGACCTCTGTCCTCTAACATTACGATGCAATGCCTGTGTGTTACCAGGTTCGGATTGAGAGAAAAGAATAGTAACGTTATAACCTGATATACATGTCGTGAAGGGCGACTAGGTAGGGCTAGGCAAGGGACTGGCTTCTCTCCCACCTCCAGTCGTGTTGAAACGTTAGGCTACAAAAACTTCAGCACGGAGAAGAGAACTGGAGTCAGACATGAAATGGACAAGGACGAAGTGGAACTACTTTGAGCGGATGGCTGTAGTAGGAATTTGCATACACCCGTTAGACAGTGTAATTGTCACAGTGTAATTGTCACAGTGTAACTGTCACAGTATAACTGTCACAGTGTAACTGTCACAGCGTAATTGTCACAGTGTAACTGTCACAGTGTAATTGTCACAGGTTAATAACCAAGCGAACTTTATTTTTTAAAAAAATTAGCATATGCCATCGACCCCAGGCAGTTCAGAAAAATGAACGAAAACAGATTTATGTGAGGAAAACGTGATTTGTTATAACTTAAGGTAGATTGTGAACAAAAGACGTACCAGGTGTAAACAAAGACAGCATCGATGGCTTGATTTAATCATGCTAAGAAAGACAACAATGTTATAGTTTTTTTTACACGTCAACATGTTTACGGTTTAAAAAACACGAGAAAAGCATTTTCATACTTTACGTAGATATAATGAATTATAGAGCCAGACAGAAAATTAACACACGTTTTCAGTTTCTTGAGAAAAACGATTGGGAAATGAATTAACGACATTTAAATTAGGGCGGCCAGACGTCCGGATTTGCCCGGCTTTTCGCGCCCAAAACTGAGCGTCCGGTCTGATATTTTTTTTTAAATGTTGAAATGTCCGGCTTTTATGTTATTGGCTCAATTATTCACGTGAAAGACACCATTTTGACAAATCTTTACTGGATTCCGATTTCTGAGTACAGAAATTCTGTCAGAATTAAGGATTTTTATCTCCGCAAAATCGACGGATCGCGCAAGTTGCCAACAACACTACCGTAAGTTGTCATGTCGTTCAATAGTTTATAATATACTGTTCAAAAAAAGAAACGCATAGTTACTGAAGGCACACACATAGCCATAATTTTGACATTCAATAACTTTTTAATTTAATGAGTTAATTGTTCCAATTGCACGCAAGAATACCTTAGGGTTCAACCAATCATCAATTGACAGTTGTTTTGCATCTGGGTCACGAGAGCTTTTTGGCGTACGGGCTTTCCCGTTAGTATGGTGTGTGGCCTCCTCTTGCATCGATCAGCGACTGGCATCTCCTGGGCATGGATGCGATCAGACGTCTGATGTAGGCCTGTGGGATGGCTGCCCACTCTTCCTGGAGTGCCTGGAACAGATCACGACGATTGGCTGGAGCAACGTCTCGGCGACAAACACGTCTATGCAGCTCATCCCACAGGTGCTCAATCGGACTCATGTCTGGAGACAGGGATGGCCAGGGAAGGGTGAGAATGTTGTTGGCAGTCAGGAACTGCGTGGTCAACCGTGCACAATGGGGTCTGGCGTTGTCCTGTTGAAACACAGACCTTTGGGCAGCCAAAAGTGGAAGGACATGTGGTCGAAGAATTTAATTGACGTATCGTTGCGCATTCAAGCCTCCTTTAATGTGCACCAATTGACTCCTTCCGTTGTAACTGATCATTCCCCACACCATTGCACCTCCACCACCGTGCGGCGGAGCTTCAACGCATTTTTGGGCAAAACGTTCATTTCGCCTACGGTAGACCCTACGCCGTCTATCATGACGCTGCAACAAAAAGAAAGATTCGTCACTAAACCAGACACGTCTCCATTGATTGTCAGCTGCCCAGGGACGATGCTGGTTGGCCCAAAGAAGTCGATTTTGGCGATGGCGGCGCGTAAGGACAGGTCCTCGGTGAGGTCGTTGTGCCCAAAGTCCAGCGTCATACAGTCTATTCCGGACAGTTTGATCAGACACATGACGTCCTGCAGGCAATGACTGGGCAGTTGAGGAAGCTGTTGTAAACCTGTCTCTGAGGTGACGAAGCCGAATAAAACGATCCTCCGCTGCTGTTGTCACTCTGGGTCGTCCACTGCGATGCCGGTCTTCAACTGAGCCAGTGGCTTGGAACCGGTGCCAAAGTCGACTGATGGTACTCTGATGCAGTTTAGATGCCTTGCAACCTGACTTTGACTTTCGCCTGCATGCAGTCGGCCAATAGCAATGTTCCTTAAATTTATCGATAGAGACGCCATAAATGTCTGCTTGAAAATGAACTGAATTTTTGTGTGTGTAGCGTTATCCTTTTATATGGTTTCAGTTGCGTAGTTAGTGAATAGTGTTCACCCCAAATTGTGTTGCTTTCACGTGCGCGCAACATGAGATGTCAAAAATTGCGTCATAAACACTGCAAAAACGAACGCAATTCAGGTCAACACGTGCATTTGACACTGTAAAGAACATTTGAGGCTGGTTTTTATATACCCTAGCACCAAATTTTACTTACAAACTCATAAAAACGCGCCCTCGGATAGCTATGCGTTTCTTTTTTTGAACAGTATAGATTACTATCATATTTAACCCAGGTTAAACGCTGTTTAGGTTTATTGGCATTTGTTAAGGGAAAACATAACAGACAAAACGGCATGAATAAGAACTTGGGGCTGGATTTAGTCAATTATAACTTCGTTGTCTATTGCAAATTACAAATAATATTAACCTTAGTTCGTACTGCTTTTATATTTATTGCAATTTGTTTATTATGAAAAAATACACGAGTATAGTAATGGGTTTGTTAAAATTGAAACCTCGTCTGTTGCATTTTACAAATAATTTTAACTTTAACATCGAATGTACCATTGATTAATGGCATTATATTATATTTATGTTACAGATACCCGCTCAAAATGCCAAAACGGAAGTGTGCGTTCACGGATGAATTGAAAAAAAAAATTTCAGTGCTTTTCCAGTGGTCGACAAGAGTATGAAGCAGAATGTCTTGTATGCAGAGGCGGCACATTTGTATCAGTAGCAAATAAAGGTGCATCTGATTTTTAAAAAAACATATAGAAACAGAAAAGCACAAGAAAGCACTTGCGTCTGAATGTTTGCAATCAAAACTAACATTTTTAACTAAAGAAATAAGCGAGGAAAGGTTTGAAGTTGCCGCGGCCGAGGGTGCTTTTGCTTTTCATACTGTAAAACATCACAACTCTTTCAGATCAATGGATTGTACTTCAGTGTTACTCAAGAATGCTGTCCATGGTTCAGAAATTGCCAAAATCTCATGTGCCAAAACCAGAACAGCTGTTATTATCATTTCTGTGATTGCACAGCATTCTACTGAAGCAGCTTTGGAAGCACGGAAGGAAAGCAGCATTCCATACTTTGGCGTTTCCACTGATGGAAGCAATCACGGCTCTGTCAAAATATTTCCAATACTCATTCATTATTTTGACTGGAAAGTTGGTGGTTTACAGTCTAAGTTAATTGAGTTGCAGAATACACAAAATGAGACAGCAGAAACAATTTCAAAATATGTAACAGACACCATGATACAATATGACCTCTTGGAGAAGTGTGTTGCATTTACTGGGGAATAGTAACACAATGTTTGGTAGAATTTGGCGAAATGCAGAGGGTAACAATTCATATGTATGTAAATCTGATTTTATTTGATCTTTGTTTAGAAATTTGATGTTGTAAAGTTTAAATGATAATAAACAACAAAAGAAACGTAACTTTGTGTGTTGGTCAGACCCATACCCAATTAACCGTAGTTTTGTCACGTTTGTGTGTCTAGTTGTCACATAGCTGTGTGTGTGTGTAGTTCAACTTATATTTATATGTATGAGGAGGGCAAGGTTGTCTTGTACTAAATTATAGTCGTATAGATGGGCTGGACTAGATAAACTTACTCATTCCAGAGACATATCTTCTCCTTAAGCTATTCACCCGTGAAATCTATTTCTCACACCTTTTTCTCACGTTCTTATCAACATTCACTCTACTCAGACGGGCTAAAAATAACTCTCAACCTATCTGTACGACACCGGACATATTTGAATGAGCTCCTCCTAACAATGGCATAGTCGATCACCGACTTCTCATTCTTTGTTGGTTCACATCTAGTGTATGCCGTTTTTAGGAACC
Source organism: Oreohelix idahoensis (assembly GCA_024509875.1). NCBI lineage: Eukaryota > Metazoa > Mollusca > Gastropoda > Stylommatophora > Oreohelicidae > Oreohelix > Oreohelix idahoensis. The sequence continues at coordinate 184,370 of JAMPIV010011501.1, read as the reverse complement.
AGAAGTATTAACGCTAGGAGAGAGGATTTTTTCAATCGTTCGAAGCAAGATGTAGGAGCGAGAAAATCGCCTGTCCACGCGTTAGCAGTAGTGTGACAAAGTGATAGGTTAGAATAGGAACTTTATATGTATTGCAAGGCTGGGGAGCCTATGGGCTTTCCTTCCAACCCGGTCAGGAGCTTCGCTCCTTTCCACCCACAGAGGGTTTGTGCTCAGCAGCCGCTCGGGTTATTCCAGTCCCCTGGTCGAAGGCACTACTTCAAATGTCTTCGACAGGACTCGAATTAATCCAGTCCAAGTCCCGGTCGAAGACACTACTCAAATGTGCTCGCCAGGGCGCGAACCTGGATCACCCGATCGCCAGCGCAGTGTGGTAATCAAAACATAATAAAAAAACATTTTATATTTTAGGAATCCATTCATAGACCCCAACGGGCCCGTGGACCACAGGTTATGAAACCCTGTCTTACAAGAATCTGGCACCAGAATCCTTTATGTGCTCTTGCAGTGCTGGTTGTTAGTAGCCTATTGTAGCATGCCTGAGGGAACAGTAGGCCCCGCCTAATTTTTCTGTGTCCCCTCTGAGAACCTCAGAGCTACCCGGGAAACTGCAGGCCTTTCACATGGTTTATCATAATTTGTTGGTAAGGCAACTTCATACTTTACAGTGCATTATCCTTAGCAGTTGTCTGACGATCTGTCAGTGTCTGTCTGCGCATGTCTGTCAGTCTGATATTGTTATCTTTAGTAATGGTTTAACTTACACAACAAAATCTCAATCAATCAATACCCTTTAGCTCCATAGGGAGCCTAGGCCTTCAACAAATACATGCCCAGTCCTCCTGTCACGCGCCATCCGCTCGTTCTTTCCAAGTTTTCCTAATCATTTTCACCTCTGTATCTAGTTCTCTTCTCCGTGTGTTTTTTTTTTTTTTTGGGTCTACCTCTGCCTCTCATTCCCTGTGGATTCCAGAACAAGGACTGCCTTGTAATGCTATCAACAGGTTTCTTCTACTTGTGTTCTATCGATCTCCAGCGTCTTCTTCTCATCTCTTGTTCCACTGACACTTGTTTGGTTCTTATCATCATCAAGACCACATTTGTGACTGTCATACCATTTTAATCCTTCTATTCTGCGCAGGTACCCATTTATGAAAGTCTGTAGCTTTTTAGTTGTTGTATTTGTTGTTCTCCATGTTTCAGAGCCGTATAATAGGACTGACTTGGACACAATCTCACCTGTTAAATTTTGTTTGTTTGTTTGTGGTGATTGTTTTTGAGCTGTATGGGGGAATGGGGTGTGTTTTCTGTTCATTTATTCTTTGTTGTTACGCTGTATATATGTTTGTGTGTAAGGTTTTTTTTTCTTTATGTGTTTTTTGAACACGTCTATGAGGTCACTAAAAGGTGTTGTATGCATTGTGTCAGGTGTTTCGTGTTTCCGCCATAGAGTGCCATTTTTGGAGTGTGGGGTTCCTGGTTATCTGAAAACGAAACCCAATTTTCCTCTATCCCTTTATCGCCTTTTCGCCGGCTCTCACTCATAAAAGAACAAAAAAGAGAAAAACTGCACGGAAATAAACAAGTTGTAGGCGTTAAGTCCACACACACCTGTGTGTACACACGGAAGTTTTGGTCCTGTCGGTAAACGTAGAGTTTAGCTGGCACTTTTCTCCTGCCACTCTGCATGAATACATCGAACGGAGAAAAGTAAAGGAAACAAATACAAGAAGCTTTATGGATATGTGAGACGTCAAGCGGAGAACATCTTCAGTAAACAGCATGAAGGCTGAACGTGTGCCTGGTTGCTCTTAAGTTCGCACCACTAAAATATCTGGAAGTACAAAACAATTAAATCCGTTTACTACCTGCATGGGGAGGCTAATTCCTAGAGTGGTTAGAGCAGGGTTCGTTAATTAATCGATCCACATCTACCAGTAGAACCCGGTTATTGATTTGGTAGATCTGTAGGCCACTGCGGGGGGGGGGGGGGGTGGGGGGGGGGGGGGGGGGGGGTGGGTGGGGGGGGGGGAGAGACACGACTTTTTAAAGGAGGAAAATTTCGAACTAGACCTCTTCCACCGGCAGTTAAGATCGTGGTGTCCCCAGTTTCAAAAGTACATTTTTCCACATTCCCAATAAAAACGCGCAAGCTGGCTACTGAAATATATTCGTGAACTGCATGAGATAGGAAAGCATTCTTTTTTTTTTCTTTTTATTTGGCTTAAGGGTCATCTCTCCCTCGCGACAAAGTTACCAGGTTCCGGGTTCGAAACCAGGTAGCTTCACGCTCCAGTCTACGTAACTGTAAATGTGTATATGGCTCTGCACTTCATTAAGGGAAAAAGGGACCAAAAGATGCAGCAATAGTGAATGCAGTCAGCGACCCATAGCTTGACTGCTTGCATAAGAGTCAGTGAACCAGAGCTGACCATGACCGTACTCCACCTCCACGTGGTGGTCCTGGAAACAGTCTGCAGCAGTGCAGTCTGGCTGAGCGAGTACGGATCGCAGAGAAGGATCGCAGAGGGAAGGCAAACCCGGTCCCAAATGCCCTTCTGCCGTGCTGAAGTCGGATGTGTCGACCGAAAGGTGCAGATATCACAGCTACGGCGTAAACAGACACAACGCAACCACCGTCCTTTTCAGGGCGAACGAGGAAGAAGAAGAAGAAGAAAATTAAGGGAAAACAAAGGCAGCAAGGAAGCTTTACATTTATGCCACCTGCTTGGTTTGCCGGGGCGGCTGTGGGAATCGTGCCAGCCGAGTAACTAAAGCTTTGTTCTTCACTGCTGCTTGATATGTTGTGCCTCAGACTTCACGCATAATAATTAATAAATAAACAAACAACACACAAAGGTATGTTATCAGGCACTCAGAGAGAAATAAAGAAGTAGAAGACCAGACAACAGAAAAATAACAGAAGTGATAGGCTTACCGGGAATCGAACCAGGACCTTCCGAACGGCACCCACCGCCTAGACACGGGAGCGAACCGTCACTATCCACTTATGTAATTATCATTATTGCAGCGTCCGAGTGGCTGGGCGTTTTGGAAGCTTGCTTCTCGAAGTTGTAGGTCCCGGCTTCGAAACCAGGTCGCGTCACGCTGCGGTCTAACAGGTAAAGGTGGGGAAGTGAAGTGTTAGAGACTTTACTATACTAGATCAAGCTTTATGAGGTGGAATGACCGGTTCCCTTCATCGCTACCTTTACCCTTCCTAACTCAAGAGCAGGCTCATATGCCCATTTACAGCTGGATAGGCCGGTGCTTGACGCTACCAGATTTGGATCCCGCAACCCAGTACTACCCAGTTGTAAAAATGAATACCTAATTTGCTCTGACTTAGGAAAGGTAAAGGCAGCGAGGAAAGGAGCTAGTCGCCCAACTTTATAAAGCTGAGACCTAGTACAGATGAGGTGTCTTAACATGTCACTCCCCTACGGCAGTATGTGATGTGTGACTACCTTTACTTATAAACGCAGCGGCCGTCGATAGTCGTTCAGAAGCCCAAGCGGGGGTCGGAGTGGCTAAGAGGTATGGCGTCCGCCTCGAATTCTAAAGGTACTGGGTTCGATTCCCGGTAAAGGAAATATAATTGATGGAATAATTTTTTTTTCTTTCAGAACCAGTGGTCCTAATGATGTCGTGCTTCCCCCTGGTCTCCTGGGTAGTGAGATCACATGCCTAGCCTTTTCGGATTAGGGTTTTAAAAAAAATGGATTTCTTGTGTTCAAATTGCGCACGTTAAAAATCCCATGGCAGTTGGAAATCGTAAATAGGGCCGCTTCCCTGGCAACAATTTAATAATTAGAAACCTACCCACCTCAAAATTATTTATAGAATGTGTGATTCCTATATACACATTGGGATTCTCACCGGTGCTACGGAGTTCGTGCACTGAGCTGAGATCCTCTTTGTGTGATCTAAGGGAGGCGATCGGAGCACAGATGGAGTTGTCCATGTGCAGTGAAGATAGTCCTTAAAACCAAACCAAACCAAAAATGGGTACCTAATGTGCTCTGAGTTAAGGAGGGTAAAGGCAGTGAGGAAAGGAGCGAGTCACTAGCACAGATGAAGTGTCTGAATATTTCACTCCCATACGGTAGTATGTGATGTGGGGACTACGTTTACTTATAAACGCAACGACCGTCAGTAGTCGTTCAGAAGCCCAAGACGTGTTAATTGTTTATTGGCAGATAACTTGATGGATGAATCTTTCATCTTCTCAGCAAGAACGGGAAGAAGATACTAATTTCAAATCAGGTCCCACAGTAAAACATTAAAGTCGTAGATACAGAGTTACCGAGTTACCTGAGGGACCAGTTGTTCTAGCCTAATTTTTCTGTGTCCCCTCTCAAAACCACAGAGCTTCACGAGGCACTGCAGGCCTTTCAAATTGTTTATCATATTTGGTTAGACTTCATACTTTACCGTGCATTATCAAGCAGTCGTCTGACGATCTCTTAGTGTCTCAACGCGCATGTCTTTCAGGCGGATCTTGTCTTTTTGTTTTTGTTTTTTGTGTGTTCCAATGTTTGCTAATGCTTGGTCGCTTCACGTTCCAGTTTACCCAGCTGTAAATGGGTACTTCGCGCTGTTCTTGAGTTCTTCATCAACATTTTTATTTGCGATCCTCACGGAGCATGGAGTCACCACTACAACAAGCCGCCTTGTAGGAAGCTGCACTAAACATTTACATGCTTTTATAGCGGATGTTTCTGTGGCAATCTGTTTTACATGTTGAGGTTCCCAGCCCCGTGTACATGTTCATATTAGTCCCGTGGCACGACATGTCAGATGGTGCAGTATTTCCATTCTTTCTTTGTCTCTTCAGAGACACCCCCGCCCCCGGAACTACACACCTTTTGAGTTAGGGACTTAGTAAAGGCGAAGCGTCTAACGCATTACTCCCCTGCGGCATCATCACTATGTTCCTTTTCGTGCCTTATTCAGCATCGAACCACCACTGCAGCGGGTGTCATTGCAAGAAGCCTGCACTAAACATTCACATGCTCTTGAAGCGGTGGTTTTTATGGCATTTGTCTTACATAATGAGGTTGCCCAACCTCCTGCGGCATAATGGTTAATGAGCCGCGGTATCACAATGGTTAGTGCACTCGCTTCCTAGCTCGGTGGTTCTTCTTCTTCCTCGTTCGCCCTGAAAAGGACGGTGGTTGCGTTGTGTCTGTTTACGCCGGAGCTGTGATATCTGCACCTTTCGATCGACACATCCGACTTCTGCACGGCAGTTTTTGGGACCGGGTTTGCCTTCCCACTGCGATCCCTACTCGCTCAGCCAGACTGCAGTGATGCAATCTGTTTCCAGGACCACCACGTGGAGGTGGAGTAGGGTCTTGACCAGCTCTGGTTCGCTGATCTTGATGCAAGCAGTCAAGCTATGGGTCGCTAACTGCATTCTCTATTGCTGCATCTTTGGGTCCCGCTCGGTGGTCCATGGTTCAATCCCCAGTTGAGGTGGGATTTTTTAGACCGCAAACGGCTCCGGGGTCGACCCAGCCTCATGAATTGGGTACCAGAGCAACTCTGGGAAGGTTAAGGCGACCGGCGTGATGCTGACCACATCACTCCTAGTGTGCCGATGGTCAAGAAAATATGGGCCTAACACCATATTCCCAATATGCCTCAGTGGGCGTGTAACGGGATCCTTTTTCTTCTTTTTATAGTAAAGCAGATTTTTTTTTTAACTGTCTACTACAAAACATATTTACAAACTGCTTTCAATATTTTATGTCCTGCAAAGGAAGGTCGAAAGCTACCTCAGCCTGATACAAGCATAACTCTCGAAGCGGCATAGAGTTTTATCAGACGCAGAAACAGAAAGAAGTAGGAAGCAGAATATCCAGGCCAGCAAAATAATTGATGCATTTTACCAGCTTAGCAGAACGAACGAACGAACGAACGAACTTTATTTTCAAAGGGTTGAGAATTGGGCACGCAGGCCCGTCTGACATTCTGCCCTTCCTTTCTCTCACCTTTCATACTGAATTCATTTATTCTCATATCATTTTACATATCAGAAGAGAACAAGTGGTAAGGTTCAGATTTCGTACGGGTCACAACAGATTGCGATACCACCTATTCAACAAGCTAACGATAAGAACTATCGATGATTGTATTGTAACTGTGGCACTGATAAAATGACTGTTGAACATCTGCTTCAACATTGCCCAACATATAAGGAACAGAGAAAGCACATATGATCGTCACAAGTATCATTCCTGGAAAAAAGCTCTATGGAGACACAAATAGTCTCAAGTTGACCACTGCTTACTTTGAACACATTCAAGTTGATGTCTGAGAGTGTACGAAGACGATAGCGACGAAAAAGATGAAGATGGAATAATAAGACGAAGAGGGGGAGGATGAGGAAGAAAAAAGAATAAGAGAGGGAGGAGGACAAGGAAGAGGATGAGATGGAAGAAGAAGACGACGGTGATGATGATGATGACGGTGAAGATGATTTTGATGGTGATGATGTTGATTATGATGACCCTGGCAGTCAAAAGCTAAAGTCTTAAATGGTTGCAAAAAACGGAGGTCCGGAACGTAGTAAAAATGGCTGAACTTAACTGAAGACCTGCGAGTTTGCTGTCATCGAAAAATTAATTATACATTCTGAGTAAACTCCGTTCGTAATTTTAATAGCAGCACGCTGCATGGACAAAGACAATCTTTTGAGGTCATCGGTTAATTAGTGAGAAATTTTTTTTTTCAAATGCTGGGAGTAAGCTGTTTTTTTTTTTTTTTTTAAAAGATGATATGGAACTACGTTTACTTATAAATGTTACGGCAGTTGTCGTTCAGAAGCCCAAAATGTGTTCTTTGTTTTTTTTTTTTTTTGGCAGATAGCCATTCATATTTTTCCTATACTGCCGAGGTATGTTCAATTCAATCCTAGCTTTATTAAAATTACCAGCTTACAGAAATTTAAAAAAAAAACATTTAAAAAAACCATACAAAAACTCTTCACAAAATTTAAGTCACCCTTTCTTGTTGGATTAATGAAGAATATATATATATATATCCGGCGTGATGCTGACCACATCACCCCTAATGTCCCGATGGTCAAGAAATATGGGCCAAAAACCATATTCCCAATATGCCTCAATGGGCGTGTAACCGGATCCTTTATATATATATATATATATATATATATATATATATATATATATATATATATATATATATATATATATATATATATATATATATATATATATATATATATATATATATATATATATATATATATATATGAGAAAGAGAGAGAATGTCAGAGAGATAGATATATCGGTATATTTGTTCACTCCAGACATGTTCTCTCCGTCTGTCTGTGAATTAGCGCAAACTTAAAATCAATATCCTTGAGTCGTGTCTCACTATCTGCATCAATCTATACCCTGCGAGTGCAATCTTTATTCGAATCTCCCAACTGTTCTACAATCTATACCTTCCTGGCTCTATCTTTATTTGAATCTCTGATTGGTCTATCTTTACTTACTGCTGTTTTTTTTTATTTTATATTTCATAGCCTTTGGCTGTCGTTTCTCAAGGCCACAAAGCTTGATTTATCGTTTGTTTATGTTTGCGATCGTCTCTCTCCTCACCTGTCCGCTTTGTGTTACCTCAGAATAAATCAGACGATTGGCACAGAGCTTTCTATTACTTTTGTCTCTCCTGCTACCCACTCTCCCTCCCGCGTTATGAATTATTGGAATCTTCGTGAGTTTGGGCCATAAAGTTGCTAAGTAAAATATAAAACAATATAGAACATATCAACGGGATCGCTTTACTGTTTATTGTGTGTAAATATAACAATATATATGTATTCTGTGTAAATAGACTTACTTCTTACTGTGTATATGTATTCAGTGTAAATATTGCAACATATATATGTGTGTTTAATGTAAATAAAACAACTTACCCGTGTATTCTGAGCAAATATAACATCATATCTGTGTATTCTGTGTAAAGGTAACAGCTTATTTGTGCGTTCTATGTAAATATAACAATTACATGCGTATTCTCTGTAAATATTGCAACGTATCTATGTACTGTATGTAAATGTAACAAGTCACACACATATGTACACACACGCAAGCAAACGAACTTGGAGAAGAATTACGGAGTAACAGGACCTGCTAATCATTAACTACAATTAATGATACATTTAAGAAATTTTCCAGCGCACGTTTCTCAGAGATAATCCAGTGTCTTTGTAACTGAAGATTTATATTTTGATTACGTTTATTACCTCTTAACGTTTCCTGAGAGTGCATGCAACAGCCCTCTTTCAAGTCTCCGATGATACCATACCATAGCTATCTCTTCAATCTGGTCTTAAAATTTTCCGCATTTCCCAGATGGGGGAGGTCGGGTGTTTGGGGGAGTTCTGAAACGTGCACCTGGAATTCTTTTCTGTATCAAATTGCAGAAAATCTCCAGTTTACACCTGATGGAAAGATTTGAGTATCTTCTGCGTCAACACCAGTAAACTATCTGTGGAATTTAGTACGGTAGTGCTAACACCTGGAAGCTGGCAGTATTTACGAGGCATTTTTATTTTTAAGGGTCGAGGAAACGTGCCACGTGCTAAGTTATTTATAGCGGTATTGAAAGTCCAACGCGAGCGTGTTGGAGAAAAGTAATACCGATGTAGCTTCTGTAGATTCTTCTTCCTCCAGCATCGCGATAACTTGCGGAGGCGAGTTTATTCAAATTCCTCGATGCTGGTTATATCAGCTCACTTGTTCAGTTTTAGGACATGCGCCGTAGAGCATAGTCTTACTATTCTGTTATCTCTTTCTGGACCCAGCTGCAACATCTGGGGATCCATCTGTCTAGGCATGGATCAGGTAGTTACCATCATAGTGTTACTATGTATACTTTGTTTTATTCGTTAGGATGTTTTGCTGATCTTCTGTCCGGTTTCCTTCTGCCACTTCCAGTAATGTTGTCTTCCTTCTCAGGAAAGCCCTGTTTATTCTCTTTCGGTAAGCTTGAAGGGACGTCGTAGGCAGAGTAGAAGGATGAAGTTGGCAGAGTGGGGGAATGTTGTTGGCAGAGTGGAGGGATGACGTTGGCAGAGTGGGGGAATGTTGTTGGCAGAGTGGTGGGATGTCGTTGGCAGAGTGGGGGAATGTTGTTGACAGAATGAAGTGGTGTTGTTGAAAGAAATGTTGTTGCTATAGTGGAGAGACTGTGTTGGCAGATTGGAGGGATATTGTCGGTAAAGAGTGTTATTGTTGGCAGGAGTATAGTGATGGTTTTGGCAGAGTAGTGAGACTCTTTGACTGAGTGGAGGGTTATTGTTGGCAGAAGTCAGAGATTTTGCTGGCAGAGTGGAGGGATGTTGTTGACCGTGTGGAGCAATGATTTTGGCTACTCTCACACATTTATCTCAGTTCTTCATTATTTTTCAGTATTTCTGTATCATCTCTAGCTGTAGATGCAGATCTGATTTGTCTTGTCCGTTCTTCTTCATCCCCGCAATAAATGCTAATTTCTGTCCGTTGGCGTATGTACTTTTTTTTTTGCAGCTGTACAGAATCTCTCTGTTTTTTTTGTGTCTCTCTTTCTCGCCTTTATCTGACAAGATACACACCCCCATTTTTTTTCTTTAAAAAAAAACACACACACACACAAACACGTTAAAAAGATCTCTTTTCAGGCTTTAAAAAGAAAGGGGGGGGGGGGGGGGATTACTGCTGTTCAAGTTTTGTCCACACCATCTCAGAACAATTAATAATTAAATAACATTAATGTTTGTATTTTAATTATTTGTCTTTGTTTCCCTTTCAGAAATTCAAGAAATTATCTGCAACGAGAGTAATTGCCCGCCAGTTCACGAACCCGCATTGTGTCCCCCTGATTCCTTCTTGACAACGTCACGAGTAAAACACGAAGACAGCGGAAGTACAAACAGTAACTTGGATAACAGTAACAACAACAACAACGATTATGTTTACCATGACAACGAAGCAAGCAGCGAGAGCAACAACTTGTATTTATTACCAGAACAGATCTCCTACTGTGTATGTAATACTTCCTTGTGTGAGGTACCGGTTTGTGCTTCAGGGTACAACCTCCATCTTGTTCATAACGCTACCGGTCTTCCAGGCTCGTGCTGCAACGTCTACGTTTGCAACGAGTCAGAAGGTGAGCATTTAGTAGTGGTAGTATTAGTAGCAGTTGGGGTAATGGTAGTCTTAGCAAAGTAGTAGTCTTAGTAGCAGTTGTAGAATTAGTAGTAGTATTAGAATTAGTAGTCTTAGTAATAGTAGTATTAGTAGTAGTCGTCTTAGAATTAGTACCGTAGTAGTCTTAGTAGTAGTAGCAGTATTAGTAGTAATAGTCTTAGTACTATTAGTAAAAGTAGTAGTTGTAGTCATATTATTAGCCTCAATAGCAATTTTATTATTAGTAGTAGTCTTAGTAGTAGTAGTAGTTGCATTAGTTGAAGTAGTCTTAGTAGTAGTAATAATCTTAGTAGAAATAATAGTAGTAATCGTAGTAGTAGTATTAGTAGTAGTAATAATCTTAGTAGAAATAGTAGTAGTAGTATTAGTTGTAGTAGTCTTATTAGTAGTAATAATCTTAGTAGAAATAGTAGTAGTAATCGTAGTAGTAGTTGTCGTGATTTAGTTTGTCTCACAACACGGTTTTCTGTATACTTAGGAGTACCAGACGGTGGACATAAGAAAATTGGTACCACCTGTCAAAGGACATCTATAAACCACTATTGGCGAGGCGTTGCTGAAGATATTGCTCAGTATGTGAATGCCTGTGATCAATGTAGCAAGGTAAATCCCACACGTTGGGAAAATCAACAGGACCCAGACACGCATTGGGGCGGACGTAGGCCTGAAAATAAACATAAACCGGTAGACATAGTGGATAGGATGGCATCTTTTCACCAACCGTCTTCCACAAAACCAGTTACACTGGCAACTCTCCGTGTGGTACAGAGAGGAAACACAACCCAGTCCACCCCGACACAAATTGGATCGAAATATGTGGAACTGGATAAAAATAGCAATGAGGTTAATAGGCCATCTTTGCATATGACAAGACGGGGAATCCCCAAGAAAATCGGTGGTGGACGATTGGTGTGTGCTAATTTGACAGCACAGCCAACACCAGCATACTGCCGTCTACATTAGAGAGGGTACCGGTAACATTGGTTGCTGGCCGGGCCGTATACACAGTCCAGTGGAAGTAATTGATACGGACATGGATTGAGATTTTATATTATATAACCATGCTAACGGGAGAATTGATTTCCTGTAGCAGGAAATTCATTTCCCCATATGAATCATATATTATCGCTCCAGTGAGGTTTAGCTGAGGAAACCCCTGGTGAAAATAGACTCTGCCTGGATTTGGGAAATAATTACAGTAACAGAGTCACTAGTGAATCTAGATAAGGGCATTACCGGATTCCCGTCAAGCCTGAGCTCAGACCATTGCTGGCTGTTCACACTTCGGAGGAGCACTATGAGTTCCTGTGGTGGATTTAGATGTTATGACTTGTTGTTGTTATGTATTTCTATTGTACTGAATGAGGTCAGCTGTGAAGGCCCCTGAATCTAACAATTATTAAGGTGAGTTTTCAGAGTGCCTTTCTGCTACCACCTTATGATCTCATTCAGACTTATTCTTGACTAGTATGTCTGATAGCTACGTATAATGTCTAAGGTAATGTAAGGTGTGTTGTAATAATCTGACAACAAATACAACTAAGAACTCCATGACAAGTATTTAACAACACCCAGAGTTAAGTTTAAATGTGAATTAATTTTTTACAATTTATTTTTCCAGTATCACAATTTTGTGTATACTGGAATTGAAATTCAAAATGATCAATCAAAATATTTACATGCAAATGATTCAATTTATAACTGTATATATTATTGTTCACAAATTTAATTACATGTGTCAATCTGGGACAATGTCACTATACTATAGCTCCTATGAATGGGTACTGTTAGGAAGAACGTTTAAGTTCATCACAATCTGAATATTTATTAAACACTTGGGAAGTGAGAGTAAGTTTTGGGTTGATATATCAAATGCCTGCAGACACTGGCTTAACTTTGTGGCTTCTGATGTGCAGGATGAAGTATAGTCACACCACCAGCTTCCAATAACAAGTCAGGCTTCTGATCTTGAAATAACAAGGAGGCACACAGTTGATACTGCCTCACTTCTTTAGATGCAGAATTATACAGATCTCAGTTGACCTGGGCTCACTTCTAGTCGTGGATGAAACCCTGGAACAATATAAATGCGGCCTACATCACCCTCTGATATACTCTCTCTTTCCCTAACTAAACATTTTAATTCATCCAGATTCAGCATGGTAACTACATAATTAGTTAACGTTCTTAATTGGTTTGTTACCCCATTCATGGTCAAATAAACTTCAAACTACAGTTTGACACTTTCCTTGACAAAGGAAACATTTTAAGTTAATAATATCAAGTCATGTACAAAGACGGTGACTTGATGAAGAAGACGGCCAGGGGTTTTCCTGGTCTTATGTCACAATACTGTTCAACAATTTCCCCATTACTATTTAATTTTATTTTCTCCCAAAGTGTCAGAAAACCTGTCGGGCTTTTCTACAACCTATTACTATATTTCTTAACAACTCTGTGAAACAACACAAAGTTTGATGTTGGCTTCACTCTAGATAATCTTTTCCCCACATAATTTTCATACAAATTCAATAATATATACATAATGATAATAATAATGATAATATAAAGGTTTTCTTTCTTACCGCATCAGAGAAATATTAAACACTAATAGTTTGAATTGAGATAATATGGTCAACTCCAGATCTCTTGCTGGTGCAGATAAGCTAAGCCAAGACAGTACTTTTATCTTGCTTTTAAACAACTTTAGTGTCGAAAATCTCTATCACAAGTGGCCCCGAACACTACTATCCATTAGTTTTATTCTTCCCTTAGTATATTAGGCTACAGCCAATCAGGTACTGTTTGGCTTTTAGCGTCCTTATATTCAAACTCGAACTAAATTTTCAAATCTAGGACTAACTTCCCCTTTATCCCCACCACAGGGCAAACTGAGAAAGATTCAAGTCTGTTCGTCCATCTGTCTTCGTCAATATCTCGGTTAGTTCCTGACAGTTTATAATTCTGACCAATAATTAGTGATCCTGTTGTTACCGGTCACACAGTGATTAAATTTTTATTCTTGTATTCATTATATTCAATAGTATCGTTTTTATTCTTCATTTCATCAACTAACATATTTTTCTATCTTGCCAATTCAAATTTGTAAACACTAACTCGTAGTACCACCAACTATGCTCCTTCCCTTCCCCGTTCCATACTGTATTTTTTCAAAATATTCCACGTTAATCGTATTTTTTTCTTTTCTTTAAACTGCCGTTCTCATTCATTACGAGACAACGCTTGTAGTAATACGTCACAAAAGCGACAAAGTGCTGTCTGTACGCTACATTAGCCCTACTTTTACGCTAGAGATACGTGTGAGTACGGGTTTTGGGCTGTCTCGCATCCGATCATTGTGGTAATATACATTCGCATCTGCGTTACAGAAAAAGGGGTTTTTCTATCGTATTTTTGAAACAAGCTACGACATAGGCATGCACTATCGTCTGCTCGGCTCGCGACGACCAAGCAGAACCAAACGCGTGTCGAAGTGTAGCATTTTCTCTCTCCCTCTTATGCTTCATTTTATTCTTTCGCCGTTTCTGTCTTACTATCTTCTCGGAATAACTAGGCTTTGGTTTTGTGTCAAAATATGTTACGTTAGTGTCCCAAGGTCGAGGCATAAAATCTTAGCACTGACTTTTGGCGTAGGAGATAACGTTCTCCATAACTTCGCTATTTTATTCCTATGTTATTTTTACACTTATAAACACTATATATATATATATATATATATATATATATATATATATATATATATATATATATATATATATATATATATATATATATATATATATATATATATATATATATATATATATATATATATATATATATATATTTCGAGCGGTGAAATCTCGGACATCATCACAGTTCCATATGTTGCTTTTGTGTTGAAGAATGCTCCGAGTGTTTTATCCAGGATGATGAGGAAATTACTGGGTCCCTTACACAACTCAGCTATCACCAGTTTTATGGATGATATCCTCATTCTACAGAAACTTTGGAGGAACATCTATTTTCTCTGGACATGTCGTGGAACAGACTCAGAGAAGAGTAATGGTGACACATTAATTGATAATCAGCAATTAGACAGGCAGCAGCACCTGTGCTGTTTATTAACACAACATGCGGTATTATCCCTGGATCTCAAAATGTTGAGGCAAATTTCTTGAGTAGTGCCTACTTGAAGTCACCCACCTGCAGGAAACCAGGAGAGAAGGAAGGCAGATTGAACCCCATATTGGGAGAAAGCCGTGATTGTAAATCCAGACAGGAAAGCTCCACCAGGTGGTTAACGCTTTTAAAATGGGGGAGCTCTGTCGTGATTTAGTCTGTCTCACAACACGGTTTTCTGTATACTTAGGAGTAAATCTGACCATACCGCACGCCATATGTTGAGAACTCTCTGATACACTAGCCAACGAAAACGCGTCATTCTTGGTGTGTGTTGTAAAACGTACTAGAATGTAACGTAGAGGCCACAAAATTTAAAAAATACAGCTGAACAGAAGAAAGCGGTAAAAGTGTAAACGTCTTGTACCTTTGCCAACCGCATCTGCCTGGCAGACCTAGATGCCCATTAACAGCCTGTTACATCTTGTGTGTATTGCCTGAGGGTTTTATCCTGCAAACTACCAGAAGTATATGAATCATCTATCTCTGTTGAACTCTGAGGTGCAAGTGCTCTTAAAGTTATTGGAGCCAGATACCCAGCGTCTACTGCCTGGCAATTCACAGACGTGTTAGTCCATGGCGGGAGTATGATTGATTTCAACATAGAAGATAAGTGGCAAAACCAAGCCACTGGTCAGCCTATTCAGACTCTACCTCTAAAATATATAATGAAAAGATAAAAATACAGTGTATGATGAATCCTTGTGGACATAAATATGATAATTTCACAGTCCAGTAAGAGTGACAAAACATATATGTATTAGATAATGGTTAATCAAAAGGTAAAATTCATCATATTGATTCATTTTGATAATTGATATTCCATGCTTATTTATTTCATTATGTAAATACATTTGATTCATTATAAGTTACCTAACCGAAAAGAGAAACGGTATAGGTTAAATAAATTGTAAATATGTACCATCAGACTTGCTAAAATTATTTAAATTGTATTATATTATTAGTACCCCTAGCATAATTAGCCATAATAATAGAGAATATTAATAACACATAATATCAGTGGAGAATCGTGAAAGGGAGTAAATAGACTTTCAGGACATCCACTCTCATCACACCTGGAGGTTTATACAGCTGGATTCTACCTTTGATGTCAATACACCTTGATTCTTTTCAGAAAAGGGGGTATTTCTTGTAAGACCAGTCTCTTATCTGGCACTATCCTGGTATCATCTGATACATCTTTTGGTCCAGGATAACTTTAGATTACAATAACTTCATTTCCCTTTCATGACAGTAGTATTAGTTGTAGTAGTCTTAGTAGTAGTAATAATCTTAGTAGAAATAGTAGTAGTAATAATCTTAGTATAAATAGTAGTAGTAATAATCTTAGTAGAAATAGTAGTAGTAATAATCTTAGTAGAAATAGTAGTAATAGTAGTAGCATTAGTTGTAGTAGTCTTAGTAGTAGTAATAATCTTAATATAAATATTAGTAGTAACAATCTTAATAGAAATAGTAGTAGTAATAATCTTAGTAGAAATAGTAGTAGTAATCGTAGTAGTAGTAGTAGTATTAGTAGTAGTAATAATCTTAGTAGAAATAGTAGTAGTAGTCTTAGTAGTAGTAATAATCTTAGTAGAAATAGTAGTAGTAAAACCTTAGTAGAAATAGTAGTAGTAATAATCTTAGTAGAAATAGTAGTAGTAATCGTAGTAGTAGTATTATTAGTAGCATTAGTTGTAGTAGTCTTAGTAGTAGTAATAATCTTAGTAGAAATAGTAGTAGTAGCATTAGTTGTAGTAGTCTTAGTAGTAGTAATAATCTTAGTAGAAATAGTAGTAGTAATCGTACTAGTAGTAGTCGTCTTAGTAGTAGTAGTCTTAGAAGTAGCGATGGCAGTGTTAGCAGTAGGTGGGGGAGGGAGGGGGGGTTGCCTGAAAATGTCAAAAATTGCGTTACGTAATGTGTGAACGGCCTCAAACCCACTCGTCACACTTCTCCTACTGCTAACACTAACACTAATACTACTACTACTTCTCCTACTGCTAACACTAACACTAATGTGGTAAAGTGGGATGATATAAATATCTATAGGGGACTTAGTGTACTGACTGAGATCAGCTGTGAAGGTATCTGTATCTAATAAGTGTGGTGTATTACAGATGACCTTACTTGCTACCACATTTATACCTCAGTCAGAATTATTCTGGAATATTGTGATGACTACGTTAAATGTCTAGGGTTATGAAAATGATGAAGTGTAAGTCACAACAACAACAAACAGATAAACAATTTAATTTATTCCACAACACTTTACAACACTGTGACACTCACACACATATAACACTCTATAAGACTATCTTAAATGAGTCAAGGGTTCTTGTGCGTTTATTCACCGGTTAAATCAAATTCTGGATATTTATTACCCAAACCGATCACCGTACTCTTTCTTGACTGAAAAAAGTGTCATTGTCCTCTCCCCCCTCCCCCGTTGCTTAGAATTTTTTTTAAAACACGCCTGCCGTTCGTAAGGTTGTAGTCACGTAGCACATTCTGCCGTAGGGGAGTGAAGTGTTATAGACTTCGATGTACTGGGTCCCAGCTTCATGAGGTGGGGTGGCCTGTTTCCTTCCTCGCTGCCGTTGCCTTCTCTAACTCAAGATCAGAGGCAGGTACCCTTTTACAGCTGGTTTGACTGATGCGTGACACCTGCTCCCTTTCTCGCTGCCGTTGCCTTCTCTAACTCAAGATCAGAGGCAGGTACCCTTTTACAGCTGGTTTGACTGATGCGTGACACCTGTTCCCTTCCTCGCTGCCGTTGCCTTCTCTAACTCAGGATCAGAGTCAGGTACCCATTTACAGCTGTTATGGAGTGTTAGAGACTTCACCATACTAGGTCCAGCATCGAGAGATGGGGTCTACCTAGCTATAAATGGGTACTTAACTTTGAGTTAGGGAAGGAAAAGACAGCGAGGAAGGAAACTGGTCTCCCCACCTCTCGATGCTGGACCTAGTATGGTGAAGTCTCTAACACTCCATCAAATGTAATTTTTCCACAAGTAGTATGTACACAGTTTATATATATGAACTTTGTATTGACATATTTTATTATTATTATTCTATGTGTGGAATTTGGGAAGTAGTAATATGAGGTAATACTGGTTTTGTTCAAGCTTGGTTGTTGTTTTTCATCATGACTTCAAGTGTTTGATTATCGTGGAAATAGTATTGGGAAAAGTTCACAGTTCCTGTCATTTGAACCAATTAATTGTCCCTTTGTGTTTAATAAAATGTCAATTTTTGAGGGGGCACATAATGTTGAGCTACTCTGGCCACAGAAGCTTATCTTTCGTGATGGCGGCAGGAAAAGACTCCTCTGCTCGATTGCTTCACTGTGTTCTGGAGACACCTCACTGGTCGCTATCTGGACCAAGGAGTATGCTGTCAGCCTCTGGATTCAGCAAAACTCAGACCAGGTGCTGCTTCAATAACTAGGACCACAGTCCCTGAAACAAGAAGGTTGTACCTCCTACTTCAGATCTAATTTATAATCTATTTCCACACTGAACACAATACAGAACAAACACTGAGTTCAGAGCGGTAGGCCAACTGCTAGCTTCATCTGAAACAATTTACACCAGTATACTCCTCCCTAATGGTTACTACGCCTCTGCAATTCCAGCATTATTTCCTTCTAGTCAATAAGATAGGTGTCAGTGTACTATTTGGCAATTCCATGCAGTTTTCTTTTCTCCGACACGTTCGGTTCAGGTTGGAGCACTATCTAGGCCTTGCCTCATGTTCGCTACTGAACCACGCACATATACAGACATAAATTATCAATTTACATTCAATTTTCATTAAAAAGATATCGAATATGTCAAGCTTACCACAATTCATGGAAATAATACACAGATACGTTGACTGGCGATGAATAATGGCACAAATTCCGATCTGCCTCTGTCCCAGACTTTTATTTAGAAAAATATGATCTGGATCTCAACGCACTGTTTCTTAGTAAGTTTATTTTAAAATGTGGCACTGAACTGACGCTCCTAATTGACTATATTGGCGGGTCTAACCAATCGGGCCATGTTTACACAGCTTTTCAAAAAAAGTACCCCTACTCACGTTTCCCTAACAACAAAACATTAGTATTTGTAGTCCGACTAATCGTGTTTCGCCTTACATTTACTTCTATCCAATCAAATAGGATTTAACTTGTTGGCCTATTTCCCGTAAAATGGTGGTTTCAAAACATGCCACTGTGCGAATATTATTTGGTGTTGTCTGACACCCTCACTATTTTCTTTTGGCTATAATTTATTAATTCCTAGACTATTTGCGTAACACTCAACATATTCTTTGTCAGCAAGTCCTAAGGAACCCAAATATATAAGTTTTAAGGGAGCTAAGTGGCGGCGTTCAAAATATGTATTTTCTTCTAGGATAGTCGTGCTGTTACCACCTCCTCACTTCCAAACTTTTAGGGTGTCTGCTGTACTGTCAGGCTTTCAAACGTAAACCAGTATAATGTCATGTTTCCTAATAAGTGTTTTTCAGGTTTTTAAACCTAACTCTCGTATGGGTAGTGTTTTTTATCACTGTCCATTTGAAAAAAGTTAGTGCTTCTGGCCTTACGCGGGGAGGGTGGCATTAATTGTATATCGCGAGACGCGTGTTAGTGTTGCATGCGTTCCTGCTTTCAGCCCTCCCTCTCTCTATCCTAATTCCATCTGTCCTTCCGTTTATGTTAACGTAGTGTATAAAAGGAAATTAATGGAAGTATTAATTTAGGTCATTACGCAGTGTGCCTAGCTCAAGGTTTTCTTAGAAATACAGTACACGTTTTATTGTAGAAAGCGTGTAGTGATGCAGTAGGCTTTACTATCAACGTGAAACGTTACAATTTGCAGACGAAGTAGAAAACAAGGGGGATTTTTGTACGCCATTGTGACAGCACTGTACTTTTACCATTTCTCTTTCCTTTTATTGAATTTATGTGTTAGGCTTTACATTTACCTTTTAATTTATATATGTGGATTTAGAATGTTTCACGACAAATAATACTACTACTACTTCTCCTAACAGTCTGGACACCAGGCATATCACGTAATGATTTCCAGCAGGTCTCTAAACAAGGTTGTGGAATTAGGACAAGTAATATGACATAATGGTTCAGATAAATGTAACATTTAAAGTACAAAACCGTATATGGTCATGTCATTATTTCTAAAACTAGCATACGAGTCTTCAATCAATCAATCAATCAATCAGTCAGTCGATACCTTTTAGCTCCCCAAGGAGCATAGGCCTTCAACAAAAACATGCCAAGTCCTCCTGTCACATGCCATCAGCTCAAGTTCTTTCCACGTCTGCCTCATCATTTTCACTTTTTGTATTGAGCCGCCTGTTACAGGGGCCCGAAAGGGAAGCTAAGAATAGTAACACAGTACCCTACCAACTGTGTCGTAAAATCGACTGAAGAGGGTTGGGCCTGGGGCGGTTACCCGATCCTGTGAAACACTTTAAACCACACAAAAACGTCTACAAACAACACGGACAGGTCAAATATGAGACTTGCTTGTCGACAAATGACTACCTGCTGTGTAGACTCCACTGTCATAAATGTCATATTTTAAAAGAAATATCGGGTTAAAATCGACTCAGTACGACATGGGGGGTGGCGTGTCAATATGTCAACAACACAATACACAAAGACAATATAATTTGCAAAGGCACAGGGAGGGAGGCAGAAAATGTTCATTGGTGTCAGTGGGACGTCCATATATGAAATCACGTAATTTGGGTCTAATTTTTACATCTCCCCTCCCCTTGTCACATTCTGTCATAAAACGAGTTTCCCCTCCAAAATTTAGGTCAAAATATTCAAAATAAAAAAAATATATATTTAAAAAAACACCCCTGCCCTCTAGGAAAAATAAGAGACGAGTACACATATGTAACAGGATCAGTTATAGCTAAGCCACTGATAATTATGCTTAATGATTTTATCTTTTTTTAAAGCACGTTCGCAATATTAGTTTGTCCCTCCGTCTGTCGAAAGAAACAACCCAAGACGTATTGGATCGATTTTGATACATTTTCGGCATTTAAAATGGCAAAATTTGTCGAATAATTCAGATTAGGTTCATCCAGTAGTGTTGCGTGCGTGTATGTCAGTGTGTGTTTTTTTTCCTCGTTTTAAGTGCAATGTTACCCACGTCACATGATTTTATGCAGCGTGGAGAGTGCATAAGTTTCTTACTACTGTTTGTATTCTCACTTGAATGTTTTCTGTGTGCCAACAGCTGGATTTTCCTGTGAACATCTGCTTCAAAGATGCCCAACATATGAGCAACAGAAAAACCACATATGACCGTCACCAGCACCATTCCTAGAAAAACCTCTATGGAGATACAAATAGCCCCAAACTGACCACTGATTTCTATGAAAATATTCAAGTAGATGTCTGAGAGTGTACGACGAAGAATAAGAAGTACTTAATTCCTTTAACAGCGTTCATTGCATTGGGAAACATATTGAGAACACGAGAAATCAAGTCCAACACGAAAATAAGAATCTTGAACTCAAATGTCAAGTCAATCCTATTGTATGGCTCTGAGACATGGAGAGCAGTGATAGGAAACTCTTTACAGAGCGATACAACAGGAGGCAATCTGATCATCAGAAGAAGTCCCCCAATCGGGCAAGTGTTTCGGCCCAGTATACTCCTTTACACTCTAAGGGGGGCGGGCCCACTTGGATCATGACTCCCAAGTGTCTCAGCCTCCTGTTGTCTTGTATCGAAAATGAACCCATTTCACTTTGGTAGCAACTTTAAAATCCACACCTCCGCCAGCCGTGGAGGCAATTGTGAAAGTAACAAAGAGAAGACAAATTACTCCGTTCGTTCCGTCGCACACAACTAGGGACAGACACGGACACACCTGCGCGAACCCGACGAGGCTAGCCACTGCGCGCTAGCAACTGAAATTCTGTGCCTAACACCTCTTATAATATACACCGCCTGTTGCTCGTCAGTCACAACCCTTTCATCAGAACAATGAAAAACTCAACGTATTGTGGACAGAAAAATTCCTGGTGTTTTCTGTACCGCAGAGTTTACTGTCACGCTTTCCATAGCCCACTCAGGTTGTTCCACAGCCAGCACGATGCCTTTTCGGCAGTTTCACTAAGCCTCTTCATTGCCCTTGTTCTCGACTGTCCCCTCAGCCCCAACAGTTTCAATAAATCATACACTGATGCAGCCACGAGCCCTCTTGCGCCCACCTCAACAGCCATGACCCTTGCAGTGAACCCATCGTGTCTCAGATCAGCGGCCGCTTTGAACTTCGCCTTCATCCTTGCCAGGTCTATTGTTGCAGCAAGCTCATTTAGCACTTTGTTGTGGCGCCAAGTGTATCCTTGCCCTAATGACACCTTACACGCTGAGAGTACGTGTTCAAGTGTCTGCCTCCCCTGGCACAGGGGGCACTGCTCATCATCCGACTTTCCCCATCTCACAAGGTTTGTGGCCGACGGCCGCAGGTCATACATTGATCTAACAACGAAGCTGAGTCTAAGAGGTGCCATATGCCATATATCATTCCATGTCAAGGACCTGCAGGGCTCCTTCCCATGTAGTCCATTGGCCTTGTTGGGCCTGCTGCACTGCTTTTTGCAACCTCTTATCATTCTCAGCTCCTCGTATCTCCTGAACTACCATGTCTCTGCGTTCCCTGCTTGATGTCTTGGACCACCAGCAGATGTCTCCATGACCAAATACCCATCTATTCGTTTGTGTGTATTTGATTACCTCCCTCAGTTTGAGCAACTCTTGGGCAGCATCAACAGCTTCTTCCACTCTCCACTTCCTTCACGTTTTCAGTGTGGGCTGAATGGACTTAACCACGCCATCTGCTGACTCGCGTAGCATCATTGCAAGCCTTGCCTTTCCAACTTTGTGCTCTTCAACAACTGACTTGAAGGGAAGCAGAAGTTTTGACTTTTTGCAGTAAAATGCTACATCTGACAGACCTGGTGTTACCCCTGGCCATTTCCTCATGAACTTGTTGACCTTCTGCTCTATAGCTTCCACTGCACTTGTGCTTATTTCTTATATAAGCAGTGGCCACATCAACTTAGGTATCAACATGAACTGGAGGCACCGCAGTTTGAATTTTTCCAGGAGTCTGCTTTGGTCTATGATCTGTGGCCCTCTGCCTGCCATTTCTATTGTCTGTTGCATTGCCTTCGAGTCTTTTAATGAGGCATCGTACACCCTACCAAGACTTTTAACAGGTTCCTCAAAGACAGTAGGGATTCTCTGGTTGGAAACCATGAAGATGACCTCTGCTATCTTCCCTTTCCTGACTGATAGGCTTCTCGACTTCTTGGGTTTGAAGCTCATTCTGCACCAGCTGACTAGTTCATCCAGGCGTGCTAACATCCTCCGGGCCTGATGTTCATCTGATGTCAGAATTGTTGTGTCATCCATGAATGCTTTGAGCGGTGGCATGTGACACATTCCACCGTGCTTTGGAACTATAGCCATTCCTTCAGCCGCATTGAGGATTACCTGCATAGCCATCACGAATAGTATCGAAGAGATGGTACATCCCATCGCAATTCCAACTTCAAGGCCAATCCACTTCGTTGTGTACTCTCTGGTTGAAAATCTGACAGAAAACCCTGCGAAATACAGCTTCAGCATTGTTGCAATCTCTTGTGGAACATGATACATTTCTAGGGCCTTCCACAACATCTGGTGTGGAACGGATCCATAAACATTTGCTAGATCCAAGCAGATCACATGGAGGTTTGTTCTGTCAGACTTTGCCTTTTGGATTGCTTCCCAGATCATTGTGGCATGCTCTAGACATCCTGGTGTACCTGGGATATCTCCTTTCTGAATGGTAGTGTCAATGTACCCATTTGCCAGGAGGTATGCAGTGAGCCTTTTCGCCATCACTGAGAAGAATATCTTTCCTTCCACATTAAGTAGTGAGATTGGCCTAAACTGACTGATGTCTGTGGAATTTTGTTCCTTCGGGATGTAGACTCCGTTCGCCTTTCTCCATTCCTTGCTTACAAGCTGGGTTTTCCACGCATTCTTCAGTAAACGCAGCAGTCGTTTTAGCACCTCAGGGCATCTCTTATACACAACATATGGAACACCATTAAGACCTGGAGCTGATTTGCACCGAGCTTTCTGGACAATGCTTTCTACCACTTGCACCGTTGGGGGCTTGGTGTTAAATTCAGCTCCCTGCTTACTCGGCCATTTCTTCTTCTTCTTCTTCGTTCGCCCTGAAAAGGACGGTGGTTGCGTTGTGTCTGTTTACGCCTAAGCTGTGATATCTGCACCTTTCGGTCGACACATCCTACTTCAGCACGGCATTTTTTGGGACCGGGTTTGCCTTCCCATTGCGATCCGCACTCGCTCAGCCAGACTGCGCTGCTGCAGACTGTTTCCAGGACCACCACATGGAGGTGGAGTGCGGTCTTGACCAGCTCTGGTTAGCTGGTCTTGATGCAAGCAGTACAGCTATGGGTCGCTGACTGCATTCACTATTGCTGCATCTTGGGGTCCCACTCGGCCATTTAAGGCCTGCCATGCTGCTGAGCGGCTCATCTTTGCTACCATCAGAATTTGTCATTCTAAGGTGCTCTCTTCCAGATCTTCTTTCCTGATGTTTAGCGTACCCGATCGTGGCTGCTCAAACAGTTCTTTGGCAAACTTGAAGGGCTCCCTGAAGAATCTTTCCCTATCCCTTCGACTCTTCCTTCTCTTCCTGCACAACCTTTTTGCTCTACAAAGGGCATTATGTTGGCCTTTCAGGTGCTCCCAAACCTATCGTAACCCTTCCTTCTCTGTGGCAACTGCATTCTTGAACAGTTTTCGGGCATGCTTCTTCTGTTTCCTGATTTCTTCTATTTTAATTTGTCTTCTACTTTTTCGCGGTGGGTTACTTTCCCTTGCCTCCCTGACTCCGAACACTTTGCGACAGTGCAGGTATATTATGTCACCGAAGATTTCCAGCTTCTTCTCCAAAGTTATCTGCTTCAGGTTGTTATCCAACTCTTTTGCCAAGGCTTCGTCCAGCTGTTCCCAAAGCCCCTTTGCACTGGCAGGTGGAAACTTGATTGCATCTCTCTTCCCGTCCAAGAAGTGTGTGTGATCATCATCAGGCAGATCAACTTGAATTTACTCAGCACTGTGGATTGACTCCTGGCTGCGTTCTTCTAACGTCTTATCCGTCGAGACAGAGCGCTGTTGATTTTCCCGTGATGAACTCCCACAACCCCTTTTTCGTTCTGTGGAATTTCCTACCATAGGCACATGGAAATTCCAGCCGTTGTTCGGAGCTCGAAGTCCGTGTAACGGGTCTGGTCGATTCCAATGAGGCGCCTGTGGATTCATCATTCTCCCCCCCCCCCCCTTTTCGGTGAATCCTGGGGGCATCTATACTTTTTGGGTCCTGCAGCAATTGTACGTAATACAGCAACAAAAACAACAACCAAACAGTTAGACTTTTATAAACGGGTGCTTGCGTAGAATAGAAGGACTGAAATGGTATGACAAAGTCACAAATGTGGAATTGATGACAAGAACCAGACAAGTGCCAGTGGAACAAGAGTTGAGAAGAAGGCGATGGATTGGACACACATTGAAGAAACCTGTTCATAGCATTACAAGGCAGTCCTTGTTCTGGAATCCACATGGAAAGAGAGGCAGATGTAGACCAAAAACACATGGAGAAGAGAACTGGATATAGAGGTGAAAATGATGAGGAAAACATGGAAAGAACTTGAGCGGATGGCACAGGACAGGAGGACATGGCATGTGTTTGTTGAAGGCATATGCTCCTCCGGGAGCTAAAGGATTTTGATTGATTGAATTCCTTTAACAGTTTATATTATTTAATAATTATTACTAATAAATCAGCGAATACGCATGTATCTATTCTAGCAAGCATACATATTTCGTGTTTTAAAAAAAAAATATATTTAATCGGTGTTCTGTAGTCGTGGAAAAAAATTAGTTATACGGTAATTTTAGCCATTGTACTTGTTTAAACGCATTATCTTTACCGGTTGTCGCGACTTGAATGAGATTATCTGTCACTTTCTAGCTGTTAGTACCACCTCTCTATTACCAGTGATTGTATCTCCTCCCCTTTTCTTCATTATAAGCAACTACGAGCGTAATACCGGGTCTAGCCATGTCATTTCTTAATCTAGACAGGCCGAACCGCTCTGTTACGCCTCGTTCTTGCACACAGACATATGCCCGTTTTGGAGATACATCTGTGCGCACCAACGAGTAGTACGATAATACTTAATTTATGAACAGCGCACCATTGGTGTTGATGTGACGTAATAGGTAGCAGAAGAGTGACGTATGCAAGGTCTGCTCTTAGAAGCAACTTCTCAACTTTCTGTCTCTTTTGGCTTGTGTCCGTCAAGCTCTATGGATGTATATGTCACGTGCTCCGTTAATATGGAGATATTTAATAAGTGCTTGTAGCCTTCTTCGATATGATGATGATCGCTGCTGATATATTTATTGGCCAGTGTTGGTTCGCTACTCTCGAGGAGGTACCGTAACCCTTTTAACAGTTTATACGATGTCAAGATTTTATGAAGCTCTATTTCATATCAGTCCGGTGTGGACTTGGAGGAATATTGTCGGCCAGATCTAACTAAGCACATATGATATTATAAAGGACGGACAATAGATTGTATCAGAACATCTTACTGATCATATTTTATTTAAGATGTGGAGCCAAATGTTCCTGTGTTAATACGTCATTAAACGTTGAAAATTGTTGGACAGTCTTCGGGGAGGAATAGTGTATGTATGACACTTAACAAGTGTTGCGAAGGTGGCAGGAAAGAAGAGGTGTAATACATAAACATATTTTTCTCTCTCCTGAAGGTCATATTTCACTCTCTGTTCACATTCGTGACTCTATCTACTATAAGTTACCTCACTCAATTTTGTCTCACCTCAGACAACCTCTAAAACCACCTCGTGACATCAATGTTCAACGGAGCACTACTCTTAGGTCATCCAAATCTGTATTATTCTGGATCATCAGCGTTGCAACAACTGACAGTGTGTGTAAACAAAGCAACTTGTCTGTCGGTGCTTTCCTCTGCCATTAGAACGTCTGCTGTGTATACATCATCACTTTTGTTAATTCCATTTTCTTCTGCTTTTGTTTTTCACGAATTTACTAGAATTTATTATTCTAGAACTTAGTTTACATTATATATATATATATATATATATATATATATATATATATATATATATATATATATATATATATATATATATATATATATATATATATATATATATATTTATTTATTTATATACAGCGTGTCCGGCAGAATCACTACCAATAACAAATGTCAATATTTCCTCATCCATGTAAGTTAGAATTATTTTTTTATGGTTACCTCGTATAGAAACCATCACATTTTTAGGAGCAGTGAGATAATTGATAAATTGTCAGATAATGTGCAGATAACGCATACGTAATGCGCAGCGGTGGAATGTGATGATTTGCGTGTACTGAAAATGGCGGAGTTCATGGTGCAGCAGAAAGTGCAATGCTGTTATTGGCTTGCGGAATTAAAGTTTCCCATTGTTGTGCAAAGGAGATTCAGGCAGGAATATGGACAGAAACCTCCAGAGCGACATACCATAGTGAAATGGCACAAGCAACTGTTGGAAACAGGTTCTTTGTTGAGAAAGAAGGGAAGCGGCAATGAAGCGTTGTCTCCAGATAGAGTTGAAGCTGTTAGCGAAGCTTTTCAACGTAGCCCGCGGAAATCCATTCGACGGGCAAGTGGAGAATTGGATATTCCAAAATTTACTGTTCACGACATTGTGCACAAAATATTGCGGCTTAGAGCCTACAAAATCCAGCTATTATAGTGCAGAAGTTACAGCCAAATGATAAACCCAGACGGGCCGAGTTCGCAAATGCAATGCTATGTCACCTCGATGATGACAATGAATTTCTCAATCGTGTGGTATTCTCCGATGAAGCGACCTTTCACACTTGTGGCAAAGTTCACCGGCATAATTGTAGGATATGGGGAAATGAAAACCCACATGTCGTAATGGAGCATGGGCGAGACAGCCCTAAACTTAACGTGTGGTGTGCCTTAACCTCGAATTATGTGATCGGGCAATTTTTCTTCGCAGAAGCCACAGTCAGAGGAGCAACATACCTAAACCTGCTGCAAAATTTTGCAGTTCCTAGGATACCAGAAGGATTCATATTCCAGCAAGATGGAGCACCTCCACACTATGCCAATGAAGTAAGAAACTACCATCAACAATTTCCAGACAGATGGATTGGAAGATTAGGTCCCATTGTTTGGCCACCAAGGTCACCAGATTTGACCCCCTTAGATTTCTTTCTATGGGGATGCGTAAAAAGCTTTGTCTATCAAACTCCGGTGCAGGGACTGGATAATCTTCGGCAGCGAATAATTGACGCTTGTGCATCCGTCACACCTCAGATGCTGCAAAACACGTGGAGAGAGATAGAATACCGTCTTGACATTCTTCGAGCCACTAAAGGCGCTCATGTGGAGATCTACTGAAACTTGGTGGAGATCTACTGAAACTTGGTGAGTTGCTACTGAAACTTAATGAGTTTGCCTAACTGAAAATAAAAATCCGGTCGGTCTGCTATTATTAGTATAAGAAATATTGACATTTGTTATTGGTAATGATTCTGCCGGACACACTGTATATATATATATATATATATATATATATATATATATATATATATATATCTATATATATATATATATATATATATATATATATATATATATATATATATATATATAGTCACCCGTGTGTTGCCGGGGCCCGAAAGGGGAGCAAAGAATAGTAACACTGCACCCTACCACGCATGTCGTAAAAAGCGACTAAGGAGGGTTTGGGCATGGGGCTGTTTACCCCATCCCGTAAAAACTTCGCACAGTGGGCTGATCACCTGCTTGCCAACCAATCTGATTACGGAAACAGCGATAGATTGTTTGGTCTGTTTTTGTTCCACAAAGACGCCACTAGGCGTGGTGGAAACAGCGATAGATTGATCAATTTGTTGTTGCCCTAAGACGCCACTAGGCGTACTGGCCACATACTGCTTTGCCGGTTGGTGGCTAAGGATGGAAGAAGAAGAATATATATATATATATATATATATATATATGTGTGTGTGTGTATATGTATGTATATATATATATGTATATATGTATGTATGTATGTGTGTATGTGTGTATGTATGTATGTATGTATGTATATGTATATATGTATATGTATATATGTATGTATGTATGTGTGTATATATATGTATGTATATATATGTATGTATATATATGTATGTATATATATGTATGTATATATATGTATGTATATATATGTATGTATATATGTATATATGTATATATATATAAGGGGGTGTTGGGAAGTCAGGTATTGGTAGTACCTCTGGTGAAGGAGCTGTCATGCCCTTTTTAGGGCAGCTCAGCCACCTTTGGTCCAAACCTGGCATCCAGCTCTCACCTGTGGCTCCTCGTAGCTGTCAGCATGCGACAGCGGCCACCCCCGGACAACGGCTTTGACAGGCCGGCTAAACTAGGTGAGGGTAGCCGAATGGTTATAAACCTTCGGTGAGTTAGGGTCTGCCTACCCATGCATGCGAAGACTGGATTCGATAGACTGCGCGGAAGAAACCACCTGTTGGTTCAACGGGCATGACGGCGATTACCAGCAACGCGCTGTGGAGCGTAAGGAGCACGGCGAGGCACGTAGAAAGCCCTGGTCATCCACTGCACCTGACTTCATCTCCAGTCGTCTTGACTTGTCTTGCCACTGGATTGAGATGGATCCAGGCGAGAGAGTGAGGTCGACGAATTGCGCAACTCTTCCTCACTTTAATCCAAATCACCGCGCAAGTCACTCTTTCATCCATTCATCCATTCATCCATCCACTCACAACAAGTCCTGTGGCGATGGGCGAAGCGGCAGGCGTGGGTACGCTGGCAGTCGTAGTCGCAGACCTACACACAGGCGGCTCAGGCCATATGGTCGTCTTCCACTGATCGGAGCAGCAGTGGGATTCGGCAGCCCCCTGAGTGTCTGAGCAGCCCTCTTTAGGAAAGCACTGCTCACCTCCATGGCATGAGGAAGGGGCTAGAAAAGGTGCCCTAAACATTGCCTGCTTCACCATTACCTAACCAGCTTACCGCGGTTGGTGGGTACCCTACTTCGGCGGTCGACATATAAGAAAAAGAAAGGACAGATTTTTCCCCCTCATTCTAGGCGCATGGAATGTGCGCACTTTACTTGACAAAGACTTTAATGCAAACAGACCTGAGAGACGAACTGCCCTGATTGGGAGAGAACTGGCCAGGTACAACATTGACATAGCAGCACTGAGTGAAACTCGACTTGCAGGCGAGGGCCAACTTTGCGAAAAGGGTGCAGGTTATACATTCTTTTGGAGCGGAAGAGGAACTGAAGAAAGACGAGAAGCAGGGGTTGGATTTGCAATCAAAACAGCAATTGTCAGCAAGTTAGCGGGGCCCCCAAAGGGAATAAATGACCGACTCATGACGGTCAAGATCCCTCTGTTCTATGGAAGAAAACATGCCACCATCATTAGCGCGTATGCACCAACTATGACAAACCAGGATGATGTCAAGGATAAGTTTTACGAAGAACTACATGCAGTCATTGCATCAGTTCCTAAAGCAGATAAGCTCATCATTCTTGGTGACTTTAATGCAAGAGTAGGCTCAGATAACATCTCCTGGAATGGCACTATTGGTAGGTACGGCGTGGGTCGCTGTAACAGTAATGGACTTCGTCTCCTCCAGACTTGCGCAGAACATGACCTCCTTGTCACCAACACCATTTTTCGACTTCCTACCCGCAACAGGACCTCCTGGATGCACCCTCGCTCAAAGCATTGGCACCTAATTGACTATGTAATTGTTAGGAAGAAGAACAGGCAAGATGTCCGGGTGACCAAGTCCATGTGTGGTGCCGAATGCTGGACTGATCATCGCCTCATTGTATCTAAACTTAAAGTTCGTATCCAACCAGCCAGGCGCCCTCAGGGGAAGAAAACTCAAAAGAGGCTGGATGTCACCAAACTAAAGAAGACAACAATCAAACAGTCATTTACTGACACCTTAGAAGACCGTCTCAAATCTATCTCGCTAGACGGCCAAAGTGTGGAAACAAATTGGGCAGCCCTAAGTGAGCAGATCTACAACACTGCTACAGAGGTCCTGGGTCCTTCCATCAAGAAACAAAATGACTGGTTTGATGAGAACTCAGATGATATAAAGCAGATGTTGGCTGAGAAACACCATCTCCATAAAGCATATTTAAATGATCCAAAATCTACATCCAAGAAAGACGCTTTCAACAACATGCGTAGAATCGTCCAACATAAACTACGCCAGATGCGGGATTCATGGCTGAGTAATAAAGCAGATGAGATCCAAGGCTTTGCTGACAGCCATGACTTGAAAAACTTTTACCTTGCACTCAAAGCGGTCTATGGTCCAACATCATCAGGATCATTTCCCCTCCTTAATGCAGATGGAAAAACACTAATTACAGACAAGGACAAAATTCTCCAACGCTGGGCTGAACATTTTAATAATATCTTGAACCAGCCATCATCTATTAACGACGAAGCCATCATCCGCCTGCCCCAAATTCCTATAAATGAAGCATTAGATGATGTACCAACTCTGGAGGAAACTAAAAAAGCGATTCGTCAACTGTCTAATGGAAAGGCCCCTGGCTCCGATTCAATTCCTGTTGAGGTTTATAAAGATGGCGGTGCAGTTCTGATAGAGAAACTTCATATGATCTTCCAGCAAATGTGGCAGAGTGAAACCATCCCACACGATCTCAAAGATGCCTCAATTATACATCTATATAAACGTAAAGGTAATCGCCAAGACTGCAACAATCATCGAGGCATCTCTCTTTTATCAATCGCTGGGAAGATATTCGCCAGAATCCTTTTGAATCGCCTTACGGCTCATCTTGACAAAGGTCTTTTACCTGAAAGTCAGTGTGGATTCCGGAAAGAACGTGGAACCACAGATATGGTGTTCGCTGCAAGACAGCTACAAGAAAAATGCCAAGAACAGCACTGTGACCTGTACACAGCTTTCATCGACTTGACAAAGGCGTTCGACACGGTCAGTAGAGAGGGTCTATGGAAGATCATGGCAAAATACGGCTGCCCAAAGAAATTTATCACAATAGTGCAGCAACTGCATGATGGAATGCAGGCTAGAGTTCAGGAAAACGGTGAGCTATCAGAGCCTTTCCCCGTCTCAAATGGAGTTAAACAAGGGTGCGTACTTGCACCGACTCTGTTCAGTATCATGTTTTCTGCTATGCTGACTGATGCTTTTAGAGACGGGGACACAGGAATCGACATTAGTTATCGTATTGATGGAAAATTGTTTAACCTTAGGAGGCTTCAAGCAAAAACCAAGGTCAAATCACACACCATCAGAGATCTTCTGTTTGCTGATGATTGTGCCCTCAATTCCTTCTCAGAGGCTGATCTGCAGCATAGTGTGGATAGATTCTCCGAAGCCTGCGCCAACTTTGGGCTTACCATCAACACGAAGAAAACAGAAATCATGTACCAACCAGCTCCTGGCACAGTTTATACTGAGCCAGTCATCAAGGTTAATGGTGAGAAACTGAATGTTGTGAACAGATTCACATACCTTGGTAGCACACTATCCCAGAACATTGTCATTGATGATGAGGTGAACACCAGGATCTCCAAAGCCAGCAGCACATTTGGCAGACTATACACCAACGTTTGGCATCGAAGTGGCATTAGTCTACAGACAAAGCTGAAGGTATACAGAGCTGCGGTGCTTCCAGTGCTGCTATATGCATGTGAAACATGGACTGTATACAGGCGCCACGTAAAGAAGCTAAACCACTTCCATACAGTCTGTCTCAGGAAGATAATGAACATCAAATGGCAAGACAAGATCCCGGATACCGCCGTTCTTGACAGAGCTGGTATCCCTAGTATTGATACTATTCTGATGCAGTCACAAATTCGCTGGGCAGGTCATGTAGTCCGCATGCCAGACCATCGACTGCCAAAGATACTCTTTTATGGTGAGATGCAGAAGGGTAAACGCTCCCATGGTGGCCAAAAGAAGCGCTTCAAAGACACGTTAAAGACGTCATTGAAAACCTTTGACATAAACCCAGACACATGGGAAGCTGCTGCGCAAGACCGAACTGCTTGGCGCACATCTCTTCGTAAAGGTGCAGCAGCATGCGAATCATCCAGAAGAGCAGCAGCAGAACAGCGGAGACAAGCTAGAAAGGACCGTGAAATAAAACCTTCACATGAAGCAAACATTCCCTGCCCACACTGTCCAAGATCTTTCCAGGCCCGCATCGGGCTCTTCAGTCACCTTCGTACCCATAGACTAACCTAACATATTCTTAAATAATTGGATGAACAGAGTGGTCTTCATCACCCGTGATGGACGAACAACCACAACCACATATATATATATATATATATATATATATATATATATATATATATATATATATATATATATATATATATATATATATGTGTGTATATATATATATGTGTGTATATATATATATATATATATATATGTGTATACATATATATATATATATATATGTGTATATATATATATATATATATATGTGTATATATATATATATATATATATATATATATATATATATATATATATATATATATATGGGGCCAAAAAGGAGACGCCCGCCCCCTACCTGTTTCTAGGCAGATTTATCGCCCATATTTTAGAAGGGCGCCTAGTATGTAAAAATTCTGACGAGATAAGGAAGATTGATGAAAAGGCCACAATAATGCCTTTAAATTTAAGTTGTGGTGTAGAATTGTGTTATATTAAATAGCTGTAGGTTTTATTTGTGTTTTCGCTATTCTTAAAGCGATAATCGCGTGTGATATTTAAGTAGCCAAGATTAATCCGCACAGCGCAGTAAAGTGAGTGATTAGCCTAGTGCCTATAAAAAGAGATAGCGAACTACCAGCGGCCCTTTTTTTAAGTATCAGTCCAGACAAGAGGGAACGAAACGAGGCGATGCGACCTGTGTGGTTAGCAGATGGACCAGAGCACGTGAGCTGTAAGTCTTAGCGCATTTTGTAGAATTTAGCATTCGTGTTCTATAAGTCTGAATCATCACGTGAGTTAATTTAAATTAGAATTAGTTTTATATAAATTCTAGAATTATATTCAGCACGAGTCTATTTTAATGTTTAGTGAATTAGGTCTAAATAAATAGATAGATGTGTTCCCAAGGAAATGTCTTTTTAGGACATTATAATTTAGTCTTGAAATGATAGATGAGTGAAAATAATGTTTGATAGGTTTTATTAGGCACGCAAAGCCTAAATCCAGATGTGAGAATTTAGTATCAAGTATTTCATCCATCAGACCGGGCAAATTTAGTAGGAGAGTGTTTTATACATGAAACTGGACAGAAATGTTATCAGAAAGGCAGATATAGTATGAAGCTATTTCACGGGAATGTAGATAAGATTAACAATAGCAAGATTGTAGCCACGTGGCGAGGACTGTATAAAAAGCGGCGAATAACACGCCCCGCGTGGTAAACCTATAATGTTACGCCATGTGACACGTTGTGTATTTAGTTCCAGTTTGGTTTAAGTCGAGAATAATTATATTTTATTTTTTCTATGTAAGAGTAATTTAGTGTATTTCACGTTTATTGATAATTCTACTGTATATTTAATGGGTTACTGTGAGGTGAGAATATGTATTTAGATTTCTGGAGAGCGCGAGGCCACTCCTTTGTTGAGACATGTGTTTCTCTGGTTGCTCCCGGCGGAGCATGGAAACACCAATGTGGCTGGTGTCTATCACAAGCCGACAAGAAGCATTTTTATGCTATGGCAGTGGTTTGTTTCGGTAACGATGTGTTTCGTGTGATGAGATTCCAGTCGCACCAGTCGTCACATACGACATGCTTCAGAATGCAGTAACGAATATTGAGATAGATCAGTTACGAGGTAGTAGCTTATTCTCATTACTGAGAGTATTTGTTGTACATACAGTTGAATATTATTTTATGTCCATTTTATGATTATTTAATTATGGTTATGTGAGGAATGGTTGTGAGAGCACGTGGGCTCACTTCAAGGTATATATTTCTCTTCTCCGCTCCCGAGGGAGCATGGGGCCAACAGTGTGGTTTGCCTCCATATTAAGTATTCATATGCTAGGGCAGTAGTGTTTCGGTAGCAATCTGTGTTACATGGTGAGATTGCCAGCCCCACGCACAACACCTTACTAGTCTCATTGGACGACATGCATGAGTGTGTGTGTGTGTGTGATAGCTGAGTGTGTGCTCTTGCAGTAGTGGTTTCCGTAGCAACCTGTGTTACATGGTGAGATTGCCAGCCCCACGCACAACACCCTACTAGTCTCATTGGACGACATGCATGAGTGTGTGTGTGTGTGTGTGATAGCTGAGTGTGTGCTCTTGTAGTAGTGGTTTCGGTAGCAACCTGTGTTACATGGTGAGATTGCCAGCCCCACGCACAACACCTTACTAGTCGCATTGGATGACACACATGAGTGTGTGTGTGTGTGATAGGTGAGTGTGTCAGGTGGCGGCGTAGGACAGTTTGACAGGTGAGAGCGTGGTGTTTCTCATTCAGTATTATATTATGATTTTAACTATTCTGTGCTTTGTTTGCTTCTTCAGATTAGCATCGGCCACTGTTGGGTGTTTTGTTTAGTTTAGTTTTGTTTTGTGATGTTCGCTAGTTTATTTGTTTAATGTTTGCTTTGTCACTGAATGGGCTGTAAAAATAAATATAGCCCCTGCCTCTAGAATCAAGAGTTTTATTGTTGTTCGGGTCGGTGCGAGTGTGACAAGAGAGTGAGTGATCACACATCACAATACATCATCATCATCATCTCGCCCACCCTACCACAATTGGCGTCGTCGACAGGATAGGCAGACAGTGACACTGAGCAAACAGCAAGCGAACAAATATAGTAAACACCCAGCAGTGCGGTCCGGCAGAAAGATGGCCGCGAGGAGCACACGTGCTACGAGCAAAGGGGAGCATGAGGATGCAGATCCAACACAAGTGGTCGGGGCATCAGTGGTGCCAACTGAAGGAACAGTAGCAGGTCCACTGCCCCAGGCAGGACACGGGCAGTACATGTTGGTGTCAACCCACAAGAAAGTGAGGACTTTTGGAGAACGCACAGGGCCAAACGCGGAGGACTATGCAAGGGAGGTTAGAGCTGCGTGGAGGTCCGGCTACATGAGTAAGGAGGATCAAACCGATGTGATACTCGACAGTGTGACCCCAGTTGTCCGCAGGGAGCTGCGGATACAAGTAAGAGACAATGACCCGGAGGCAATGCTTCAGGCCATACTCAGGGTGTATGGAGAATCGAGGAGCACCCAAGAACTAATGGCACTATTCTATTCAGCGTACCAAGGGCCACGGGAATCGGTGAGTGAGTTTGCCTATAGGCTGCATGAGATATTTGAGCAGGCAGCAGGGGCGCAGGAGAAAGCCAGTGGTGTCAAGCTTGACGAAACAGTGCTAAGGGACCAGTTTGTTGCCAGTCTAAGGGACGACTTGACGCGGAGAATGATGGAGGACAGGGTCCGGCACGACCCTGCAGTATCATTTGTGTCCATAAGAGATGATGCTCTGAGATGGACTGGGAGTGGTCAAACAGCAAGAGCTGGGATAGCCACAGTCACAGCATCCGACGAAGAAATGGCACCCTGGTCACATGAAGGAAACGCCCTAGTGGAGCAACTCAGAGCAGAGGTCGCACAGCTGAAGCGCCAGATGGCTGAAATGCAAGACAGGCAGAGAAGGCCGGCGAGGGCCATCCGATGCTTTCGGTGCAAAAATTTAGGGCACGTCCAGAGGGAATGCCCACAACAGGCACTAAACTAGACCCCTCTGTGGCTGGGAGTCAGGCTGTGGAAGGGGAGCTTTGTGACTCGAATAGAAAGAGTACAGGTAGAGGGGGCAGACAATCACAGGTTGGCATGAGGAAGAATGTAAATGAAAGGGAAGGGCCTGTTTCTCCAAATAATAGGGAGACTGAGATGTTGGTGCGACAAGTGGGGGTCATTAACAGGAGGACCATCTCTAGACGCCACGGGAACAGCCGCAGGTACAGAAGTAGAAAGAAACGTCATTTGTGGAATGGCAGCCAGAGAATCAGGTGCTATAACTGCGCTGATTTTGGGAATCATATAGCTGCCAGGTGTCCATGTGGTCCTCTACCTAGAAGATGTTTCCAATGCAAGTCAGCACAACATTTAGTGGCGAGCTGTCCGTTTGGTAACTCTGCGGCTAGGGCATCACACAAAGTGGAGCGCAGGCAGAAGGACCGCCACTCAGAAGGAAGGTTAGAGATTCAACCATCGCAGGAAATGTCGACCAGCAGCGGACCAAATCCCCAGGAGCTTGAAGAAAGAAACGTGAAGGGAGAGCACCATGAAAACCGGATCAAGATGGTAGGAGGTCGGCCTGAAGGAGTAGTGCTGATGGAAGGAAAAGAGGTAAATTGTGTGTTTGACACAGGTTCACAGGTGTCTACCATCACAGAGCAATGTTTCAGGGAGATGTTTGGAGGGCTCCCCTTGGATGAGGGTAGATGGGTGCGCCTGACAGCAGCAAATGGTGCCACCATTCCATATATTGGTCACTTAGTGGTGGACATACAAGTTGGGTGCACAGTAGTGAAAAACTGTGGGGTTTATGTTGTCAAGGAAGTACAAGGACCTAGAAACCAGAAGAAAACACCAGGGATTATAGATACTAATGTCCTTGTGGAAATCCCAAACATACAGAACATACTAAAATGGAACCCTCCAAGGGATCAGGAGATGACGCAGAAATCAGACTCTATAAAAGTATGGGTAGCTGGGAGAAAGCAAACCCACATACCTGCTCGATCGATCAGGGCCATAACAGTCAAATGCAGGGGAAGAGGCCAGTCAGAAAGTACTTTTCTCTTTGAGCCAAACAGAGACTTAGAACACAGAGGGCTGATTATGAGTCATACATTGACTGTTCTTAGAAGTGGGTCTTGTGATATTCAGGCCATAAATTTGGGAGATGAGGACTTGTTTTTAGCTCCCGGGACACAAGTAGGAATACTGACAGAAGCTGGGGTGGACTATAGCACATATTTCAGAGTTGTAGGAGCTCAAGAGGTAGAAATGTCAGCAAGTCCACCATACACGAATCCAGAGCAAGAGATGTGCCCAATTGACCTGACCGGGTTTGAGGGCAGTGAGACTGAAGAGCAGGAAGTAAGAGCATTGTTGAGACGCTATGCCGATCTTTTTGCCACAGATGAGACAGATGTAGGGTACACGGACAGGGTAAAGCACACCATCCCATTAACAGATGACACCCCAGTTAAGCAGCCTTACAGGAGAATACCTCCTGCTTTCTATAAAGAGGTACAGGATCACCTACAAGGATTGCTTGACAAACAAATAATCAAGGAGAGTTGCAGTCCTTGGGCCTCCCCAATAGTTTTGGTCCGGAAGAAAGATGGTCGGCTTAGACTCTGCGTAGACTTCAGGGCACTCAACAGCAAGACGAAGAGGGATGCATACCCTCTACCCCGAGTAGATGAGTACCTGGATGCGTTAGGAGGAGCAAAGATATTCTCATCGCTTGATCTGGCAAGTGGTTACTATCAAGTAGCAATGGATGAGAAAGACCAAGAGAAAACCGCCTTCACTACCCCTTTTGGACTTTATGAATACACCAGGATGCCTATGGGTTTAGCCAACTCGGCCAGCACCTTTCAACGATTAATGCAGAGCAGTATGCATGATTTAGTGTTCCAGCTGATACTAGTATACCTTGATGACATTTTGGTGTACTCTGCTGACTTCACTAATCATTTGAGCCGACTGGAGAAAGTATTCTCTAAGCTACGCCAGCTAGGGCTGAAGTTGAATGGAGGAAAGTGTAAGCTGTTTAGGACGACGATTGAATTCTTGGGGCATACTATATCGGCAGACGGAATAGGAGCTATGGAAGACAAGGTGAAGGCTGTTCAAGAGGCCCCTGTACCACGTTCCCAGACTGAGTTACGGTCATTCCTGGGATTGGCCAGTTACTACCGCAGATTTGTGCCGGGCTTTGCAAAGATAGCCAAACCGCTACATGATTTAGTAGCTGCGCTCAATCAAGGCATGCAGACTAAAAGACGAAGTAAGTCACCCATAGGAGAGTTGTGGACAGAAGAGTGTGCTGTAGCCTTTGAGACACTGAAAAAGGCACTACTAACCTCCACACCGCTACTAGGGTTCCCTAACTTCTCGCTACCATTTATCCTGGAGGTAGATGCATCATTTGAAGGATTGGGAGCAATTCTCTCGCAAGTACAAGATGGAACAAAGAAAGTCTTGGCATATGCAAGTCGCACACTTCGACCCTCTGAAAGAAACTCAAAAAGCAGTATGAGACTGGAACTGCTAGGTCTTAAGTGGGCCATGACTGAGAAGTTCAGAGGTTACCTGCTAGGATCACAAGTAGAGGTATTTACAGACAATAGGGGTCTGGCCTTCTGGGAGAAAGCTAAACTAGGAGCTATAGAGCAGAGATGGATGGCCCAGATGGCGATGTTTAACTACACAATCCGACATCGGGCAGCAAGAGCCAATGGAAATGCAGATTATTTGTCCCGTTTTCCTATTGAAACCGCAGGCGAGGAACTGGAGGATGACGCAGATGTTGCAATAAGTGGCATAACAGCTGAGGTTATCGGAGAGTTTACCCAGATACCATATGAGATAGGGTTGATGACAGCAACAAGCCAGAAAGATATCAGTGAAAGGGTACCGGCCGAATCAACCACAGCACCAGCAACCACTCAAGCATTTCCCACCTATTCGCGTGAGGAATTGATAAATCTCCAGGGAGCGGATGATGTGGTAGCGATGGTTAGGAAGATGGTAAAGGATGGCACCAGACCTGCAGGAAAAGATGCTCGAAAGATCCCCTTGGCTGCAAGGAAACTACTTAATCAGAGTAACCGGCTCGAAGTGACAGATGGGTTGTTATACCGGACAGTGAAGGGATCAGATGGATCCAGCATAAAACAACTGGTAATACCTGAGTCCATGAAACCACGGATACTAGACTCTGCTCACAGGGTGGGCCATCAGGGAAGAGAGCGCATGCTGCAGTTGCTGAGAAGTAGGTGCTTCTGGGTAGGCATCACAGCTGATGTTGACGTCTTTTGTCGCAGATGCAACCGATGTAACGTTGCCAAGGCACCTCAACTGAAGTTTCATGGGCCATCGGGAAACTTGATTGCCTCCAGACCACTTGAGGTGGTAGCAATGGATTTCACCCTGCTAGAGCGGGATTCCAAAGGGTTCGAGAATGTATTAGTGCTGACAGATGTGTTCAGCAAGTACACCATTGCTATACCAACAAGAGACCAAAAAGCAACAACAGTCACCAAGGCCCTGGTGGAAAAGTGGTTCCAGTATCTCGGAGCTCCTCAGAGGATACACTCTGATCAAGGCCGGAACTTCGAGTCAGCGATAGTCGCAGAGCTGTGCAAGGTATATGGAGTCCACAAGAGCCGCACTACAGCTTACAATCCTAAAGGCAACGGGCAGTGCGAGCGCTTCAACAAGACGTTGCATGATCTGCTGAGACCCATGACAGCCGACCAGAAGCGAAGGTGGTCTGAGCATCTAGCGGAGGTGGTTATGGTCTACAACTCTACCCCCCACTCTTCGACAGGGTACTCACCATACTACCTCCTCTTCGGCAGAGAACCGAGGCTTCCTCTAGACTTCATGATAGGCACGCACCCAGATGAAGAGCCGGAGACAACTGACGAGTGGCTGCAAGGTCACCTAGAGAGGTTGCACATAGCCCACCAAAAAGCTGCAGAGAGAATGCAGAAAATGGCCGCTGACAGGAGGGAGAGAAGTAATCAGCTTCCAGGCCCCACACCATTGAGAGTGGGTGAAAGAGTGCGGAAAAGAGTGCACTACACTGACAGGGCCAAAATACAAGACGTGTGGTCCAACGACGAATTCATTGTATCGTCAATTCCAGAAGCAAGCGGTGGTCCTTATGTGATAAGGCCAGCGAGCAACGAAGATCTGAAGATGAGGGTTGCGGCGCACGAACTAAGACGAAGTGAGGACAAAGATGATTCTCCGAATCTGGTAGATGCTACACTAGGCCTACCTGAGGCACCAGCTTCGCCAGATGAGACAGATCCTGGGGAGGACGTGCATGGTCTAATGCCCGAACCAGGCTGGTATGCCCTGCAGCCAATAGAGGGTCCTGCCCCGAGACGATCTGAGAGGTTACAACTGAAGCGCCAGAGGGAGTGATGTTGTCGGGACGACAACAAAATCAGGAGGGAGATGTGTGATGGGGCCAAAAAGGAGACGCCCGCCCCCTACCTGTTTCTAGGCAGATTTATCGCCCATATTTTAGAAGGGCGCCTAGTATGTAAAAATTCTGACGAGATAAGGAAGATTGATGAAAAGGCCACAATAATGCCTTTAAATTTAAGTTGTGGTGTAGAATTGTGTTATATTAAATAGCTGTAGGTTTTATTTGTGTTTTCGCTATTCTTAAAGCGATAATCGCGTGTGATATTTAAGTAGCCAAGATTAATCCGCACAGCGCAGTAAAGTGAGTGATTAGCCTAGTGCCTATAAAAAGAGATAGCGAACTACCAGCGGCCCTTTTTTTAAGTATCAGTCCAGACAAGAGGGAACGAAACGAGGCGATGCGACCTGTGTGGTTAGCAGATGGACCAGAGCACGTGAGCTGTAAGTCTTAGCGCATTTTGTAGAATTTAGCATTCGTGTTCTATAAGTCTGAATCATCACGTGAGTTAATTTAAATTAGTGTTTAGTTTTATAGAATTCTAGAATTATATTCAGCACGAGTCTATTTTAATGTTTAGTGAATTAGGTCTAAATAAATAGATAGATGTGTTCCCAAAGG
The DNA here is from genome assembly GCA_024509875.1 of Oreohelix idahoensis. Classification (NCBI taxonomy): domain Eukaryota; kingdom Metazoa; phylum Mollusca; class Gastropoda; order Stylommatophora; family Oreohelicidae; genus Oreohelix; species Oreohelix idahoensis. Next base: position 142,846 of record JAMPIV010011501.1, on the reverse strand, counting down.
AAATGTCTTTTTAGGACATTATAATTTAGTCTTGAAATGATAGATGAGTGAAAATAATGTTTGATAGGTTTTATTAGGCACGCAAAGCCTAAATCCAGATGTGAGAATTTAGTATCAAGTATTTCATCCATCAGACCGGGCAAATTTAGTAGGAGAGTGTTTTATACATGAAACTGGACAGAAATGTTATCAGAAAGGCAGATATAGTATGAAGCTATTTCACGGGAATGTAGATAAGATTAACAATAGCAAGATTGTAGCCACGTGGCGAGGACTGTATAAAAAGCGGCGAATAACACGCCCCGCGTGGTAAACCTATAATGTTACGCCATGTGACACGTTGTGTATTTAGTTCCAGTTTGGTTTAAGTCGAGAATAATTATATTTTATTTTTCTAATGTAAGAGTAATTTAGTGTATTTCACGTTTATTGATAATTCTACTGTATATTTAATGGGTTACTGTGAGGTGAGAATATGTATTTAGATTTCTGGAGAGCGCGAGGCCACTCCTTTGTTGAGACATGTGTTTCTCTGGTTGCTCCCGGCGGAGCATGGAAACACCAATGTGGCTGGTGTCTATCACAAGCCGACAAGAAGCATTTTTATGCTATGGCAGTGATTTGTTTCGGTAACGATGTGTTTCGTGTGATGAGATTCTCAGTCGCACCAGTCGTCACATACGACATGCTTCAGAATGCAGTAACGAATATTGAGATAGATCAGTTACGAGGTAGTAGCTTATTCTCATTACTGAGAGTATTTGTTGTACATACAGTTGAATATTATTCTATGTCCATTTTATGATTATTTAATTATGGTTATGTGAGGAATGGTTGTGAGAGCACGGGGGCTCACTTCAAGGTATATATTTCTCTTCTCCGCTCCCGAGGGAGCATGGGGCCAACAGTGTGGTTTGCCTCCATATTAAGTATTCATATGCTAGGGCAGTAGTGTTTCGGTAGCAATCTGTGTTACATGGTGAGATTGCCAGCCCCACGCACAACACCTTACTAGTCTCATTGGACGACGTGCATGAGTGTGTGTGTGTGTGATAGCTGAGTGTGTGCTCTTGCAGTAGTGGTTTCCGTAGCAACCTGTGTTACATGGTGAGATTGCCAGCCCCACGCACAACACCCTACTAGTCTCATTGGACGACATGCATGAGTGTGTGTGTGTGTGTGATAGCTGAGTGTGTGCTCTTGTAGTAGTGGTTTCGGTAGCAACCTGTGTTACATGGTGAGATTGCCAGCCCCACGCACAACACCTCACTAGTCGCATTGGATGACACGCATGAGTGCGTGCGTGTGTGATAGTTGAGGGTGTCAGGTAGTACACGTGGAAGGACTGTTTGACAGGTGAGAGCGTGGTGTTTCTCATTCAGTATTATATTATGATTTTAACTATTCTGTGCTTTGTTTGCTTCTTCAGATTAGCATCGGGCACTGTTGGGTGTTTTGTTTTGTTGGGTTTTGTGATGTTCGCTAGTTTATTTGTTTAATGTTTGCTTTGTCACTGAATGGGCTGTAAAAATAAATAAAAGAAAAAATCTATTCGCTGTTGCCCTTAAGATGCCACTAGGCGTAATGGCCACTGGCTGCTTTGCCGGTCGTTGGCTAAGGACAGAAGAAGAAGAAGAATATATATATATATATATATATATATATATATATATATATATATATATATATATATATATATATATATATATATATATAAAATCGTCTCTACATACATAAAAGGCAACGTCTGTCTGTCTGTTACCCCATAACTCGAGAACGGCTGAACCGATTTTGAGGAGGTTTTCTCCAGCGTATTGGACCTTTCTCTGGAAATGTTTTAAGCTATATATTATCATGGTACGATATTAGGAGGCTGAGCAGTGAAGAAAAAACTCCAAACATTCTTATCTCAATTATATCTCAAGGGACGTTAAAACTCTACCGTTGACCCTTATTATATGTTAACGCCCTTAGCTTACAAACTGTATAAGTCATAGATTTTTCTCCCTTCACGTTAAATTTACAAGTGCATTGCTTTCTGTTATGCACATTTTCTAAACCGGATTCCTGACACAAGCACTACCTATCACACCTGTAAGGGAAGGTAAGTTTAAAAAATACTAGGTTTCACAAAGTGATTATTGTTTGCACAGAAACACCAGAGAAAACAATGCAGTTTGGAAGCCCTTGGGAAACCATGAAATTTGGTACTTTAATTTTTTTAATTGGACAACAACAACAAAAAGTTACATCACACCAACTTCAGAGCACTCCCGTCTTCTTAAATGTTATCTTACAACCTTCTCTAACAAACAGCATACAGTGTGCATTATACTGATCACATAAAGAAAACAATAGAGCTACATCAAGAATAATTATCAATATTTGAGACCAAAAATTACAAATCTGCAAAACACATTATTGAAAAATGTCGTTTTTTGCATGAAAGTCAATTTTCACAACATCATATTTCAAAAAGTATAAAAGGTACAAGCTTTAAATTCGTACACGTTAATCAAAACATGCATTTTTTTTAAAATTGGTAACTTTCTTAGCTTTTCAAGCTCGTGAAATAATTAGATTGATGGGTGAATGTCTGAAGTGGTGATAACACATTCATTTCACGCTGTTACAACAACTATGCGATCGTATTAAATTGCTAAATACTATTAAAACTATTGTGAATTTTACATTTGAAGTTCAAAACATTGTTAATCATTGGTATACTTACGTATAGTCATCTTCAAATCAGAAGATGTGATGAAGTTTGAACATGAACCAACATAAGTGGCGTTCCGATCTTGATCGACATCGAGGGTGACCCCGGTCGATGGAACAACTCGCTCTGCATTCTTCGCTAAAATTCTTGACTGAACTTACTCAAAGTCAATTCTCTTGACCACCAAATATCAGAAGTCTTTGAAATTTCACACGAATAAAGAAAAATGGCTCCCGAATCTTCTCATACCATGCAAGGAATTATAACACCACTTAGAATGCCAAATTTTGTGAAATTTCAACCACTTCGAGATATCGACGTCTTCTACAATGTTTTCTATTGCTTGCATTATATGAAACAAAAGCTATACATTTCCCCCTAAAAGTGGTGAAAAAAGTATGCAAATTAGTGGTCTGGCGGCCGAGAGACTGATGTTTGAATGGAGTGAGGTGAGACAGCAGCGTTCAGAGTTCGCAGCACGCCAGGGCAAACCACGCGTAACATTGCTGTTTGTTTATATTAGTAAAAAAAATACTTCGATAGCTTTTTTTTAATTTGGGAATTAATACACTTCAAAAGAGAAGAAGACAAAGAGTATCGTCGTATAAATTTTATTGCAATCTGCTTAATAGCAAAGGGACAGTGACGACTTAAACTTGATGAATTTCCCTCAGTTTTCTCCACTTTCGTCCGTTTTCATCAGCACGAAGCGGGCACTCTGTGGTACCTAAAAATACTCAACTATGTAGATTTGTTCATGATAATATATATATAAGAATACGTTACATTCACTACATTTGCTCTGTGAATGTGTCCTGACCTTGGCATTTTGTGCTAGATTCTGAATCAAGGAGATGTTTGATACCCCTGTAGATTTACGAGCAATAGGACTGGAAGGCCCGAGACCCGTTGTCGTCGTTAACTTCAAACAAACCAAACCACTGAAATACTAACGCCAATGCTGAAAGTAGTAAATAGTAGCTGTAGAAAAACGTTTTATGTGAGTATGTGTGTGTAATGGGTACATTATTTAAAAAAAAAATGTTACAAACTGGAAATAATCCTAACGTCTTTAAAATTATTCGATAGCAATTTTATTATGCCCTTTCATCAAGAGAAATTGAAAAAAGTATAACATATAGGTGCAAGCGTAAATGTGTATGTGAAAGGAGTGGTTTTATTCGTGTATTTGTTACCTATTATTGCCATTGTTTCAATGCATATGTCTTTGTAAATTTCCACGGAATGTGAATAAGTCTACATACCAAAAATCCTGGCTAAGCCAGGTGTGACCTCTAGAACTGCACTGTAGAGGCTACCATCCTGACTGGTTGTGGTAGCGGGGAGAAAGTCTGCATACCAAGAATCCCGATGATTCCCTCCGATCTGCCGTTCAAGTGTAAGAGACTCCAATTCCCAATAAAAGTCTGTTTTTTCAATGACCATTAATAAATAAAGCACAAGGTCAAACGCTTCACGTGCCGGCGTCGACTTGAGCGATGAGTGTTTCTCACATGGCCAACTGTATGTGGAATTTTCCCGAGTTAGCACACCGGAACACTTACACGTGTTGGCACCAAGTGACTATACTTCCAATGTCGTTGTCGTGATTTAGTCTGTCTCACAACACGGTTTTCTGTGTACTTAGGAGTAAATCTGACCATACCGCACGCCATATGTTGAGAACTCTCTGATACACTAACCAATGAAAACGCGTCATTCTTGGTGTGTATTGTAAAACGTACTAGGCTTGAACATAGAGGCCCATTTTGTGTAACCGATGGTACAGTGCCATTTAATTTTGGAAAGAATAAAGAAGTATCACCGGAAAGGATTATATAATTCAACAACGTGAATGTTACGCTAGAGGTAAGTGTAAAAGCTTTCTCGAATAGTATTTTAGTAATATAGAAATATTAAGGAAAAGGGCTTCGTTACATCAGGTTAATCCCAATTTAGCTAGTTAAAGCATGCATATATTAAAATGCATTTTGCAAACTAACCAATTAGTAGACAGATCAATACAGAATAATTCATAGAATAATTCAAGCTTTAAATGACAAAAATCACCCCATAAATAAGAAAGATAATGAATATTAAAAAATTTGCTAATTGAACAGAAGGCAAAATTATGCCTCATTTTGAGATTTTTAACACCCTTTTTGCCCCATGCCATCCGATACGGCGGATGTGCTAGTATATAAGACCTTGCCCTTGGCTAAATTGAGGCCACAACATTTAAAAAATACACCTGAACAGAATAAAGCGGTAAAAGTGTAAACGTTTTGTACCTTTGCCAACCGCATCTGCCTATCAGACCTAGATACCCATTAACAGTCTGTTACAGCGTGTATGTATTGCCTGAGGGTAAGAATGAATATATATATATATATATATATATATATATATATATATATATATATATATATATATATATATATATATCTGAAGATTACACCGATCAAAATTATCTATATATAAATAGTTGTTTATAAGACAAAAAATAACATAGGGATAAAATAAGGAAGTTGCGAGACACGTTGTCTCCTACGCCAGCAATCGTATTAGTCTGGGCAAAGCCTTCACGCAACGAGACTGTAATACTCCTTCAACATGTTAATGTGGAAGGTTTTATGTTTACCATTAACATCAACGATGTAGTCAACATCGGATATTCTTGAGATGATCCTGAAAGGACCTCTCCAGGTAATTAAAAGACGATTGTTATGCGCAGGTAGTAAGACAAAAGCTTCATCACCAGGTATGAGCTGGCGAAGACGTCTATACTTGTTTGCAAATAGACGAGCTTTTTCTTTGGCTTGTTCAGATGATGCAGTAGCTAGTCTACAAGCATCTATGATTCTCTTTCTCAGAGAGATCACATACTCATAAGAGGATTGAGTTTCCTCTTCAATATTCTCGTCAACCAATAAGTCGTGGATTAACGACATAGGACCGCGTGGTTGCATGCCAAAAACAAGCTGGAATGGAGAAAACCCCGTGGCTTGATTTTGTACTTCGCGATACGCAAAGAGACAAGCGGGTAGGACCCGATCCCAGTCTTGGGGATGGTCTTGAGTCATCTTACCCAACAACTGCTTTAGTGTCCTATTGAGACGCTCAATTAACCCATTTGACATCGGATGATAAATAGAACTAAGAGATCTGTCTATACCTAATGTCTTCATAACTTGAGACATGGATTCAGAAATGAACTGAACCCCATGATCCGACAAGATTTTCCGTGGAAAACCAATGCGTGAAAAGATTAACATCAATGCCTCTGCTACACTGGCAGATAAAGTGTTCTTGAGAGGGATGGCCTCAGGCCAACGAGTGCACATATCAATGCACGTAAGGATATGCGTATGCCCTCTAGCAGATGGAAGCATCGGACCAATAATGTCAATGGCCATTTTATCAAATGGTCTAATCGGGATGTCCGCAGCTTGAATAGGAGCCGCATGAAATGGACCCCGTACCTTAACTTCCTGACATATCAAACAGGACCGACAATAGAGAGTGATGTCCCTATGGACGCCTGGCCAGTAGAATGCCGAAAGCACTCTGGATTTGGTACGCGAAAAACCCATATGGCCCGCACATTGCGAGTCATGCGCATGTCGTAATATACGAGATCTCATAGAGGATGGGACTAAGATCTGATAACATAAGGATGAGTCCTTTTCCCGTATTACTCTAACCAAAATCCCATTTTTAAGTATAAAGTCATGTCTAGATTTTGCAAGTTTGTTGCTGGTATTCTTTTTGTTCACATACTGAAAATTTTTTTTTAATGAATGATCATTCTTTTGCAATGTTGCAAACAACTCCCGTGAAATAGGAGCATCATCATCACAAGTGGTATGAAATGTAGGTTCAATTGGTGTATCATGCGACATATTAGTAGCTTGCGCTCTAGTCACTACTGCATTTGATGTAATGACCTTTTTGCAACTGTAAATATGACCGTCTTGTTCAACGTCGTATATGTCACGTTCAATAAAATATATGTACAATCATCACAGCCTTGTGTGCTGCCAGTCAATAACCAGTTCATCACTACTTGTTGGTGTTCGTGTTGAAGAACATTTATGACATTTTCGTTCTATCAAAACCATTCGCGTAAATAACACTCTTGAACGTTAGAAACGAACCCAACAGTAATTGGTATGCCAGTGTGGGCTGGAAGTAATTTCAAAGGAACGTACCCATCCAAATTATCGTTTGAAAAGAAGAATTTGTACTTTCAAGGCGACATCATCTCAATTTGGATCCTAGCGTGATAATGAATCAAAATCAACTCAAATGCTCAAGATCATCTATCAACCTCCACGTCAAGTTCTACAGTGACTGACTGCCTTGCTCACCTCTTCGTCAGTATTACGTGCGAGCTGGTTTTATATACGCAGAACGAAGTATTTTATCCGTAGACGTACATCCACGGAGACGAGGCACATTGATTTTTTACCTGCACGCGAGATAAGTATAACGTACTTTCGTTGTACATTTTATTACTTTTAGCTGTGCCATTTATTGTTATGTCCACCTTTACTTATTCCATGTTATATGTTATATGTTGTGCATTCTTCGTGGGAGGTAGGGAGGTTGATCTGTCGAACGAGATCCATCTCGAAGCCAATTCGGGCTCTTCGTCAGACGTTCTGTAGGGCTCATTTTGTAAGTTTCAATTGAGCGATAATTCCGGTACAAGGCTAGAAACCTTGCCGAAGTTCTGATCGCTAGTTGTCCCTTATGATAGTATCTGTTTAGCTGTTTCGTCACGTTTACTTGTTGTTTTTGGCAGTTATTTTTACTCGTATTTTGTTTTATGATGAATTTTGTTTGTATTATGCGTCCGTCTAATCTTCCTGTCGTTCAGTTTTTTACAAAACCTATGTTTTTACACTGTGTTGTCAATTGTACCGTTAATTATCTGATCGTAGTTATCGTCGTATATTTTTACGATATTCTATTTTAGTTATACATTTTTATTTTTTTTGATTTCTACGATTGTGTTCACCCGTCCAGTTTATCATGTCTTGTCGGTTATGTTTCTATTGTCTTTCTCGTTGTTCATTTCATGACATTTGATTACATAAATTTATTGATTAATAACATATTTAATAATTATATGATAACATTAAACCGTTCTAAGGACAGGAACGAAGAACACTTGTTATAATAACAAGGTTAACTAATTTATATTGATTAATTATCATTTTTATAAATCAAGAGTATTGTGACTACTTATAAAGCATAATGTATTCACTAGATTATTTCATTAAGCAAGCAAAAGCTCTTCAGATGGCTCCTGATGAAGCAAAAACATTTGCACTTGCAGAATATAGGAAAGCTCAAGAAATAGAAGCCGAACAGAGAAAGTTAGATAACATTGCCCATTGTTTTGTGTTTAGGTTGGTTAAATATTTTAAGTTAGTTTGATAACATTGGATAATATTGTTAACAATAAGATGGCGACTTGGCCAAGTTCAGATCTGCTGCTGTGCAGGCTGCAAGGGACATGGGGATGGACGATCAAGGTCTAATTACTTATGTAACAGCTGAAGTAGATAAATTTATTGAACGTGAACGAGAAGATGCTAGGGAAGCTAAGAAATTAGAAGCTGATAGATTAGCTGATGAAAAGAGAATTTTGTTAGAAGATACTAGGGAACTTAAGAGATTAGAGGCTGATAGGGAGGCTGAGATCAAGAGGCTGCAGTTAGAGGAGAAGAAACTTGAGGCTGAGAAAGAGAAAGAGGAAAAGAGATTGAGGCTGGGGCAAAGAAAGAAGAAAAGAGGTTGGAGGCTGCAAAGGAGGAGAAAAGATTACAGATAGAGGCTGAGAAAGAAGAGAAACGGTTACAAAGGGAACATGAGTTACGACTAAGGGAGTTGGAGTTACAAGGCCATGCTCCTGAAAATGGTACTAGCCCTTCCACTTCGGACTCTGCTGCAAGCCAGGTAGCCTCCTCATCAGCCATGGGGTTTCATTTGGACCCATTTGTGGAGATAGATGATGATATTGAATCATTTTTAAGCCGTTTTGAAAGACTAGCTACCATGTATGGGCTAGAGAAAGAAAGATGGAGTCTGAAGGTATCACAGGGGCTTAGGGGAACCTCTTATGAGGTATTTGCCAAGCTGAGCAAAGATGACCAAGACGACTATGACATTCTTAAGCAAGCTCTTCTAGTTAGATATGAGAAGAATAGCGAATTTTATAAAAAAAATTTAGAAATGCCAAACTGTTGACTGGGGAGACTTATCACCAGTTCTCTGCATGCCTGGAGACATACCTGGAGAAATGGACTGCTCTGGGGAAAACCCAAGATTTAAGGGAAATGATTATGACTGAGCAGTTAAGAGAGTCCATGGCTCCAGACCTGAGAAAATTCCTCACGGAACAGGGTGCTGAGAGACTGGGGAGATCTTAAATGTGGCTGAAAGATATCAGGCAGCCCAGTCTGAGATGGCAGGCATAAAGAAGAAGCCTATAGACCATAATAAAGTCCCACAAAACCAAAACCAACCTAAATTTAAACATAGGGACAAATTTAATAAAGGTAAAGCCTATTATGATAAGCCAAGTTTTGACCAACGAGATAGAACCCCGCAATTCAGTGAAAGTAAAACTTTCCCTCAGGGAAATAAATGGTGTAAATGGTGCAAGAGAAACACTCATGACACCAAAGTGTGTACTAGAAAGCCTTCTACCTTCGCTGCTATGAAAACGGGGAAGCAAGGATTAAAGGCGAAACCTACTGGACAGCAGGAACCTTATCACCCCCCAGTGTGTGAAGATGTTGTATGTAATGGGGTCACCATTAGGTGCCTTTATGATACAGGTTTAGATTATCACTAAGTCGTGAGCTCTCACCTTGTGCGTCCAGATCAATACACCATAGAAACAGTGGAGATCCAAGGAGCAACCAAGGACGTAGCAACCATGACACTTCCCATTGCTAGAATCTGTGTAAAAACTCGCTATGTGGAAGGAGTGATTAGAGCAGCAGTGATAAATGAACCAATCTACCCTCTAATATTGGGGTGTAGATATGTCTTCTTGGGAACTCCCAAGAGACCTGTGATCATGGCAACAGTGCAGACCAGATCACAGTCAAAGAAGGAGGAGGATGAACCTATAAATACTCATCCATAGGAGATGAGGAAGGCACAGGCGGAGGATAGGTCACTCAAGCCGTGCTTTAAAAAATTATCTAAGTGCCATACACCTCCAAACAAAGGAGAATTTTATCTGAACAATAAACTCTTATATAGGAAGACCGGAACTCGTTCAAATGGTCACGGACAACTGGTACTTCCCAAGATATTTAGAGCAGACGTAATAAGGAGTTTACATGTTGGAAAAGATGGGGACCACGAGAAAGTAGGTACCATCTGCCAAAAGGTTGCTCAAAAATATTATTGGCCAGATGTAAAGATAGTTATTGAAAATTTTGTAGAAGCCAGCGGCATATTTCATGAGGGAACACCCACAAGTGGGGAAAATAATCAGGACCTAGAAACGCCACGGGGCAAACTTAGGCCGGAAAATAAAAAGAAAAATAAATATAATAATGTAGACAAAGTGGAATGGGGAACCCCCTTTTCACACACAGTCTTCACTTGAATGTGTTAGAATGGCCACTATGCGTCGAGTACAAAAAGTGGTTTTACCCCAGAATAAGCCGACAATCCCTCGGTCGGAATTATGTGAACTGGAGGAAGATAAAAGAGAGAGAAGATCTCTCACAAGGACATTAAAGTGGGGAGAGAAATCCCGGAAAAGAATTGGTAGTGGAAGGTTCTTATGTGATGACAAAAGGAAGAAAAAGTCACCACCACCACACTTCCAATTACATGATAATTGCCGGTGCCATGAAAAAAATATGTAGGCAACCTTGTTATTTGGGAGGCCAATAAAAGGTCCACTGGAAGCCTTGTTAAGGACGTGGACAGATGAGAAGGCAGAAGAGACTGTTACCTCATCGTATCAGTATGTGAACGAGCTGACCACTCGTCTCAAAACTGGCTGGAAACTTGCTAATGATAATCTCAGACTAGCCAGGAAAAAACATGCTGCTTATTTTAACAAAAAAGCGAAGGATAGGGAATTAGCTGTGGGAGAGAAGGTGCTCCTTTTACTACCCGGCAGCAGTAACAAGTTGCAAATTGGATGGCAAGGTCCATATACGGTTCTAGAGAAGGTGTCTAGAATTAATTATAAAATAGACAAAAAGGGGAAAGAAAAAATGTATCATGTGAACCTCTTAAAGAAGTACCTGGACAGAGAAATCCAGGATGTAACACATCTAATGACCTTGTCGATAGCAACAGGAATGAAAAATGAACCACTTGATTCTCACGAGTACCCACTAAAACCATGTGAAACACAGGCACAGGTGAAAATCAGTAAGCATCTGACTACAGCTCAGAGAGAGCAGGTTCAAAAGGTTCTGATTGAACATACAGACGTGTTAACGGATAAGCCGGGGCACACCAATTTGTTGGACTATGATATGAAGTTAATAGACCCAACACCCATCTGTATGAGAGCCTATACGGTTCCGTTCGCTAAGGAGAAAGCTTTGAAAGAGGAGATCGATTATTTGTTGAAGGAAGGAATTATTTCGCACAGTGAATCTCCTTATAGCTCTAGTGTGGTTTTGCTGAGAAAACCCTCTGGGGAACATCGTCTGTGTATAGATTACAGAAAACTGAATGCTGTCACGGAAAATCAGGTGGATCCATTACCTGATACAAATCAGCTGTTTGCCAGGCTGAACAAGGCAAAATATTTTTCTAAGGTGGATCTTAGCAAAGGCTATTTTCAAATTCCAGTAAAGCCTGAGGTTCGACCTTATTTAGCCTTTAGCACCTCGGAAGGCCATTATGAGTTCAGCATGTTGCAGTTTGGGTTGAAAAATACCCCGAGTGTGTTTTCCAGGATGATGCGAAAATTGTTGGATCTACTGAATAATCCATGTATAACGAATTTCATGGATGACATTCTTATTGCTACTGAAACGTTCGAGGAACACATTAGCTCTCTGAATATGCTATTCGATAGGCTCAGAGAAGCAAATTTGACTGCGAGACCAACCTTATTCATTTAATATCGAATATATACTGGGTTCGCAGAATGTGGGAGCAGATTTTTTGAGTAGGCACCCGTTTGACGAAACTCAGAGTATTCAGAAGGTCTAATAAGTGCATTTGATCTATGTGTATCTCAGATCAGGAACTTGCATCAGAGCATGTTCTTTAGGGGGGAGATGTGTCGTAATATCTGAAGATTACACCGATCAAAATATATCTATATATAATTAATTGTTTATAAGACAAAAAATTACATAGGGATAAAATAAGGAAGTTGCGAGACACGTTGTCTCCTACGCCAGAATCGTATTAGTCTGGGCAAAGCCTTCACGCAACGAGACTTTAACGTCTCGCTTTCACTAGTGCTGGCTTTTGCATCCGACCGTGGTAAATAAATATAACATCTTGACAAAACTTAGGCCTAGTTTTCGAGCAAGAGTGTAAGAAGAAAACGGGGAACGAATACGCGAAGGCATAAAAGTGAGAGAGGAAATGCTACAAATTTGACACGCGTTGGAATTTTTTTCTGGCCTCGCGAACCAGAGGAAAACGATAGTGCAAGTCAATGCAGTAGTATGTTGGAAGAAAAACGTTGTCGCCCGCCTTACAGACCCCTCTTCGCTCGACGCGCAGATGCGAATATATAACCACGCTGTTAGACGCGACACAGACCAAAACACACACACAGTCGTAATTCGAGCGAAAAAGTAGTGCTAATGTAGCGCACAGCAAAGCGTTGTCGTTTTTTTGTGTGACGTACTACAAATACGGTGTTCCGTTTGAATGAGAACCTTAGACAGGCCTATAATACGATTAACGTGGAAAAAGTTTGGAAAAAATACAGTGGGAGAGGGGAAGACAAGGAGCATAGTTGGTCGTGTAACGAGTTCGTGTTTACAAATTTGAATTTGCAAGATATAAGGATAGAGAATAAAACTTAGATAATTTACTTACAGGCTAAAATAAAGGACTGTTGCCGAATATAATGACCTTAATTGTTTAGTAGAAGAGTATGATGTTAATGTATCTTACCGTAGATAGGAAAATACGTTATTTGACGAATTGAAGGAGAAAAACGATAATAGTGAATATAAGGAATAAAAGAATAAAAAATGTAACCACTGTGTGACAGGCAACAACAGGATCACTAATTACTTGTCAGAATTAAAAACTAGTAGTAAATAATTGAGATATTGACGAAGACAGATGGACTAACAGACTTGAATCTTTCTCAGTTTGCCCTGTAGTGGGGATAGAGGGGAAGTTAGTCCAAGATTTGAAAAGTGAGTTCAATTTTGAATAAACGACGCTTGAAGCCAAACAGTCTCTGATTGGCTAGAGTCAAATAGACTAACTGAGGGATAAAACCGAATTGAAGGTAGTGTTAGACGCCACTTGAAACATAAAATTTCTACACTAAAGTTGTTGTACAAGCAAGATAATAGTACTATCTTGACTTAGCTGATCTGCACCAGCAAGCGATCTTGATTTGACCATATATATCGCAAATCAAACTTATTAGTGTTAATATTTCTCTGACTGCGGTAAGAATGAAAACATTTATATCATCATTATTATTATTATTTTTATGTATGTATTATCGAATATGTATGAAAATGAAGTTTATCTAGAGGGAAGTCAACATAAAACTTTGTGTTGTTTCACAGAGTTGTTAGGAAATATATTAACAGGTTGTAGAAAAGCCAGACAGGCTTTCTGACACTTTGGGAGACAGTAAATTAAATATTAATGGGGAAAATTGTTGTACAGTATTATGACATAAGACCAGGAAAACCACTGGCCGTCGTCTTCAGCAAGTCACCTTGATTGTACATGACTTGATATTATTAACTTAAAATGTTTCCTTTGTCAAGGAAAGTGTCAAACTATAGTTTGAAATTTAATAGACCATGAATGGGGTAACAAACCAGATAAGAACGATAACTATTTGATTGGTTACCATGCTGATTCTAACTATGATTGCAAATGTTAAATAAGTTATGGATAGAGAGAGGCATATGAGATGTTGAGTAGGACGTATTACTATCCTTGCAGGGTTTCATCTATGACTCCAAGTAAGCCCAGGTCAGCCTAGATCTGTATAAACTCCTGCATATTAAGACGTGAGGCAGTATAGACTGTGTGCCTCCTGGTTATATCTCAAAATCTGAATCCAGACTTGGCAGTTTGTAGCTGTTGGAGAGGAAAGACCTCATCTTAGGAACCAGCACTTACCAAGCTAAGAATCTGTTCACGGGCTCATGATATATCAAACTACACCACTCTCTTATCTCAATTGTGTATTTCATAGTAGAACATGATGAACCCAGTCGTGCTTCAAAGTATTACCCATTCATAGGATCAAGTTTTATTTGACACTTTTCCACTGACATTTAGATAATAGTTGTGAATAATAAGAGACTCATTTATAATTTGAATTCAACTGGTGTAAATATATTCCATTATCATTTTGAGTTTTCATTATTCCTGTATCCAAAAAAGAACTGAGATACAGGAAAATAAATTGTAAAGAGATTTCAAATTTAAAGTTAAACCAGTGACTTGTTTCCTTACTGTTCATTAATTTGTTAGGTGTAGGTGTTGTCATTTTATTACATTACATCGCAGATACCCTAGACATCTAGCTAGACAACATCCACACACCAGTACACATAATTAGGAGAAAATATATGACAGGTTGAGGTCATAAGGTGGTAGCAGACAGGTTCCCTGAAAACACATTATAAATAACTAACTTCAGGGGCTTGCACAGCTGACCTCACATCTGTTACAAATCAGATTTTATTCTTTAACATCAAATCCACCACAATATGTATATAATTATGTTATTTTCCTGTGATTAATCCACTTGTGCGTTAGGAAGTGTGTAGTATGTGTAAACTCTTGGAGACGAAAGCCAGCCTTGTAAAATGTGTAGAATAATTGAGAATGATGGCCAAAGTACGTCTGTAAGTTTGACAAAGTGTTTGAAGGTATTTCTTAAAGGAACGACACATTTACCAGGAACATAAGGAAGGATGACAGGAATTGTTTTAAGGAATTGATTAAGGTATTACTTAGTGCTTTATACTAGACCAAATCATTGTATGAAGGCGGATCATGGACAACTGGATCTAACTTAAAATTTATAAGGAAAGTGTAGTCACAGTGAACTGGCTGCGAGTGGTATTGAGGTAAATTGTCCTGTGCATATGTTAGCACAATGTCTGACACTGTTTGTTATGTCCATTGTATGTGAGGACAGAATAGTGCTGGACCATACAGGGGTTGTGATTATTTGTATTCCAGGTTTTATCCTGCAAACTACCAGAAGTGCAGGAATCATCCATCTCTGTTGAACTCTGAGGTGCAAGTGCTCTTAAAGTCATTGGAGCCAGATACCCAGCGTCTACTGCCTGGCAATTCACAGAAGTGTTAGTCCATGGCGGGAGAGTTATTGATTTCTACATAGAAGATAAGTGGCAAAACCAAGCCACTGGTCAGCCTATTCAGACTCTACCTCTAATATATACAATAAAAAGATAAAAATACAGTGTATGATGAATCCTTATGGACATAAATTTGATAATTACTACTTCACAGTCCAGTAAGAGTTACAAAACATATATGTATTAGATAAGGGTTAATCAAAAGGTGAAAATTCATCATATTGATTCATTTTGATAATTGATATTCCATGCTTATTTATTTCATTATGTAAATACATTTGATTCATTATAAGTTACCTAACCGAAAAGAGAAACGGTATAGGTTAAATAAATTGTAAATATGTACCATCAGACTTGCTAAAATTATTTAAATTGAGTTCCAAGTTTTGTTGATACATATTATATATATAGATAGACCATAATTAGTACCCCTAGCATAATTAGCCATAATAGAAAATAATAATAACACATAATATCAGGGGAGAATCGTGAAAGGGAGCAAAAAGACTTTCAGGACATCCACTTTCATCACACCTGGAGGTTTATACAGCTGGATTCTACCTTTGATGTCAATACACCCTGATTCTTTTCAGAAAAGGGGGTATTTCTCGTAAGACCAGTCTCTTATCTGGCACTATCCTGGTATCATCTGATACACCTTTTGGTCCAGGATAACATTAGATTACAATAGCATCAACAAACCCCTTTCGTGACAGTCGTCTACAAAGAAGCCCTTACTTAAATTGGTTGCGTTAGAAGCACACCTCAATGCAGTAGTTGTTGCAGACTTTTCTTTAATTAAGTGGACCAATATTACATTTCGTGTTATGTACTGTTGATTCATCTGTCCTGTCATACACTATGTATCGAATCTTGCTGCAAATGATGAACACCTAATAAGTTTATTAAAGAAACGTTTATATTTAAACAGAACGAACTACAAACGAATCCAATGTTGCAGCAAGAATCGATACATAGTGTATGACAGGACAGATGAATCAACAGTACATAACACGAAATGTAATATTGGTCCACTTCATCAAAGAAAAGTCTGCAACATAAATTGGTGTCAGAAATGGGATTATTTCAATTCTTGTTTGACCAATACATTGAAGGTCAACGGTTAAACTTCATACAACATTCGAAACTGGAACTGTAGAACGCCTTCATTAAATAAGTCCAGTTTTGACGACTTACAATGTTTAATAAATATTCATTCTTTCAATATGAATAAACGATAATCATATAGTTCACATTCAAGAGCACTAGATACATCATAGCGTAGAGTCTACTATTTCTTAGACATTGCCTGTCTATTACTTTGCCGTTTTAATTAACGTTCAATTATATTTCAACCAAACTGCTTGGCATAATTATTATTATTCACACAGTATTAAACTGTCCGCTTACAGTTCTATTAGGGTCTCTTCCGTATATATATATATATATATATATATATATATATATATATATATATATATATATATATATATATATATATATATATATATATATATATATATATATATATATACGAGGGGCGTTCAGAAAGTAATGCACCACATCGTTTTTCTCAGCTAATAATGAAGATAGAAGCATGAAATTTTGCACACTTCAAATATGGCATGTGCCAATTGTGTGCACCAAATTGCACCGCAACCGGCCAAATTATACGGCTGCCCTAAACCGTTGAAATGGAGCGTGTTAGCAACTTGTGTTATAAGCAGCGAATTGTGGTAGAATTTCTCGTTGCAGAGAAGGAAACTGTTGTGAACATTCACAAGCGTATGTGATGTGTATGGAAGTTTTGCAGTCGACAGGAGTACAGTCAGTCGCTGGGTTCAAAGAATCAGGAAGTGGAGATACGGAGCTCCTTGATCGACCGCGCTGTGGACGTCCTGTCACAGCCACCAACGCAGAAATGTTGATATGCGCTGAGGGCATTATTCTTACTGATAGGCAAATCACTACTCAAAAATTGGCCTTACAGCTGTCAGTCAGCATTGGTAGTGCAAATGCAGTTATAAAAACTCTCGGATTTTCTAAGGTTTGCGCAAGATGGGTTCCTCGAAGTCTCACAAATGACCACCGATTGCAAAGGAAAGCAATTTCTTCCGAATTGTTGGAGCGTTTCAATGCTGATGGAGAGAACTTTTTGGCTAAGATCGTTACAGGTGACGAAACCTGGGCACATCATTTTGAACCTGAGACAAAAAGACAGTCAATGGAGTGGCATCATCCGCAATCACCAAGAAGAAAGAAATTCAATACAATTCCTTCAGCTGGAAAGGTCATGATCACTGTCTTTTGGGACATTGAAGGTGTGATTCTTGTGGACGTTATGCCAAGAGGAGAGACAATCAATTCGCAGGCTTACATTAAGACATTGAAAAAACTCAATCAAGGTTTTCGCAGAGTTCGGCCGCACAGAGATCCAGCAGACCTGCTTCTCCTTCACGACAATGCGCGACCTCACACAAGTCTGGCAACACGGGAAGCAATCACCAAATTGGGTTGGACTGTACTATTGCATCCACCCTATAGTCCCGATTTGGCACCCTCTGATTTTCATCTATTTGGTCCACTTAAAGATGCACTCCGTGGGACAAGGTTTGAAGATGATGGAGTGATTCATGCAGCGAAGAAATGGCTACATGATCAAGACAAAATCTGGTACGGGCTAGGAATACATGCACTTGTTTCGCGCTGGCATAAAGCCTTACAAGTTGATGGGGATTATGTTGAATAATACCGATGTTTACATGACATATCCATGTATATTGTGTATAAATTTCATGCTTTTTGAATAAACAGCTCCTGAGAAAAACGATGTGGTGCATTACTTTCTGAACGCCCCTCTCTCAATATATATATATATATATATATATATATATATATATATATATATATATATATATATATATATATATATATATATATATATATATATATATATATATATCACAACTATGTCCATATTATATTTGGCATTGCTCTCCAGGCTCTAACAGCCGTTACACATTATCGTGTTTCACGAATATCGCGTTTTAATACTACCGTCTTATATAAATCCTGGACTCACTGGTCCTTATACCTTATCATTTACATAAATCATGGACTCACTGGTCCTTATACATTATCATTTCATAAGCTATTGAAAGCCCGAACACAGACAGTTATACATATAAGTTACTGGTCATGCCACATATTCCAAAACACTGCCATAGGGCTCGAAGGCCACACTGTCATGAAATATTCTAATCCACATATATAAATTATTAGGTAAATATGAAGCCTAACAAATAAAATTAATAAAGAGAAGAGCAATGGTAAAATAACAGTGCTGTCACAAAGAATGTACTCGAAATCCCCCTTGTTTTCTGCTTCGTCTGCAAATTGTAACGCTTTCACGTTGATATAAAAGCTTACTGTATTATTACCCGCCTTCTTCAATGAAACGTGTGCTGCATTTCTAAGAAAAACATTGAGACGTACTGCGTAATGACCTAAATTAATCCTAACATTAATTATACTGCGTTACCAAAACGAACGAACAGATGGACAAAAGGATAAAGAGAGAGGGGAGGGCTGAAAATCAGGAACGCATGCATCACGCGTGTAAGTCTACATGCACTAATTTTTTTTCAGACGGACAGTGATAAAATACACTACCCTTTCCCAGAGTTAGGTTTATAAATCATAAAAAAACTCTTATTAGAAAAGATAACATTAGATGGGTTTACGGTTGAGAACATAACAGTACCCAGACAGCACATCTTCGAAACAGGAGGTAGAAGAAATTGCATATTTTGAACGCAGCCACGTAGCTCCTTTAAATTTGTATTTTTGGGTTCCTTAGGGCTTGCTGACAAATAATATGTAAAACGTTACGCAAATAGTCCAGGAATTAATAAATTATACCCAAAATAAAATATTGGGGGTGCCTGACAGCATAAAATCATTTCTGCTCATAAGATTTTTTTTAAACGTGTTTGAAAAAAAATTAACGTTACAGAAATAGCCTACCATGTAAACTCCAAATTGATTGGAGCGCAACAAATGAAAGCCTAACCACGATTGGTCGGGCTATAAATACTATCTTGGTTGTTAGGGGAAACGGGGAAAGGTAACATTTTTTCAAACACTTGTCGAAACGGGGCTCATTGGTCAGACTCGCTGATATACACACTTGGGAGCGTTAGTTCGAAACCACTTGTTTAAAATAGCTTGATAAAGCATCAGTGCGTTGAAGCCAGCATATATTTTGCTAAATAAAAGCCTGGAAGATAAGCAGATGGGAATTTGTGCCAGTTTGTGCCAGAATTCATTGCTAATCAACGTATCTGTGTTTATTCGTATGAATTGTGGTAAGCTTGAACCATTCAATATCTTTTAATGAAAATTGAATGTGAATTGTTGATTTATGCCTGTATATATATGTGTAGTTCAGTGGCCAACGTGAGGTAAAGCCTGTAATGCTCCAGCCTGAACAGAGGGTGTCGGAGAGAAGTAAAACGGCATGGAATGGCCAAACAGTACACTGACACCTGGATGATTGACTAGAAAGAAATAATGCTGGAAGTGCAGAGGCGTGGTAACCATTAAGAAGGGTAATACTGGAATAAAGTATTTCAAATGAAGCTGACAGTTGGCCTAATGCTCTGAACTCAATGTTTGTGCTGTGTTGTGATCAATGTAACAAGAGAGTTTAAGTTAGTTATGAAGTAGAAGGTACATCCTTCTTGATTTCAGGGACAGTGGTCTTGATGGTACTGAGCAGCACCTGGTCAGAGCTTTGCTGAATCCAGTGTCGGACAGCATACTCCTTGGTCCTTTTAGCTATCAGTGAGGTGTCTCCAGAGCCCAGAGGAGAATTCGAGCAGAGGAGTCCTTTCCTGCCGCCATCACGCCAGATAAGCTAACTTGGCCAGCTGAGCTCAACATTATGTCCCCTCATCTTGAACTGACTTTGTAAAATTAACATTAAGAGGGGAATTTACTTGTCTTAAAATCAGGAACTGTGAACATCTCCAATACTAGTCCCTAAAGACAAACTATTGAAGTCATGATGACAAATACCAACAGAGCTTGAACAAAACAAAACCAGTATTACCTCATTTTACTACTACACAACTGACACACATAGAACATTTGTAATAATATATGTCACTACAATATTCATATTAAATACATTCTGTACATAACTTGTAATTTAAATTGATTGTGATTCCTGGTTCCCTTGTAGTTGAATCAGGACACATATTCATTCATGCCAGTAATGAATACATATTGTTATTTGAAAGTTTATCAGTGACTCTTTTAAGATATCTTTGTAGAGTGTTATATGTATGTGAGTGTCACAGTGTTGTCAAGAGTAGTGGATTAAATTAAATTGTTTATCTGTCTGTTGTTGTGACTTACACTTCATCATACACATACCCTAGACACATAACGTAGCATCACACTATTCCAGAATAATTCTGACTGAGATATATAGATATGTGGTAGCAAGTAAGGTTATCTATAATACACTACTCTTAATAGATATAGATACCTTCACAGCTGATCTCAGTCAGTACACTAAGTTCCCTATAAGTATTTATAACATCCCACTTCACCACATATATTGGGGTCTCGCTCTTGGGATTTTGAATCTTTAACTATTAAAAATATTGGGGGTAATTCACTTCAGGGAATATAAGAATTAAAAGGTATCCTTGGGTGGAATTAAATAAGGTTGAGCTCACGGTGCCTGTGTTGTCCATTAGATATATAGTTAGAAATTGAATTGTTGGGTAGACATTATAAAAATTTACCTGATAGACAATGGCGGACCTGGCCAAATTTCGATCTGCTGCGGTTCAGACTGCAAAAGAGTTAGGATTAGATGGGCAAGTTATGGTTGCCTATGTCACAACGGAATGTGACAAATTTATTGAACGCGAAGAAAGAAGATTAGAAAAAGAAGCCGAAAGAAGGTTAGAGGCTGAGACTAAGAGGTTGCAAGCTGAGGCTGAGACTAAGAGGTTGCAGATTGAGGCTGACAAAGAGGCTAAGAAATTGGAAGCAGAAAGAGAAGACAAAAGATTAGCTGCAGAAAGAGAAGAGAAGAAATTAGCTGCAGAAAGAGAAGAGAAGAAATTAGCTGCAGAAAGAGAAGAGAAGAGATTAGCTGCAGAGAGGGAAGCAGAAAAGGAGGAGAAGAGATTACAAAGGGAACATGAGTTACGACTAAGGGAGTTGGAGTTTCAAGGCCATGCTCCTGAAAATGGTGCCAGTCCCTTTGCCTCTGATGCTACGGTTACTCAGGGAGCCTCGACCTCAGCTATGAACTTTCATTTAGATCATTTTGTTGAGAAAGACGATGATATTGAGAGCTATATAAATAGGTACGAACTATTAGCTACCACGTATGGGTTAGAGAGAGAAAGGTGGAGCTTAAAGTTATCTCAGGGACTTCGTGGGGCAGCTTATGAAGTTTTTGCAAAAATGAGCAGAGGTGATCAGGAAAATTATGACATGCTAAAGCAGGCTCTTTTGTTAAGGTATGAAAAGAATGCAGAGTTTTACAGGAAAAAATTTAGGAATGCTAAACTACTGTCAGGTGAAACCTATCACCAGTTCTCTGCACGAATCGAGACATACTTGGAGAAATGGACTTCTCTGGGGAAAACCCAAGATCTTAAGGAAATGGTCCTTATAGAGCAACTAAGAGAGTCCATGGCTCCAGACCTGAGAAAGTTTCTCATGGAACAAGGTGCAGAGAGGCTGGGTGAGTTGCTAAATGTTGCTGAAAGGTATCAAGCAGCTCAAGCAGAGGTAACAGGTAATAAAAAGAAACAGGTGGATAACTTTAGGGCACCACAGAACTTTAATCAATTTGATCCTAGGGATCAAAATAAAGGTAAGCACCAATTTGATAGGCCACGGTATGACAATAAAAATAAATTCCCACAATTCGATGAAAGGAAATATAATGAAAGAAAATCTTTCAACCAAGGAAAAAGGTGGTGTAAGAATTGTCAGATGGACAATCATGACACTGACCGTTGCAGAAGGAAACCTGTGTATATGGCAACCCTTCAGGTCAGGTCGACCTCAAGACAGGAGGAGGATATTATGTTAGATACCACTCCAGAAGAGATGAGGAAGGCACAGGCTGGGGATAAAACACTCAAGCCTTGTTTCAGAAAATTGTCAACTTGTCATACAACTCCAGGCAAGGGAGAGTTTTATATGAAGAACAAGTTGATGTATAGGAAGACTGGAGCTAGATCCAATGGTCACGGACAGCTGGTTCTTCCAAAAAGATACAGGACAGACTTAATAAGGAGCCTACATGTGAAACCAGATGGGGACCATGAGAAGATAGGTACCATCATTCAAAAGGTGGCTCACAATTATTATTGGCCCAAAGCAAGATGGGACATTGAAAATTTTGTAGAAAGGTGTAGTATAGCACATGAGGAAACACCCACAAGTGGGAACATGGATCAGGACCTGGACACGCCACGGGGCAAAATTAGGCCTGATAATAAAAAGAGATATAGATTTGATAAAGTGGACCAAATGGAATGGGAAGTCCCTTTTCACGGACAAGCTTCACTTAACTGTTTTACAATGGCCACTATGCGGAGAGTGCAAAAAGATGTCTTACCCCAGGATAAGCCGACAATCCCTCAATCGGACTTAAACAAACTGGAGGAAGAAGATGTAGAGAGGAAATCTCTCATCAAGAATTTTAAGAGGGGAGAAAGCCCCAAAAGAAAAATTGGTAGCGGTCGTTTTGTGAATGATAATTCTGGGAGGAAAAATCATCACTATAAAGCTTCAAGTGGAAGAGACCATACCGGTGCATGGACAAATAGGTCCACACAATTAAAGGTCCATATGTAGCTTTGTTAAGAACGTGGACTGATGAAAAGGCAGAGGAAAACATTACATCTTCATACCAGTATGTGAATGAGCTGACCACTCGGTTAAAAACTGGCTGGAAACTTGCCAATGAAAATTTGAAACAAGCCAGGAAGAAACATGCTGCCTATTATAACAGGAAGGCGAAAGACAGAAATTTGGCTGTGGGAGAGAAAGTACTGCTTCTTTTGCCCGGGAGTCAGAATAAGTTACAAATTGGATGGCAGGGTCCATATACAGTTCTAGAGAAGGTGTCTAGAACAAATTATAAGATAGATAAGAAGGGGAAAGAAAAAATCTATCATGTGAATCTCCTGAAGAAATATTTGGAAAGAGAACATCAGGAAGAGACACACTTGTTGACCTTGTCCATCGCCATGGAGATGAAAAAGGAACCACTTTCATCATTTGAATATCCATTACACCCCTGTGAGACAGCAGCACAGGTGAAAATCAGTACACATTTAACGAAAACTCAGAAAGAGAGAGTGCAACAGGTTCTAAATAATCATGCAGAGGTGTTAACAGACCGACCAGGGCATACAAACCTATTGGAATATGATATGAAACTCATAGACTCCACACCTGTCTGTATGAAACCATATTCGATTCCGTTTGCTAAGGAAAAAGCTTTGAAGGAAGAGATAGACTATCTGTTGAAGGAAGGAATTATTTCGCACAGTGAGTCTTCGTATAGTTCCGGGGTGGTACTCTTAAGGAAGCCCTCTGGAGAACATAGACTCTGTATAGATTACAGGAGACTGAATGCTATTACAGAAGGACAGGTGGATCCATTGCCGGATACAAATCAGCTGTTTGCCAGACTAAATAAAGCTAAATATTTCTCAAAAGTGGATCTGAGTAAAGGATACTATCAGATTCCAGTAAAGCCTGAGGTTAGACCATACCTAGCTTTTAGTACCTCAGAAGGACACTATGAGTTTAATAGATTGCCATTTGGATTGAAGAATGCGCCTAGTGTCTTCTCTAGAATGATGAGAAAATTATTGGATCCTCTGAATAATCCCTGTATAACAAATTTTATGGATGATATCCTTATAGCAACAGAAACATTTGAGGAACACATTGACTCTCTGAACATGCTGTTTACTCGACTTGGGGAGGCAAATTTAACAGCCCGACCAACCAAATGTTGCGTTGGATGTAAAGAATTGGAATTTTTGGGACACACAGTTTATCAGGGAAACATGACCCCTGACCCAAAGAACTTAGAGAAACTACAGAAAGCCCCGAGACCACAAACCAAGAAGGACGTGAGATCCTTTGTCTCATTATGTGGTTTCTACCAGAAGTATATCAAAAACTTTAATTCCATATGTGCACCTTTAACGGAATTGACACGTAAAGGACATCCAGATCGCATTACATGGACACCACAATGTGAAATGACTTACCAAGAATTGAAGGAAAAGCTCACAAGTAAACCCATTTTGAAATTACCTGACTTAAGTCAAGAATTCATAGTAAGGACGGATGCAAGTAATATTGGGCTGGGTGCAACTCTTCTACAGAAATCAGATGCATTGGATGGGGAATTAAGCCCAGTGGCATATGCTAGCAGAAAGTTGAATAAAGCTGAAATCAACTACTCAACTAGCGAAAAAGAATGTCTTGCAGTAATATGGGCAATAAAGAAATTCAATATTTATCTATATGGGAAGGCATTTAAGTTGCAAACAGATCACAAACCTTTATCGTTTTTAGCACAGGCTAAGCATGAGAACTCTAGGTTACTCCGATGGTCTTTACTTCTGGCTCCATATAATTTTAGCATTGAGTATATATCTGGAAAAACCAATTTGGGAGCGGATTTTTTAAGCCGCCATCCGTGTGATGAGAATCACCGTAAACACCAGCAATAATAATAAATTTCTCTATGTGTATATAGAATAAAGGACTGACATATAATGTCTGTTTTAAGAGGGGGAGGTGTCATGAAATATTCTAATCCACATATATAAATTATTAGGTAAATATGAAGCCTAACAAATAAAATTAATAAAGAGAAGAGCAATGGTAAAATAACAGTGCTGTCACAAAGAATGTACTCGAAATCCCCCTTGTTTTCTGCTTCGTCTGCAAATTGTAACGCTTTCACGTTGATATAAAAGCTTACTGTATTATTACCCGCCTTCTTCAATGAAACGTGTGCTGCATTTCTAAGAAAAAACATTGAGACGTACTGCGTAATGACCTAAATTAATCCTAACATTAATTATACTGCGTTACCAAAACGAACGAACAGATGGACAAAAGGATAAAGAGAGAGGGGAGGGCTGAAAATCAGGAACGCATGCATCACGCGTGTAAGTCTACATGCACTAATTTTTTTTCAGACGGACAGTGATAAAATACACTACCCTTTCCCAGAGTTAGGTTTATAAATCATAAAAAAACTCTTATTAGAAAAGATAACATTAGATGGGTTTACGGTTGAGAACATAACAGTACCCAGACAGCACATCTTCGAAACAGGAGGTAGAAGAAATTGCATATTTTGAACGCAGCCACGTAGCTCCTTTAAATTTGTATTTTTGGGTTCCTTAGGGCTTGCTGACAAATAATATGTAAAACGTTACGCAAATAGTCCAGGAATTAATAAATTATACCCAAAATAAAATATTGGGGGTGCCTGACAGCATAAAATCATTTCTGCTCATAAGATTTTTTTTTAACGTGTTTGAAAAAAATTTACGTTACAGAAATAGCCTACCATGTAAACTCCAAATTGATTGGAGCGCAACAAATGAAAGCCTAACCACGATTGGTCGGGCTATAAATACTATCTTGGTTGTTAGGGGAAACGGGGAAAGGTAACATTTTTTCAAACACTTGTCGAAACGGGGCTCATTGGTCAGACTCGCTGATATACACACTTGGGAGCGTTAGTTCGAAACCACTTGTTTAAAATAGCTTGATAAAGCATCAGTGCGTTGAAGCCAGCCTATATTTTGCTAAATAAAAGCCTGGAAGATAAGCAGATGGGAATTTGTGCCAGTTTGTGCCAGAATTCATTGCTAATCAACGTATCTGTGTTTATTCGTATGAATTGTGGTAAGCTTGAACCATTCAATATCTTTTAATGAAAATTGAATGTGAATTGTTGATTTATGCCTGTATATATATGTGTAGTTCAGTGGCCAACGTGAGGTAAAGCCTGTAATGCTCCAGCCTGAACAGAGGGTGTCGGAGAGAAGTAAAACGGCATGGAATGGCCAAACAGTACACTGACACCTGGATGATTGACTAGAAAGAAATAATGCTGGAAGTGCAGAGGCGTGGTAACCATTAAGAAGGGTAATACTGGAATAAAGTATTTCAAATGAAGCTGACAGTTGGCCTAATGCTCTGAACTCAATGTTTGTGCTGTGTTGTGATCAATGTAACAAGAGAGTTTAAGTTAGTTATGAAGTAGAAGGTACATCCTTCTTGATTTCAGGGACAGTGGTCTTGATGGTACTGAGCAGCACCTGGTCAGAGCTTTGCTGAATCCAGTGTCGGACAGCATACTCCTTGGTCCTTTTAGCTATCAGTGAGGTGTCTCCAGAGCCCAGAGGAGAATTCGAGCAGAGGAGTCCTTTCCTGCCGCCATCACGCCAGATAAGCTAACTTGGCCAGCTGAGCTCAACATTATGTCCCCTCATCTTGAACTGACTTTGTAAAATTAACATTAAGAGGGGAATTTACTTGTCTTAAAATCAGGAACTGTGAACATCTCCAATACTAGTCCCTAAAGACAAACTATTGAAGTCATGATGACAAATACCAACAGAGCTTGAACAAAACAAAACCAGTATTACCTCATTTTACTACTACACAACTGACACACATAGAACATTGTAATAATATATGTCACTACAATATTCATATTAAATACATTCTGTACATAACTTGTAATTTAAATTGATTGTGATTCCTGGTTCCCTTGTAGTTGAATCAGGACACATATTCATTCATGCCAGTAATGAATACATATTGTTATTTGAAAGTTTATCAGTGACTCTTTTAAGATATCTTTGTAGAGTGTTATATGTATGTGAGTGTCACAGTGTTGTCAAGAGTAGTGGATTAAATTAAATTGTTTATCTGTCTGTTGTTGTGACTTACACTTCATCATACACATACCCTAGACACATAACGTAGCATCACACTATTCCAGAATAATTCTGACTGAGATATATAGATATGTGGTAGCAAGTAAGGTTATCTATAATACACTACTCTTAATAGATATAGATACCTTCACAGCTGATCTCAGTCAGTACACTAAGTTCCCTATAAGTATTTATAACATCCCACTTCACCACACACACAAAGACTGTCCGTAACCAAGTCTATCGCGTCATACACCGTTTCACGCGAATCTTATTATTCTATTTTAGTGGACGTGTTACATGGTGCAACCATTCGACTCAAGTTCAAACCAAACTGCTTGCAACCCATGCAACAATCCTCAACAGTAGTACAATTAAAACCCAAAAAAAGTTAAACCTTCCTAACACGATTCGCAGTAAATCCGACTTGCACCCATTCCGGCATGGACCTGGGCTAGGCCGGGTATGACCGCTAGTATGTATATATATATATATATATATATATATATATATATATATACATATATATATATATATATATATATATATATATATATATATATATATATATATATATATATATATATATATATATATATATATATATATATATATATATATATATATATACAATATATATATATATATATATATATATATACAGTATATATATATATATATATATATATATATATACAGTATATATATATATATACAGTATATATATATATACAGTATATATATATACAGTATATATATATATACAATATATATATATATACAATATATATATACAGTATATATATACAGAATATATATATATATATATATATATATATATATATATATATATATATATATTTACAAGTCATCATTCTGTCAACATTTGCTGCGTGCCATTTATAGTAGAATATGTAAAAGCAGTCCCATATCATATACTGCCGTAGGGGAGTGAAGTGATTGAGATTTCCCTATACTAGGTCCAGCACCGAGATGTGGAGTGACCAGTTCCCTTCCTCGCTGCCTTTTCCATCCTGCCTCAAGAGACAATTCAGGTACCCATTTACAGCTCGGTACCGTGGCAGGTCGATACCGTGAATCGAACCTGGCACCTTTGTCGCGAGAGACCAACGCTCTAATCACTGTGTCAATCGGACGCTCGCCGTTAATAGTGCAAGTGGTTAATAAATTCTCCAAATCATAATATAACGCGATGTTGTGCAATCACGGTTTTCCAGCTCTATTTCGGCATTCATTCCTTTCTGCAAGTTATTTAATCAAGTGCCAGTCTATATACATAACCAACTTTTTTTTGTTATTGGCCACGAGAACTTTTTTTTTTTTTTTAAATACAAACATGCCGGAATGCCCTACATTTTCCTTCTATCGAGTTATGTTCTCTACAATCACTGTACCATTAAAATATGCCTTCTCCGTAGACTTGAAGTGTTTAATTTGATCTTATTAAAATTCATGTCAGAAAAGGATCACGTGTAAGGTGTGAAAACCAAAGCCCGTGAGAAAAAGTATGTACCATTGTTAATGCCTGGCTTGCTCTTTTACCTAGTAATAAAAATCCTTTTGATAAATATATGTCGCGCATATCCTTTTAGCAGCCAAACACACAAGCCAGGTACAAAACGATCGGAATCCTGGCCCCGTTACGGTTATTCAATCTATCGCGGTATTTCTGTCTGTATGTATGGAATAACAATCGAAACAGCGAATCTACATTTGAAACAAAATATGAATGCGTATTGACGTATATGTCACTATCAGATATTATTTTTTACAAGATGAAGCCCCAAAAAACCGAAGAAGGAAACGGTCTCATGTAAGCATGACATTTTATAAAAGTATTTGCCATGTATTTTTTAATAGACTAAAGAAATACGTCAGCCCGCCAAAATTGATACTTTTAAAATGTTTACTTTGCATTTAAGAGAAAGATAATTACCTTTACAGTACGGCAAACATTTTTTCTCTCGTTCTCCGCGTATTCGATGCTCCAAGCAAATAGTGGGCGGCAATGAATACATAAGATATTCATATTTCCACATACAGCGGTATTCCTTGTATGGACTGTTAAAATAATCATTCTTAGTTCTGTTTGACATCATCAAATACGTTTATGCCAACCCGAACAACACCTTTTTTGGCGGTCAAATGCAGTTAGAATATCTAGGGAACGTTTTTTGACGTCACCTAGGCTAGTTAACCCTGGAGAACGCTTCGTTGACGTTACAGTTATGCAACTGTGCTTGGAGAACGTTTTTGTAATGCCAGTTAAGCTATTTGACCCCGAGGAACTCCCCCCCCCTTTTTTTTACGTTAGAAATACCTAGCTGAATCATGGGGATCACATTTTTTTACAAGTTTTATTTAGCTTCACCTCAGATTTATATATTAGTCGCGACTCAGGTCTTTGAATCCAAAAATCTATTTCTTCTACTGTCCGTACAGAGCGGAATCTTTACATGCTTGCTGCCTTTCTTGGTACAGCACATTTTAATCTTTTAAGTTATGACCGGCGTTGACCGAGCCGATTTAATATAATAACCCTAACAATATAAAATTAGGTGGAAATAACTTAGTTAAAGTAGGGGTTTTAAAGGAATGAACTGCGAATACTCTAGAAGTGTTTCGTCTTTGAAGGGCAGGGCGTCGGGTGGTGAATGGAGATGTGCCGACTAAATCAATGTGTTTCTTCAAGCAGCTGGGTGCGGGAGTATTTTGTTCTTAACCAGCTCCAACAATGACCAATTTTCTAGTGAGGATTACTTTAGAAGGTTAAACTTATCAAAGTGTAGTATTTATTCAGAGATGGAACTCACTAGGCAGAGGTGATAATATTCAGCCTTGACTTATAATCATGAAACAAAGAAAGGGGACAACACAACTTGTATGGATCCATTTTATTATTTTAAATTATGTTGCATAGAACAGAAGTGGATGGGCAGTTTATCAGTAATCAGTAATTCGTCGTATCGTTAAATAGTATATATATATATATATATATATATATATATATATATATCTACATATATATATATATATATAGATCTATATATATATATATATATATATATATATATATATATATATATACAAGTATACCTCGGAGATATTGCGGGTTCGGTTCCAGACCACCGCAATAAAGAGAATATCGCAATAAAGCGGGTCATACCCATTTGTTTGGCTTCCCAGTGCATATAAAAGCCTAAAGTCATGTTTACACTATGTCTGTTTAGTGCGCAATAGCGATAGGTCTTAAAAAAAAAAAGCAGTGTGCTGTAAAATTAAAAATACTTTATTGCTAAAAAAATATGCAAATCTTCATCATCCGAGCCTTCAGCGAATCGCAATTTTTTTGCTTGAGAGCCAAAATCTATCGGAAGAAGAAGGCACGCTCTAATAAATACACATGAATAATTTGAAAAGAAAACGCAATATCTGCGAAGCGCAATAAAGCGAGGTACACCTGTGTGTGTGTGTGTGTATATATATATATTTGTGAGCGATATGATGAATTACTGATTAATGATAACTTGCCATTCATTTTATTCTATTCAAGAGAATGTACTGAACATTGTTTTTTTTTTTTTTTTTTTTTTAAATTCCTTTTCTTGTTTGTAGAAGGTTCTCGACAGCTAATGTAAAATTTGATTATGTTTTAAATGTTATAATTTGTATTCATTGGAAACAAACATGGGATTAGATTTCAAGTTAAATATTTCATTACTTTGAAATTGAACACGTGATTCATCGACATGTCTTTAAAAAAAAACTTACGCCAAGTCTTCCTGTCCAGTGCCATCACGTGTTTCCATGCCTTCTTCCTAACCTTCGTGTGTGTCTCGTTCTCTTCTCCATGTGTTCTTTGGTCTTTCTCTTGGACCCTGGGAATTCCAGACCAAGGACTGCCATGTATCACGTGATTAATGTGGAATTAAAGGTAATTATTTCCAGGATATGCATACTTTGACTATAAATTTGTGATTACCTTCAATTAAAAAAAAACAAAAAAAACTTGCAGTTACTTTTACAGAAAAATATGTTATTACTTTCAATTAAAAAAAAAAAAGATGCGATTACTTTCAAAGTTGTCAAGAGAAATACTTTCATGGTTCCATTATGTTTATTTCCAGCCTGCCAGACTGTGATATGTCCACCTTATGAAGAAACGCAATGTCCCGATGATAGTGTCCGACTTCCTTCCAAGTGGACAGAGGACCACTGTTGCGAACTACAGCAGGAGTGAGTCTTGAGCACATATTAAACTTAGTCAACAATAACTGGTCGATAGTAGTTTCGACTTTCAGTTTCTTAATACTGTTAGATTGTGACTAGTAAGCTTGCGTTATGACTTTCAGGTGCCGCATTTTTATTTCCCTTCCGTCAGACATAAAGCACAATTGGCTACTTCATGTATTTCAGTCCCAGGTCCTGGTACGCAAGATACATCCTGAAAATAATTTTGGGTCAGATTACATCCTAACCACATGCCCCGATCTTTATTTCATTTGTTTCTGTCTTTTGTTTACTAAGATTCATCATCATTGTCCTGTGCGATCCTTATGGAGCATGGAACAACAACAGTAAATAAATAAATATTACACACATAAAGGTATGTTTCAGGCACTCGTGAGAAATAAAGAAGTAGAAAACTAGACAACAGAGAAAAAAAACAGAAGTGAGTGGCTTACGGGAGACGAACCCAGGACCTTCAGAACAGCACCACTGCCTAGCTACGAAAGCGTATCACACTATCCTCCCTGCCAACTAGGCACCACAAAAATATTGCGATTTGCAACACCGGATATGTACCTATGTCGATCCAGCATAATTAATGACGACATCACTTCTGTTGTCCCCCTATTAATAACTGTAGCTGGTTCCCATGCAACAAGCATGCGCCATTCATTCACATGCTTCTGCAGCGGTGTTTTCTGTGGGAATGTATGTTACATGACGAGGTTGCACAGCCTCATGGACAGCCTCATTACGCGGCTTGTACTAAATGCATGAGTGTGCAGTAGACCTATTCTTTCTTTGTATCTTCAGAGACACCCCCCCCCCCCCTTTCCCATCCCCGGGAACTGCACGGGTCATGTACATAGACTGTTGGACTCGAACAGCTTTCATAACAAGTCAGTTGTTGTATCAATGACCTCATCAGTTTATTTAAGTTTGCAAAACTGCCTTTGACAAAACTGTTTAAGGCAAGGTTTCTAAACCCGTGGTCCACAGCCCCTTGGAAGAAGGGGGGGGGGGGGGGGGGAGAGAGAGAGAGAGAGAGAGAGAGAGAGAGAGAAGAAGAAGGCGTGAATGGATTTTAGGTGGTCTGTGTAGATACCCTAACATTTAAAATTTATTTATTATGCTTTTATGTACATTTTGTTTCCTTCTTCTTTTTTTTTTTTTCTTCCTCCTCGTTCGCCTTTCGAGGCGGTTTAGCGTTGCACTACATTCTGCTTCTTACGGCAATGCGCATCCGTCTTCAGCATGCATTTATTTAGAACTGCTTCCCTAGCCTTTGGTTTTCCGTGACCCCCCCCCCCCCCCCTGCAAGGCCACAGTTATTTGTCACCAGAGTTGTATATCTCCTAGGAAAGCTGTCTTTTCTGACTAACGAGTCATTCTTACCCGGGTTTGTGTGAAGTGTTCCTTCTCTAAGGTGGATGTACCAACCAAGACTATCATGCTCCTCCTGTACTGGTTTTTTTTTTGGGGGGCGGGAGGGGGGGGGGGCATGGTTTACTCCTTGACTTGTGCCAGGGTGAGTTCCCTGAGCCAGTCCTAGGTGGGAATTTGGGATACGTCCACACGCCGGTGGGCCCAATGTTTCCGCACTTAACAGGTGGGTATTCTCCTCCGAAATGTTTCTGTAGTTTTTCGCCAAAGCCATGTTTGCAAAAGCAGGGGGCACCATGAGGAGGTACGGTTGGCTTGGTTGACTGAGGCTATGTATTCGCGCAGGCGTTACCTTCTTTTTAGGAATGGCCTGATTGTCAACCCTTGCGGCCCCCCCCCCCCCCCCCCCCCCCCCCAATTTAGTTTCCAAGAAGGGGTCCATAGCCTTCATCGGACAATGAAAGGGGTCGGCAGCCTTCACTGGACAATCAAAGAGGTCTGAGGCACAAAAAAGGATAAGAAACCCTGGTGTAAGATGAGGTATTAATTAATCTGGTAGAGCGCTTAAATACTGTATTGGACTCAGCCAATTGCGAGGCTTTCTCGTGTAAATAAATAAATATTACACACTTACAGAAGTGTTTCAGGCAGTGGTGAGAAATAAAGAAGTAGAAAGCTAGACAAAAGAAAACAGAAGTGAGTGGCTTACCGGAGAATCGAACCCAGGACCAGGACCCTTCCGAACGGCACCACCGCCTAGCTACGGAAGCGAATCACACAATCCTCGCTGCCAACTAGGCACCACTAACATAGTGCTTCGTAGACAGGGGTCATTAGCGCGATCTGCAACTCGGAACACCGGATATGTATCTAGCGCGATCCAGCCTAAATAATGACGCAATCACTTCTGTTGTCCCTCTATTATACAGTATAGGTCAGATTACACAAGACAAAGACCTTAATAATGTGTCTAGTAAATGATAGAAGAATGAGAACAGTACAGGAGAGAGGGTAGGGTTTGGTATTTGTGTAATATTTATTTATTTACTGTTTACAGGCCTCATTGTTTCCCATCTTTTCTCGTGTACTTTACCTTCCCCAAAATCAAACCCCAAAAGATCTTTAACAGCGCCAACCTGTTCTCCCACCAGTCATTACACACTTTTTGCTAAGCAAGCAGGAACGTGTTTGACTCCGTGTCTCAAGGAAGGGTAGTTTTTTTCTGGAAAACTTTGGAAAGAGAGTTTGCACGGGGTCTGCTATGTCCATAATCGTTAGCGCAACCTCTTTGATCGCAGACATCGATCAACACTGAACATTGACCAAGCGCTCAAGGTGTAACCGAGTCTGCTCCGTAATTTGGCGAGTAAAAGGATATTGCTGTCAAATTACTGCGTAATTGTTTACGGTTGTTTTTAACCGTTTATTGTGAAGATCGATTTGCCAAATACCCCACCAGGGGTGTATAGAGGCTGTTTAGATACAGGTGTCACCAGCGCAGCTGTGGGAAGGCCAACACCTGGCGGGAGATCAAAGTTGCTTATGTATTTACTCTTATAACGATGGCACCACGTGTCTGTGTTCTCTCTCTGCTTATTCTGATTGCTATTAGACGTCGCTGTTGTGCTTCGTTTCAGTGTTTGGCTTCTATTTCGTTTTAGGTTTCTCTGCTCGACTCTTGTTGATTCTTCCTGCTATTGTCCTCTCATTCATTCCCACGTTTGGTTGTTGCGAATGCTTGTCATCATGCCTGCTATTTGTTTATTCTGTTATTTTGTTCGCGTGTGTGACCGCTGCTGTTGGCTTAAGTTGATGTGCTTGTTAGTAAGTAATATATATCTTCTCTAACCGTTCATGCTTTTCTTCTTGACTTCCTATTTGTTCTTGTTGTGGTCGCAGTCGCGTCTTAGCATGCCGTTTGTTTCTGCTTTAAAAAAAAAAAGTCATCATCATTGTCAGCTGCCATCTTCACTTAGAAGGTCGGCTGCAATGGATCTCCAATATCTCCTGTCTCTTGTCTTGATGGTGCACTCTGATAGATTATTTCCTGTCTCTTGTCTTGATGGTGCACTCTGATAGATTATTTCCTGTCTCTTGTCTTGATGGTGCACTCTGATAGATTATTTCCTGTCTCTTGTCTTGATGGTGCACTCTGATAGATTATTTCCTGTCTCTTGTCTTGATGGTGCACTGTGATAGATTATTTCCGGTCTCTTGTCTTGATGGTGCACTCTGATAGACTCTTTCCTGTCTCTTGTCTTGATGGTGCACTCTGATAGATTATTTCCTGTCTCTTGTCTTGATGGTGCACTCTGATAGATTATTTCCTGTCTCTTGTCTTGATGGTGCACTCTGATAGATTATTTCCGGTCCCTTGTCTTGATGGTGCACTCTGATAGACTCTTTCCTGTCTCTTGTCTTGATGTTGCACTCTGATAAATTATTTCCTGTCTCTTGTCTTGATGATGCACTCTGATAGATTATTTCCGGTCTCTTGTCTTGATGGTGCACTCTGATAGACTCTTTCCTGTCTCTTGTCTTGATGGTGCACTCTGATAGATTATTTCCTGTCTCTTGTCTTGATGGTGCACTGTGATAGATTATTTCCTGCCCATCTCTTTATGTTACCTTCTTACTTATAGCGCTGTCTTCCTTTCGCCCGTTTGCCTTCAGCTCTTCATTCCAATATGGTCTTCAGGAAGGTGTTATGTTTTTTTGTGTTGTTCTGATATGACCAAAATGATTTAACTGTCTTAGATCTTCGTTATTTCTCGTTTCATTTCTAGTTTTTCTATGACCTCATAATGGTTGTTTGTAACAGTTAGTTATCATTCCTCAATGCACGTTATAATCCCTACTAGAGTAAAAGCCCGTCATAAGACGGGAATTAAATTCAAAAGCACCAATACCTAACGGCAACTTTACTTATTCAAAAGTATTTTTAAAAAACCACAGTACACGAACTACGTAGCAGCAGCGAGGATCCCAATGTGTGTATACGGGATCACACATTCTATAAATATATTTTTGTGCACATCGTCATTTGCATTCTTCTTTGGTAAGTGTTACTATTTTCGAGAGATTACATATAAGGGAAACAATACAATTAATGTCTAACTTTCAGCCAAAGTTGCATCCCTTAGCGTTACTGACAGAAAAAGCTGGCATTTTATATATAGGATAGAGCCACCACCACCACAGCTGGTCTACTTTCAGGCAGCATGCACCAAAACATTCATGTACTCTTGCAACGGTGGTTTCTATAGCAGTTTGTTGTGCATGATGAGGTTGCCAGCCTCATGTACAACCTCATATTAGTGGCTTATACAATATTGTATGTTGCAGTAGTAGTTCTTTTCCTTATTAATTTCCTTTAGAGGCTGCCGCTAGGGAACAGTACGGAACAAAGACATACGATCACAATTAGAAATACCATCTATGCACCTGAAAACACAGGTGTATCGTTACTGAAGAAGTGAACACATTCCCATATTACTAATTGTCTAAATGAAACGTCCTGTAACGAACAGTGAACACAATCCCGTCAGCTTTTCTCGGTAATACGGAAACGGCGCGCATTGCACGGTGAAAACTAACCTAAACACCCCTTAAAAGTGCACACAAGTCTGTCAGTTGTTTTTCCTGGTACATTGACCATAAATCATGATAAGTTTAACTACAAAGATCCGATCAAGTTAAAATGGAATTGAAACGAAATAAATGACCATGGGAGAATTAGTACTCTCATCAGGACACGCAGCAGAAAGAGCACAACGTGATTATATCCCCTTCATGTTAGGAACGGTTATTTGCTTGTGTGACAGGCGCTAGGTGGTACCTCACACCCCAGACCCGTGCACCAAGAAAATTTATAAAGGATCGTTTGACAGGGGTTGCAATTATTGGTTGCTTGCAACCCTCTCAGCAGCAGACTTAACAATTCAAGCAACCCAAAGCCTTATGCAGATCAACATTTAATTCTACCGAACAGAACCGAACACCAAACAACCAATCCAACAAACAATCAAACGAACACCCAGTCAGTGTTCATAGACTGTGTGCTCAAGGCATTTACAGCTTGGCTCTTGTGTGTCTTCTTCGTCTGTTCTCACTGGGCGGCTGTCTCAACAATCCCAGTTTCGCCGCTTGCTACCCCTTTTTATAAGCCCTGGCCTAACCACTCAATTTACTGCGCGCTTACGCGCATTAATCTGCGCCACACAGATAACACACTCGATTATTGCTCCAGAATGCATGAAAACACAGATATACACAACTAGAGCAAAAACACTACTAATATGTAGGCTTATTATGGCCTTGTAATAAATCTGCTTGAAGATAACGTGATCAAAAGGCACTAAACCACATAGACAACATGACTGCCCAGATGGGGCCAGTGCCGAGAACGACAGACCTCAAGATGGCGCTGTCACATATTCCCCGCCTGATTTTGTTGTCGTCCCGACAACTGCACTAAATCAGGCGCTTCAGTCGTATTCTCCAAATCTGGAGGATCACCTTTTCCTTCACTTCGTCTCAGGTCATTGCTGGTTACTCTAATGCTCGGACTCGCTCTGTCCATTCGTTGGATGATATATGGACCCCCTGTCATTGTGGGAGCACGAACTACAACGTACTCGTCTTCTGACCACATATCACGAATCTCGGATCTCTCAGCGTCGTGCATTCTCTTCTTCACCAATTCTCCGACCTGTAGTGGAGTAGAACACGACAGCTTGTCACATCTCTCTTTCCGGACTGCTGCAAAACTCTGCAACGGTGGCTCTGCTCTTACGTGCGCCCCTCGTAGCCTGGAAACGTGTCCTTCAACGAGTTTTAGATGAGTCTCCTCCTCTAAATGCCGACCACTTTTCCCGGCGCCCTTATGGTGACAGTTGCCACGGCCATCTCTTGGCTTGCACTGTGACGGCAATGTAGATGTGTTGGTACGCTTAGAGAGGGCGCTCTTTGATGGGCAAACCGATATCAAATAGTCCGGGGACCTACAATGGAAACATCGCTTAGGAAGCGGGCCCTGGGGACACTTGGCTGCCATGTGGTTCGAAAGGTCTCCACAGTTGAAGCATCTTATTTTCCTAGGCTTCCTTGGTGCCCTGGGTCGCCTCCTGCTACCCTTACATCCCTGGCCGCCTTTGACTTTCTTCCCTGCAATAAGCGCCTCACACTCCGGTTGACCACCAGCCATCTTTATCTTTGAGCCATTCTGCTCCCCTTCTGTAACCTGACTCCCAGCCGCAGAGGGGTCTAGTTTAACGCCTGTGGACATCGTTTCTGTACGTGGCCTAGTTCTCTGCATCTAAAACAACGAACTGTCCTGGTACGTCTCCCCTGCTCCTGAGACATCGCATCAATTTTAGCCTCTAATTGAGCCACCTGTGCTCTCAGCCGCTCTACTTCTGCGTTTAATGCATGCGTATCTGACACAGTCTCTGTTCTTGCCACTTCAACACTGGCAACACCAGCCCCCGAAGCTGCTTCGACACTGGCAACACCAGCCCCAGAAGTGGGCTCAGTCTCCAAAAACCGTAGGGCATAGTCCCTCACCGACGTGAACGATGCTGTTGGCTCCTTGATGATCATTTCCTTTGCAAGCTTTCTTAGTAGGTCATCTCTCAGACAAGCAGCAAACTGGTCACGAAGAAAGGATGGCGCCAAAGGAGTGACGTTGTTCTGCTTTTGTGCCCTTACAACACTTTCAAACACCTCGTGAATGCGATGGGAGAATTCCCAAAGAGACTCCCTTGCACCTTGCCGGGTAGAGTAGAACGCGGCCATTACTTCTGGGA
Organism: Oreohelix idahoensis; assembly: GCA_024509875.1. NCBI lineage: Eukaryota > Metazoa > Mollusca > Gastropoda > Stylommatophora > Oreohelicidae > Oreohelix > Oreohelix idahoensis. Next base: position 104,103 of record JAMPIV010011501.1, on the reverse strand, counting down.
TGCTCCGACGCTCCCCATACACCCTAAGAATCGATTCTGGGTCATCATCATCAGCCTGAATCCTCAGCCCTCTGCGGACACTTGGGGTCACACTGTCAAGAATAACATCTGCCTGGTCCTCTTTACTCATCATCCCTACTCTCCAGGCAGCTCTCACCTCTCTGACATATTCCTCAGCCGTAGGACCCGTGCGCTCCCCAAAGCACCGCACCCTCCTGTGAGTAGGTACCACGATGTACTGCACTCGTTCTGGATGACGATTTAGCCCTATTACAGGGTCATCCACCTCAGCCACATCTTCGTTATCAGTTCTACTAGCAGCACGTGTGTTGCGTGCCGCCATCTTGTTGCTAGTAGAGTTGACTAGAAATCTTGACAAACTGGATGATCCCGTCCCTTGCCTTGCACTGAACTGGGTGTTCTACTGTTTCGGCTGTTGCTGCTCTGATTGCTGAAGAGTTGCTTCACTGCGTGCTGTCTGTCAATCCTGCCGACGACGCCACTTGTGACAGGCGCTAGGTGGTACCTCACACCCCAGACCCGTGCACCAAGAAAATTTATAAAGGATCGTTTGACAGGGGTTGCAGTTATTGGTTGCTTGCAACCCTCTCAGCAGCAGACTTAACAATTCAAGCAACCCAAAGCCTTATGCAGATCAACATTTAATTCTACCGAACAGAACCGAACACCAAACAACCAATCCAACAAACAATCAAACGAACACCCAGTCAGTGTTCATAGACTGTGTGCTCAAGGCATTTACAGCTTGGCTCTTGTGTGTCTTCTTCGTCTGTTCTCACTGGGCGGCTGTCTCAACAATCCCAGTTTCGCCGCTTGCTACCCCTTTTTATAAGCCCTGGCCTAACCACTCAATTTACTGCGCGCTTACGCGCATTAATCTGCGCCACACAGATAACACACGCGATTATTGCTCCAGAATGCATGAAAACACAGATATACACAACTAGAGCAAAAACACTACTAATATGTAGGCTTATTATGGCCTTGTAATAAATCTGCTTGAAGATAACGTGATCAAAAGGCACTAAACCACATAGACAACATGACTGCCCAGATGGGGCCAGCGCCGAGAACGACAGACCTCAAGATGGCGCTGTCACATATGTATACTGAGAACAGGTGTGCTCAGTTAGATTAGCGCCAAAGGGAACTAATTACATTGATCAATTTACTTTATGCAGCAGGGCCAGGCTTAGTTCAATTTAACCTTAGGATCAGCGGTCACAAGTGGTCCCGCACTCAGGCTGTCACCTGCAGCGTAGAAAAACAATAAGGAACGCTGAACAGAACGGAATGGATTAGAAGATCATATGTAAGATCATTCACCGAGATAAAATTGATGAATATTGCATAATTCCTTCCTAGTCTTCGCTAACTGCTTTTCTAATTAATCTCACGGTTGAGGCACACACACAGAGAGAGAGAGAGAGAGAGAGAGAGAGAGAGAGAGAGAGAGAGAGAGAGAGAGAGAGAGAGAGAGAGAGAGAGAGAGAGTATGGTAAATAGATAAATAAAAAGAGATTACAGACCGTTCAAAAATTCGGAAACGAGCTTGTCAAGAATCTAACGTTAGCAGATATAGATGTTCAGAAAAGAAAAGAAAATGAAAGAAAAGCAGAAAGAAAAAAATTTTCATTTGCTGGTGGAGGATATGAAAGTACTGTAGCCAAATGTTTCGTTCTTCATAACCTTGAAAAGTCTTTGAAAATCCTGAAATTCCTTGCAAGAGCAATTTTCTAAATTTTAAAAAATAGAATTGTTCTGTGCTCATTTATGACAATGCCAGTCACCGTGGCGTCAGGGAAAAGTGCTTTCCCAAATTAAAATGGATAAAATTCTATCTAAGGTCAAACATGCTTCAAGATATATTCAACAGCCTTGCAATATTATCTATTGAATGTGATGAAACAAACAGACTTCGACACCATTTAGAAAGAGATGGGAAATAGAAAGCAAGAAATATTTATTTTTAAGTACCGTTTTGTTACATGTTTAGTGTCAAAATTTAGATAATAAAGAGACTATACCACGGGTCGGCAACCCAGAGCTGTTGAGATCTACTTTAGTAACACTGAGCCCTCTAAAGACCTACTATATATATATATATATGATGTGTGTGGGCGGGAGATTTTAAGCGTGGCGGAACCGGGGACCTTACAAAGAAAAGATCGCGTTCCTATCACAGGCAGTGTACCACCATATCTTAGTAGCCAGTTCGCGAGTTTTCACTGGGAACGCGGGAAAAGTACCTTTGATCCTGGGGACACCGCGATTTTAAATACCGGCGGGAAAAGTCTAGTCTGAAATTTTCCTAGTTCAATAAGGCAGTTTCTTTTTTTTTACCCCGCAGTCGCCTAAACATCTACCACATATTGCAATGGGATGTACCGGTAGATGAGGATCGACTTGTTGCTGACACCTGTATACTATACTGTGTTTAATACAGCGTAATAGTATATATTCCTGATATCTAATCTGAAATAACCTGTGATCTCCAGAGCGCTCCACCAAAATTGTCCAAATCGGGCCCTGCAGTTACTAAGTACGGTCCTGTGTATAAGCACTGATGACATGCGTCCAACATAAAAATTGTTTACCCAGAAAACATTGAATTTATGTCGATTTTTTCCTCAGGTGTACCTGTCCTTCTCAGGACCAGTGCCAGCCTGTCTGGTGTCCGCCGGGATTTCAAGTACAGGTCACATTGCGTGCGTCAAGACGACCAGGTTCTTGTTGTGACAGATTTCGCTGTGTAAATGGTAAGTTTGTTTCATTTTCCGCTGCTCATCCGTGAATTGTGTTGTACCGTATTGTTGTGCGTTGTGCTATGCTCGTGTGAGGTAAATTATCGTCTGTATTTTTTTGTTTCCTTAACTAGCGGCACTTGGGCTTTCAGCCCTTCGGCCCAATGACATGTCATTGCGAGGCTGGGGAGCCTGTGGACTTTCCTTCCAACCCGGTCAGGAGCTTCGCTCCTTCCCATCCACAGAGGGTTTATCTCAGGAGCCGTTCAGGTTATTCAGTCAAAATCCCGGTCGATGACACTCTTTCAAATGCGCACCTCCGGGCTTGAACCTTGAACACCTGATCGCCAGCGCAATGTGGTAACCATTACACCAGCGCGGCTCGAATGGTCTGTATTTAAACGGTTATATGTGAACATTTGGCGCGTATAGTTCTGTCCCTGAACAGACAAACAAAGAGCAGGATTAGTACACCCCCAGGCTTGTCGGTCAAGGTCAATGTAATTGTTTGTTCCAGCTTCCGGTTACTTATTCTTATGGGCTCAGAATTTATTACATTGAGTGTCTTTTTCAAAGCAGGTCCAAAGAAAGTGGATACTTCCTTCCAGTGTATTGAGTTTCCTTTGAGCATGAGTCTCTTTCAGAACTTTTGTTTAAAACATCATTATGTGTTGTGGACCGCTTCATGGTGCGTAATCATACAAGGAATATAATTAATGGAATTTTGTAATCAGAACCAGTAGTTCCTAGTGATGCCGTGCTGAAGTCGGATGTTGTCGTGAAACATTCTAAATCCACATATATAAATTAAAAGGTAAATGTAAAGCCTAACACATAAATTCAATAAAAGGAAAGAGAAATGGTTCAAGACCCGTGCTTTCCAATAGCGTACGCCTGTGTTAATAGAACGTCATGCTAGTTGAACAATAAAAACCCTTGTTTTCTACTTCGTCTGCAAATTGTAACGTTTCACGTTGATAGTAAAGCCTACTGCATCACTACACGCTTTCTACAATAAAACGTGTACTGCATTTCTAAGAAAACCTTGAGATACGCAAGCTGATTAATGACCTAAATTAATACTAGCATTAATTACACTACGTTAACATAAACGAAAGGACAGATGGACTTACGATAGAAAGAGAGAGTGAGGGCTGAAAGCAGGAACGCATGCCACCCTAACACGCGTCTCGCGATATACAATTAATGCCACCCTCCCCAAGCGAAAGGCCAGAAGCAATACTTTTTTCAAATGGACAGTGATAAAAAAAAAACACTACCCATACGAGAGTTAGGTTTAAAAACCTGAAAAATGCTTATTGGGAAACATGACATTATACTGGTTTACGTTTGAAAGCCTGACAGTACCCAGACACCACATCGTATCGAAGTGAACAGGAGGTAGAAGAAAATGCACATTTTGAACGCAGCCACCTAGCTCCCTTAAATTTATATAATTGGGTTCCTTAGGACTTGCTGACAAAGAATATGTTAAACGTTACGCAAATAGTCTAGGAATTAACAAATTATAGCCAAAATAAAATGGTGGTGCTGTCAGACAACACCAAAATCAGAATTTCGCAGTGGCAGGTTTTGAAACCACCATTTTACGGGAAATGGGTCACCATGTAAAATCCTATTTGATTGGATAGAAGTAAATGTAAGGCTAAACACGATTAGTCGGGCTACAAATACTAATTCTTTGTTGTTAGGGAAACGTGAGTAGGAGTACTTTTTTTGAAAAGCTGTGTAAACATGGCCCGATTGGTTAGACCCGCCAATATAGGCAATTAGGAGCGTCAGTTCAGTGCCACATGTTAAAATAAACTTACTAAGAAACAGTGCGTTGAGAGCCAGATCATATTTTTCTAAATAAAAGTCTGGGACGGAGGCAGATTGGAATTTGTGCCATTATTCATCGCCAGTCAACGTATCTGTGTATTATTTCCATGAATTGTGGTAAGCTTGATATATTCGATATCTTTTTAATGAAAATTGAATGTAAATTGATAATTTATGCCTGTATATGTGTGTGGTTCAGTGGCAAACATGAGGCAAGGCCTAAATATTGCTCCAACCTGAACAGGAGGTGTCGGAGAAAAGTAAAACTGCATGGAATTGCCAAACAGTACACTGACACCTATCTTATTGACTAGAAGGAACTAAGGCTGGAATTGCAGAGGCGTAGTAACCATTTAGGAGGAGAATACTGGTGTAAATTGTTTCAGATGAAGATAGCAGTTGGCCTACCGCTCTGAACTCAGTGTTTGTTCTGTATTGTGTTCAGTGTAGAAATAGATTATAAATTAGATCTGAAGTAGGAGGTACAACCTTCTTGTTTCAGGGACTGTGGTCCTAGTTATTGAAGCAGCACCTGGTCTGAGTTTTGCTGAATCCAGAGGCTGACAGCATACTCCTGGGTCCAGATAGCGACCAGTGAGGTGTCTCCAGAACACAGTGAAGCAATCGAGCAGAGGAGTCTTTTCCTGCCGCCATCACGAAAGATAAGCTTCTGTGGCCAGAGTAGCTCAACATTATGCGCCCCCTCAAAAATTGACATTTTGTTAACCACAGAGGGACAATTAATTGGTTCAAATGACAGGAACTGTGAAAGTTTCCCAATACTATTTCCCCGATAATCAAACACATGAAGTCATGATGAAAAACAACAACCAAGCTTGAACAAAACCAGTATTACCTCATATTACTACTGCACAAATTACACACATAGAATAATAATAATAATAAACTATGTCAATACAAAGTTCATATATATAAACTGTGTACATAATACTTGTAATTACATTTGATTGTGATTCCTGGTTCACTGTGTAGTTGAATCAGGATATCCATTATTGACAAGAATTAATACATATATTTTTAAACTTAAACACTTGACTCATTTAAGATAGTCTTATAGATTGTTATATGTGTGTGAGTGTCACAGTGTTGTAAAGTGTTGTGGAATAAAATAAATTGTTTATCTGTCTGTTGTTGTTGTGACTTACACTTCATCATTTTCATAACCCTAGACATCTAACGTAGTCATCACACTATTCCAGAATAATTCTGACTGAGGTAAAAATGTGGTAGCAAGTAAGGTCATCTGTAATACACCACACTTATTAGATACAGATACCTTCACAGCTGATCTCAGTCAGTACACTAAGTCCCCTATAAATATTTATAACATCCCACTTTACCACATTCATTGGGGTCCTGTCCGGGATTTTGAATCTTTCCCTAGTATAAATATTGGGGGTAATTCACTTCAGGGAATAATAAAAATTAAAAAGGTATCCTTGGGTGAAAATAAATAACGTTGAGCTCTCAGTGCCTGTGGTTGTCATTGTGTATTTAGTTAGAGATTGTATTGTTTAGTTAGACATTATATAAATTTACCTGTTAGAAAATGGCGGACCTGGCCAAATTTCGATCTGCTGCTGTGCAGACTGCAAAAGAGTTAGGAATGGGCGGGCAAGTTATGATTTCCTATGTCACTACGGAATGTGACAAATATATTGAACGGGAAGAAAGAAGATTAGAAAAAGAGGCTGAAAGAAAGTTAGAGGCTGAAAAAGAAATTAAGAAGTTACAATTTGAGGCTGAGACTAAGAGGCTGCAGATTGAGGCTGAGGCTAAGAAATTGGAAGCAGAAGAAAGAAGATTGACTGCAGAAAGGGAAGACAAGCGATTAGCTGCAGAGAGGGAAGCAGAGGATAAGAGATTACAAAGGGAGCACGAGTTACGACTAAGGGAGTTTGAGTTTCAAGGCCATGCTCCTGAAAATGGTGCCAGTCCCTTTACCTCCGATGCTACTGCTAGTCAGGGAGCCTCAACCTCAGCTATGAACTTTCATTTAGATCATTTTGTTGAGAAAGACGATGATATTGAGAGCTATCTAAATAGATATGAACTATTAGCTACCACTTATGGGTTAGAGAGAGAAAGGTGGAGCTTAAAGTTATCTCAAGGGCTTCGTGGGGCAGCTTATGAAGTTTTTGCCAAAATGAGCAGAGGTGATCAAGAAAATTATGACATGCTAAAGCAGGCTCTTTTGTTAAGATATGAAAAGAACGCAGAATTTTATAGAAAAAAATTTAGGAATGCTAAACTACTGTCAGGTGAAACCTATCACCAGTTCTCTGCACGGATAGAGACATACTTGGAGAAATGGACTTCTCTGGGGAAAACCCAAGATCTTAAGGAAATGATCCTTATAGAGCAATTAAGAGAGTCCATGGCTCCAGACCTGAGAAAGTTTCTCATGGAACAAGGTGCAGAGAGGTTGGGTGAGTTGCTAAATGTTGCTGAAAGGTATCAAGCAGCTCAAGCAGAGGTATCAGGTAATAAAAAGAAACAGGTAGATAATTTTAGGGCACCACAGAACTTTAATAAATTTGATCCTAGAGATCAAAACAAAGGTAAGCACCAGTTTGATAGGCCACGGTATGACAATAAAAATAAAACCCCACAATTCGATGAAAGGAAATATGATGAAAGAAAATCTTTCAACCAAGGAAAGAGATGGTGTAAAAATTGTAAGATGAACAATCATGACACTGACCAGTGTAGAAGGAAACCTGTGTATATGGCCACCCTTCAGGTCAGGTCGACCTCAAGAAAGGAGGAGGATATTCTGATAGATACCACTCCAGATGAGATGAGGAAGGCACAGGCTGGGGATAAGACCCTCAAGCCTTGTTTCAGGAAATTGTCAACTTGTCATACAACTCCAGGCAAGGGAGATTTTTACATGGAAAACAAGTTGATTTACAGGAAGGCCGGAACTAGATCCAATGGTCACGGACAATTGGTTCTTCCAAAGAGATATAGGGCAGACTTAATAAGGAGCCTACATGTGAAAAAAGATGGGGACCATGAGAAAATTGGTACCATCATCCAAAAGGTGGCTCACAATTATTATTGGCCCAAGGCAAGGTGGGACATTGAGAATTTTGTAGAAAGGTGTAGCATAGCACATGAGGGAACACCCACAAGTGGGAACATTGATCAGGACCTGGACACGCCACGGGGCAAACTTAGGCTTGACAATACAAAGAAAAATAAATTTGATAAAGTGGACCAAATGGAATGGGAAGCCCCTTTTCACGGACAAGTTTCATTTAACTGTTTTACAATGGCCACTATGCAGAGAGTGCAAAAAGATGTCTTACCCCAGGATAAGCCGAAAATTCCTCAATCGGACTTAAACAAACTGGAGGAAGAGGATGTAGAGAGGAAATCTCTCATCCAGAATTCTAAGTGGGGAGAAAGCCCCAAGAGAAAAATTGGTAGCGGTCGTTTTGTGAATGATAATTCTGGGAAGAAAAATCATCACTATAGCGCTTCGAGTGGAAGAGACCATACCGGTGCATGGACAAATAGGTCCACAAAATTAAAGGTCCATATGTAATGCTGTTAAGAACGTGGACTGATGAAAAGGCAGAGGAAAATATTACATCCTCATACCAATATGTGAATGAGCTGACCACTCGATTAAAAACTGGCTGGAAACTTGCCAATGAAAATTTGAGACAAGCCAGGAAGAAACATGCTGCCTATTTCAACAGGAAAGCTAAAGACAGAGATTTGGCTGTGGGAGAGAAGGTACTGCTTCTTCTCCCCGGTAGTCAGAATAAGTTACAAATTGGATGGCAAGGTCCATATACAGTTCTAGAGAAGGTGTCTAGAACAAATTATAAGATAGATAAGAAGGGGAAAGAAAAAATCTATCATGTGAATCTCCTGAAGAAATATTTGGAAAGAGAAAATCAGGAGAAGACACACTTGTTGACCTTGTCCATTGCAATGGAGATGAAAAAGGAACCACTTTTATCATTTGAATATCCATTACACCCCTGTGAGACAGCGGCACAGGTGAAAATCAGTACACATTTAACGAAAAATCAGAAAGAGAGAGTGCAACAGGTTCTAGATAATCATGCAGAGGTGTTAACAGACCGACCGGGGCATACAAACTTATTGGAATATGATATGAAACTGATAGACCCCACACCTGTCTGTATGAAACCCTATTCGATTCCTTTTGCTAAGGAGAAAGCTTTGAAGGAAGAGATAGACTATTTGTTGAAGGAAGGAATTATTTCACACAGTGAATCTTCGTATAGTTCCAGTGTTGTACTCTTAAGGAAACCCTCTGGAGAACATAGACTCTGTATAGATTACAGGAGACTGAATGCTATTACAGAAGGACAGGTGGATCCATTGCCGGATACAAATCAGTTGTTTGCCAGGCTAAATAAAGCTAAATATTTCTCAAAAGTGGATCTGAGTAAAGGATACTATCAGATTCCAGTAAAGCCTGAGGTTAGACCATACCTAGCGTTTAGTACCTCAGAGGGACACTATGAGTTTAACAGACTGCCATTTGGATTGAAGAATGCGCCTAGTGTCTTCTCTAGAATGATGAGAAAATTATTGGACCCTCTGAATAATCCATGCATCACAAATTTCATGGATGATATCCTTATAGCAACAGAAACATTTGAGGAACACATTGACTCTCTGAACATGCTGTTTAATCGACTTAGAGAAGCGAATTTAACAGCCCGACCAACCAAATGTTGCGTTGGATGTAAAGAATTAGAATTCTTGGGACACACAGTTTATCAGGGAAACATGACCCCTGACCCCAAGAATTTAGAGAAACTAAAGAAAGCCCCGAGACCACAAACCAAGAAAGACGTGAGATCCTTTGTCTCATTATGTGGTTTCTACCAAAAGTATATCAAAAACTTTAATTCCATATGTGCACCGTTAACTGATTTGACCCGTAAAGGAAATCCAGATCGAATTACATGGACACCACAATGTGAATTAGCTTACCAGGAATTGAAGGAAAAGCTCACAAGCAAACCTATTTTGAAATTACCTGACTTAAGTCAAGAATTCATTGTAAGAACAGATGCCAGTAATATCGGGCTAGGTGCAACACTGCTACAGAAATCAGATGCATTGGATGGGGAATTAAGCCCAGTGGCATATGCTAGCAGAAAGTTGAATAACGCTGAAACCAATTACTCAACTAGCGAAAAAGAATGTCTTGCAGTAATATGGGCGATAAAGAAATTCAATATTTATCTGTATGGGAAGGCATTTAAGTTGCAAACGGATCACAAACCCTTGTCGTTTCTAGCGCAGGCTAGACATGAAAATTCTAGATTACTCCGTTGGTCATTACTGATGCAGCCATTTGAGTTTTGCATAGAGTATATATCTGGAAAGAAAAATCTGGGAGCGGATTTTTTAAGCCGCCATCCGTGTGATGAGAATCACCGTAAGCCCCAGAAATAATAATAAATTTCTCTATGTGTATATAGAATTATAGACTGACATATAACGTCTGTTTTAAGAGGGGAGAATTTGTTGTGAAACATTCTAAATCCACATATATAAATTAAAAGGTAAATGTAAAGCCTAACACATAAATTCAATAAAAGGAAAGAGAAATGGTTAAAGACCCGTGCTTTCCAATAGCGTACGCCTGTGTTAATAGAGCGTCATGCTAGTTGAACAATAAAAACCCTTGTTTTCTACTTCGTCTGCAAATTGTAACGTTTCACGTTGATAGTAAAGCCTACTGCATCACTACACGCTTTCTACAATAAAACGTGTGCTGCATTTCTAAGAAAACCTTGAGATACGCAAGCTGATTAATGACCTAAATTAATACTAGCATTAATTACACTACGTTAACATAAACGAAAGGACAGATGGACTTAGGATAGAAAGAGAGAGTGAGGGCTGAAAGCAGGAACGCATGCCACCCTAACACGCGTCTCGCGATATACAATTAATGCCACCCTCCCCAAGCAAAAGGCCAGAAGCAATACTTTTTTCAAATGGACAGTGATAAAAAAAAAACACTACCCATACGAGAGTTAGGTTTAAAAACCTGAAAAATTCTTATTGGGAAACATGACATTATACTGGTTTACGTTTGAAAGCCTGACAGTACCCAGACACCACATCGTATCGAAGTGAACAGGAGGTAGAAGAAAATGCACATTTTGAACGCAGCCACCTAGCTCCCTTAAATTTATATAATTGGGTTCCTTAGGACTTGCTGACAAAGAATATGTTAAACGTTACGCAAATATTCTAGGAATTAACAAATTATAGCCAAAATAAAATGGTGGTGCTGTCAGACAACACCAAAATCAGAATTGCGCAGTGGCAGGTTTTGAAACCACCATTTTACGGGAAATGGGCCACCATGTAAAATCCTATTTGATTGGATAGAAGTAAATGTAAGGCTAAACACGATTAGTCGGGCTACAAATACTAATTCTTTGTTGTTAGGGAAACGTGAGTAGGAGTACTTTTTTGAAAAGCTGTGTAAACATGGCCCGATTGGTTAGACCCGCCAATATAGGCAATTAGGAGCGTCAGTTCAGTGCCACATGTTAAAATAAACTTACTAAGAAACAGTGCGTTGAGAGCCAGATCATATTTTTCTAAATAAAAGTCTGGGACGGAGGCAGATCGGAATTTGTGCCATTATTCATCGCCAGTCAACGTATCTGTGTATTATTTCCATGAATTGTGGTAAGCTTGATATATTCGATATCTTTTTAATGAAAATTGAATGTAAATTGATAATTTATGCCTGTATATGTGTGTGGTTCAGTGGCAAACATGAGGCAAGGCCTAAATATTGCTCCAACCTGAACAGGAGGTGTCGGAGAAAAGTAAAACTGCATGGAATTGCCAAACAGTACACTGACACCTATCTTATTGACTAGAAGGAACTAAGGCTGGAATTGCAGAGGCGTAGTAACCATTTAGGAGGAGAATACTGGTGTAAATTGTTTCAGATGAAGATAGCAGTTGGCCTACCGCTGTGAACTCAGTGTTTGTTCTGTATTGTGTTCAGTGTAGAAATAGATTATAAATTAGATCTGAAGTAGGAGGTACAACCTTCTTGTTTCAGGGACTGTGGTCCTAGTTATTGAAGCAGCACCTGGTCTGAGTTTTGCTGAATCGAGAGGCTGACAGCATACTCCTGGGTCCAGATAGCGACCAGTGAGGTGTCTCCAGAACACAGTGAAGCAATCGAGCAGAGGAGTCTTTTCCTGCCGCCATCACGAAAGATAAGCTTCTGTGGCCAGAGTAGCTCAACATTATGTGCCCCCTCAAAAATTGACATTTTGTTAACCACAGAGGGACAATTAATTGGTTCAAATGACAGGAACTGTGAAAGTTTCCCAATACTATTTCCCCGATAATCAAACACTTGAAGTCATGATGAAAAACAACAACCAAGCTTGAACAAAACCAGTATTACCTCATATTACTACTGCACAAATTACACACATAGAATAATAATAATAAACTATGTGTAGCCTCGCTTTTACTGGGGTGTGAACCGCTGACTAAAGGATGTTGATGATGTCGTAGTGACAACGGTCCAACACGGGCGATGCTATTTGGACTTGACAATAATAAAGCGAATGTTTCTTTCTTGGAACGTGAAGGAAGGACTTCAATAACAAGCAGGCACGTCAACGAGTGCCAATGTGTATAGGGACGAACTCGTTAGGTTTACTGACATCATAATTTATTTAGGACGAAATACGTTGACGACAACAGGTTACAGTACTTCAACATGGATTCCACAGTAAACGTACATGTAGCATATATATAGGCATGGTACAGGCATCATAATAACTTCCTCACATAAGATCAGGGTTTGACCTTGCGTCAATGTCATGACCGTTAGGACTATTCAACCATAAAGATCTTGGAATAAATATATTGATTCTGTCCTACAATTCTGGTCGGGTACTTTAGTAGCTTGGTACCCCTGACATGGCAGATCCATACATGCTTGCATATAATATAAACAACGAAGGTTATGTCCTAGTGCTTGGCTAACCTCTCTTCGTCGCCGTGACTCGTGCGACGGCAATCCACATAATATTACAAGCCAATAAACCGTAAAGGATGAAGCCTTGAATCCTTTATAATATTAAAATGCTTTCAGTGAAAGTCCCCGTTGATCCATTATAACACCCCTTTGCAGAAAGGTGCTAGCTAGATGCCAACGAAGGATGGTGACACGAAAGTTCAAGTAAACAATTCACTTCTTACCAAAAACTGGTTCGGACTTACGTGTAGTGTAAGCCGACAATGGCTTCTACCAAGAAGTCATTGTACCAGAAGAATACCTGACCCAACACACTGGGTATATATAGGAATATAGGCGACAGACTCAATGTCTGGCTTGAGATGCTGGCTTTCATTTTTTAACCTCTGACGTCATCTGCCTTGCTTGGACACAAGCGCGCACGAATTCACCTACACCAAATTGTGCATATTCGTGCGTGACAAAAGACATTTATAAAAAACAAACATCAACATAAGTTGGTGTGTACTCACTCAACCGAAGTAGAACCTGATGACTACCCGTGAGTGTTTAGAATACAATAAAGGAGGCATCAGCTTCCTTCACACCGTCCGCAAAAAATTAAATTCTATTAAATTTTTTTTTATTTTTTTTTTTTAAATTACCGCGGAGAGGTGAAACAAGCTTACAAATATGTATTATATACTAATAATACTAATAATGCAAGAGAGACATATTAATCAATAAGAGGAGAGTGAACGAACAAAATCAAATTCAACTCAACTCAACAACAAATATGCATAAAAGCATATCATCACAATTGACCAACTTTGGAACAATGTGGAAGAGATGAAAGAAAATCAAAGCATAAAGGATGATTAATTGAAACCAAATGCAATAAGAAATAAAGAGATATGGTAATACATGAATTTAAAGGAAAAGATGAAAATGCATAAAAATTAAAAAAATGAGAAGTGGCAAAAATCAAAGAATATGAATACAACACTTGAAGTTATCAACACACTTAACCGTGTCTAAGGATGAGTAGTATCATTAAATAACTACCAATGACGTATCACTATCTAAAATGAGTGATAGTTACCTGATGTAATCATTAGGATTAAAATATTTATAGTTAATTATATTAAACTAATTAAACTAATTAAATATGTTCATTAATCAAAATGTACTGAATAATGTTTCAGTTTATTACACTGCTAAAAGTTCAATTAGTTCTTGAAGATTCTAAGTTAACTTCAAAACCAGTTCATAAACACGAAGATCCTTTGAGTATGTTGAAATACCATAGATTCCACAAAATATTGTTAAATCATTCACGATATACTAATGTTTATCTAAATTCACAATGTTTCTTTACGCAGATAATGTCATAAATACTAAAAGTTATGTGATCCTCACTGTTATATATATATATAATTCACTGTTTTTTTTGTTTCTTTTTTTACGCTTCAAGTAATTCAACGGAATGTTACAACTTTATTCACTTGACTAAGTATGTACAAAAAAAATTGTCACTGATTCACAAAGTAAAGTTCAAAGAACGTCATGTTTACAAATGTGATGTAGTATGTGTAAAGGCATCCACATTTGTAGAGCGTACCAAGTCGCATGATTCACTCGGGCAGCGGGATAAAATGTCAGCGAAAACATTCTGTGATCCAGGTATAGCCCGGATTGTGAAACAGTAGGGTTGCAATGAAATTGCATATCTGGTGGACTTTGCAGATCTGACGTCTTTGGTGTTTAATGCAGTAAGTGCTTTCTGATCAGTCTCTACAAAGAAATGTGATCCCAGAAGATAACGTTGGAGTTTAGTTATAGACCACACGAGAGACAAAAGTTCCTTATCGAGAACGGAGTACTTTTGTTCAGCCGACGTAAGTTTCCTTGAGACGAACAGTACTGGGTGCAAGGTGCCCGCATACTCCTGTAGTAACACGCTTCCAATACCGTAGGCAGAGGCGTCACTGCGCAAGATGAAAGGGAGGTTCGCATTAGGCAATTGTAACATAGGAGGTTTAGAAAAGAATGCCTTAATGGTGTCCAACGCGATTTGGTGTTCCTCCGACCACCGAATCACGTTAGCCGCGCCCTTTTTTAATAACGAAGAGAAAGGTGCAGTAATAGTGGACAGATGAGGTATGAACTTAGCGTAGAACTGAACAAGACCCAATAATGACCTCACTTGTTTCTTAGTTTTGGGAGTAGAAATGTTGAGGATTTTAGAGACATTACTGTCCTCAGTATATAACCGACCGTGACCAACGCGGTGACCTAAAAATGAAATTTCGTGAAAACCCACGAAAGCTTTAGAAGGCTTAGCCGTTAAATTACATGACCGTAAAGTGGACAGTAATGTTTTTAATCCAGTAATGTGTTCATCCCATGTGTCATTAAAGAGACAATTTCGTCAATATATGTAATGACATCGGGACGATGAGACAGTACGTGACGCATCATGCGTACAAATGTAGCCGGTGCATTTACTAAACCGAATGGCATGAAATTATATTGGAATAACCCCCGTGGAGTCGAGAAAGAAATGATCTCTAGAAAAGAAAAGAAACAATGATTAGCAAAGAAAAGAGATGATGACTGCATAGGCTGAGTCATCAAAGAATGTGATATCAAAATTCAATATAAGTAGGTTAGTATCTGCGTGACGCAGAATCGGGAACCAATTGTAATCGGAGAGAATGGTGGTGAAAATACACACCATTGTCCCGCTCGATAGCCATGCGAGCATCTTTATTGGTTCTGAATGTAACCACGGCGTCACCATAACTGTTCTTGGTATGTGGTAATAGACGTACGAACTTAACGTCCGCCGTGTGATTGAGAAAATCTCCCAGTGCCTGCCAAGTGGTTCGTTGTGGCAGATTTTGCACAAGGATGGTGCGAGAAGATGCACCTCTACCAATATAAGTGGTAGCGTTGTCACAAGAATGTGAATAAGGTTGATGGGTAATCTTAGCCCTCTTAGGTAAGTTATAGTCTTTACTATTTACATGTATAGAATTATTGTTCTTAAATGAACCATACTTTTGTACTTGAGTCTGATAACTTACACTAGGCAAAGGTGGTGTACGGCATGTCGTATACCCCTGCTTGCTGGACAAATTGATAACTTTGTCGACAACCTTATTGATTTTAGTTTTCCCAAAAGAGTTACAACTCTTATTTTTATTAGGAACATCCTTTACTTTTTCCTCAAACGTAACCTTTTTCTTACGATCAGTTGCCTGCTGATCAAGTCGAGGGAAGGTATATGTCCCCCGGAATGACTTACTAGTCTTCACAGGTTGCGTTAAAACCTTAATATCATTCTTAAGAATGGATGCATATCGTAAAGGTTGTAATGCATTAGCCACAGTGGTGTAATGAACAATGGAATCATTTTCACTACTAGATTCCGATACATTAGCATTACCCAACAGGTTAATAGCATGTGCATGTGACACAACTCTAGGTATAGACTTAAATGCATAGGCATCCTGTATATGCTGCTTTTCCCATTCAGCAATTTGCTGTGGGGTACATTCCTTTATATCATGTATGCGACCCAGGATGACATCAGAAATTGGATTCTGAAGGAGACAGGCGTGGATCTTTCCTGAAAAAGATGGTGTTTTCAAATCAATAATAGCTGTGGGAAAAGTTTCCACAGTTCCGCCAAAAGTCACACATTGGATGGTCTCCCCAGTTGCATAGGCAGGGTTTACCAAAGAGTTCTTGATGCCAATCGTGCTGCAGCCTGAATCTAAAAGAATGGAACAAGGGATATCGTTAACAAATCCTCTATCTAATTGAAGACACCCTTTTCCGTGATGTGTAGCAGCCGACATGGCCGTGCATCCCTCCGGAATACTAGGTAACGTATGTCCGCAGCGCAGCGTCGTGATCGCATTGGGCTGGAAGAGGGTCGTGCACTCGTCACAAGTCTTAATCTGCTCAAAATTAAGAGAACAAGACATGGCAACATGCGTGTCATTATTTGTATTATTCTCTTTGTTAATTGTGTGTCAACAATAGCTACATTAGTTTGATGGCGTGGCCCTCTGCTAGAAGATCTATCTCTAAGTCGCGATCGATTGTGACTATCATTTCTAAAATTGCCATTATTATCATTTCTGCTTGTGTTACCGTATTGATTTGAACGATAGTTAGCGCTATCACTGTTATGGCTTTGACCATAAAATCTATTACGAGAATCTTGTCTATAGTTAGGATTCTGAGATTTTGATCGCCAATTTTGTTTATAAGTACCTACTTGATAATTTCCACAATTATTGTTATCCCAATCTCTTGATTTGTGAAATTGACCCCAAGAATTGTTATATGGAGAAGAATGCTGAAATTGCTTCCCCTTATAAAAATTACAAGAATTGAAATTCTCGTTATTTCCCTTTTTGTAGTTTCTGTCATTTATTTATTTATTTATTTTTTCTTAACCAGTGGCACTTAGGCTTTCAGCCCTTCGGCCCAATGACATGTCATTGCGAGGCTGGGGAACCTGAGGACTTTCCTTCCAACCCGGTCAGGAGCTTCGCTCCTTCCCATCCACAGAGGGTTTATCACAGGAGCCGTTCAGGCTATTCAGTCAAATTTCCGGCCGTAAACATTTCTTCAAACGCCGACGCCCGGGTTTGAACCATGAACACCTGGTCGCCAGTACAACGCCGAAGCCATTACACCAGCGCGGCTCCCAGTTTCTGTCATTACTTAAAGAGCGATGGCGTCTGCGATAATCCTGTTGTATTGCAAAAGCAACGGGAAATTCATCTTTAACCTGAGTATTTCCAAAGTTCAAGTTTGGGTGTGCGGTACAGTATTGTACACAGGTTTGCTGCATTTCATTTATGTTTGAATGTTTATGTTCGTGCAAAAAAGCAAGAAAAGCTGGGTTAACCGAGGACAAAACTTTATCGCGTAATAATAAATCTCTCAATGCGTCAAAAGTTTTATCCGTCTTGGATAATTCGATCCATCTATCCAATGTAAGTGCTATTTGATCAATAAAATCGTTAAAATGTTTTCCCGTTTGTAGGAGCATAGATTTGAATTTTAAACGATATTCATTCTCTGTCATTTGATATTTAACAAGTAAAGCAGTTCTGAGAGCCTCATAGTTATTTTTATCAGCAGTAGTTGCAATATAATATACTGACATAGCTTCACCTGTAAGTAATTCTGATAATTTTACACAGTATTGAGATTTTTCCACGTGATAGGCCTCGCATGTTGCCTCGAACCTATGTAGATAATGAATCACATCGTCCGATGGAGGATTAAATTTTCGCAATATTAAATGAAAATTTTTAATATTCCCTTGTTTAGACGAATTTTGGCCCTCCTGAGACTTTTGAGCAATAGCCTCCTGAGATAATCGAAAATGATTAAATTCTAATTCCTTCATTTCTTTTTCATGTTGAATTTGAAGTTGATATTTTCTTGTATTTTCTTCAGCTAACAATCTCCTTTCTTCTGTTTCTTTTTGTTTACTTTCCAATTCCATTCTAGTCTTTTCCATTTCAAGTTTACGTTTTTTATCATTTTCTTCAGCCTCCAATCTTTTCTGATCTGCTTCCAATTTCTTATGTTCCGCCTCACGCTGAAATCGTTTCTCATCCAATTCAGCGGCTAATCTCATTTTTTTCTCATTTTCTGCAGCCTCAAATATCCTCTTCTTTTCATTTTCTTCTGCTTCAAATCTCAAATTTTCTTGTTTCAGAAGTTCTAATTTCCTCTGTTCAGCTTCTATCTCTTGAGCCTTTTTGTATTCTGATAGTGCGAATGCTTTCGCCTCGTCAGGAGCCATCCCAACGGATTTGGCCTGCTCCATAAAATATTCAAGCGACGACATTTTGATTTACTCAAATAATTATCAATTAATTTACTTTAAGTGTGTGCAATACGTTCTTGTCTAAGAACGGTACCTAATTATCACTTAAGTATACAAAATATTATTAATCAATGAAAATAATTTATACAATGAAATATTAAGAACAGACAAGAGCCATAGACAATAGCAACAACAATGACAAGACGAGATAATCAAAGACGAAGAAGACGATCGCAGAGGTCAACAAAATTAAAATGTGAAACTAAAATAGGATGTCGTAAAAATTTACGATGATAACTGCGATAAAAACTTACACAAGACAATTGACAAGACAGTGTAAAAACATATGTTTTGTAAAAAACTCAACGAAAGTCAGGTTAGAAGGACAATAATCACATACAAGATACATCATAAAACCAAGGTACGAATAAAAATAACTATGAAAACAACGATTAAAACTTGACGGAACAGCTAAACAAATACTATTATAAGAGACAAGTAGCGATCGGAACTACAGCAAGGTTTCTAGCCTTGAACCGGAATTATCGCTCAATTGAAACTTACAAATAAATCCTATAGAACATCTGACAAAGAGCCCGAATCAGCTTCGAGATGAACCTCGTTTGTCAGATTGACAACAAACATGGAACATAAAACATGCATCACAAAAAATATTACAATGGACATATTAAAAAGCGGCTCAGCTAACATAAGACGGTGACAACGAACAGAGTAATACTCATCATTTTGTGATAAAATGCAATTTCCAGGATTGCAGAGTCTTGCACTCCGGCGCTGTATCACCGAGGAAGCTTACGTAGCACCTGGTAGAGTCCGCAAATGATTGAAGCAGTTGAGTCCATCTTGACCTTGAGTAGCCGTTAGATTTGATAACCAGTCCAGGATGTTGTCGCCTTGAAAGACTGCATTTTTCTTTTCAACCGAGTTGGATTGAGTTCGATTCCGTTACTGAAAAAATGGATATTTTCAGACCACACTGCGCCGCCATAGTTGTAGCCTCGCTTTTACTGGGGTGTGAACCGCTGACTAAAGGATGTTGATGATGTCGTAGTGACAAAGGTCCAACACGGGCGATGCTATTTGGACTTGACAATAATAACGCGAATGTTTCTTTCTTGGAACGTGAAGGAAGGACTTCAATAACAAGCAGGCACGTCAACGAGTGCCAATGTGTATAGGGACGAACTCGTTAGGTTTACTGACATCATAATTTATTTAGGACGAAATACGTTGACGACAACAGGTTACAGTACTTCAACATGGATTCCACAGTAAACGTACATGTAGCATATATATAGGCATGGTACAGGCATCATAATAACTTCCTCACATAAGATCAGGGTTTGACCTTGCGTCAATGTCATGACCGTTAGGACTATTCAACCATAAAGATCTTGGAATAAATATATTGATTCTGTCCTACAATTCTGGTCGGGTACTTTAGTAGCTTGGTACCCCTGACATGGCAGATCCATACATGCTTGCATATAATATAAACAACGAAGGTTATGTCCTAGTGCTTGGCTAACCTCTCTTCGTCGCCGTGACTCGTGCGACGGCAATCCACATAATATTACAAGCCAATAAACCGTAAAGGATGAAGCCTTGAATCCTTTATAATATTAAAATGCTTTCAGTGAAAGTCCCCGTTGATCCATTATAACACCCCTTTGCAGAAAGGTGCTAGCTAGATGCCAACGAAGGATGGTGACACGAAAGTTCAAGTAAACAATTCACTTCTTACCAAAACTGGTTCGGACTTACGTGTAGTGTAAGCCGACAATGGCTTCTACCAAGAAGTCATTGTACCAGAAGAATACCTGACCCAACACACTGGGTATATATAGGAATATAGGCGACAGACTCAATGTCTGGCTTGAGATGCTGGCTTTCATTTTTTAACCTCTGACGTCATCTGCCTTGCTTGGACACAAGCGCGCACGAATTCACCTACACCAAATTGTGCATATTCGTGCGTGACAGAAGACATTTATAAAAAACAAACATCAACATAAGTTGGTGTGTACTCACTCAACCGAAGTAGAACCTGATGACTACCCGTGAGTGTTTAGAATACAATAAAGGAGGCATCACTATGTCAATACAAAGTTCATATATATAAATTGTGTACATAATACTTGTAATTACATTTGATTGTGATTCCTGGTTCACTGTGTAGTTGAATCAGGATATCCATTATTGACAAGAATTAATACATATATTTTTAAACTTAAACACTTGACTCATTTAAGATAGTCTTATAGATTGTTATATGTGTGTGAGTGTCACAGTGTTGTAAAGTGTTGTGGAATAAAATAAATTGTTTATCTGTCTGTTGTTGTTGTGACTTACACTTCATCATTTTCATAACCCTAGACATCTAACGTAGTCATCACACTATTCCAGAATAATTCTGACTGAGGTAAAAATGTGGTAGCAAGTAAGGTCATCTGTAATACACCACACTTATTAGATACAGATACCTTCACAGCTGATCTCAGTCAGTACACTAAGTCCCCTATAAATATTTATAACATCCCACTTTACCACAGATGTGTTGGCTGAAAGGCGCAGATATCGCAGCTCCGCTGTAAACAGACACAACGCAACCAACGTCCTTTTCAGGACGAACGAGGAAGAAGAAGAAACATCCCTCGACAGTTGGAAATCGTAAATAGTAGGCCACGCGGCCGCTGCTGGGGCTACATTTAATAAAAAAAAGTAGTAAGCCTACCCACCACAAAAATTCTTATAGAATATGTGATTCCTGTATACACACATTGGGACCCTCGCCGGTGCTACGAAGTTCGTGCACTGGGCTGAGGTCCTCCTTGTGTGATCTAAGGTAGATCGAAGCACTGATGGAGTTGTCCGCATGCAATGAAGATGGTCCTTAAAAACAAACCAAACCGTGACTTGTTTTCATACAATAGATTGGGTGTTATGAAGCACCGAAGAATACTCTTTCTTGCTTCACTTGACATAGATGTGTTGCATATAATGCTTTTCATTTTAGTGAATGCGCCTTGTTGCTTGTGCTGTTCTTTTATTTATGGCTGCGATACATCTGCCTTCTGTTATAAATGCGCCCAGGCAGTTGAATATTTAAACGTGTTTTAAAACAGCCCCATTTTCTTTACGCGTTCGTTACCGGGGTCCTTCTTCTTCTGCGTTCGTCCTGAAAAGGACGTTGGTTGCGTCGTGTCGCCGTTTACAGCAAAGCTGCGACATCTGCGCCTTTCGGCCCGACACATCCGACTTCGGCACGGCATTTTTTAGGACCGGGTTTGCCTTCCCACTTCGATCCCTACTCTCTCAGCCAGACTGCAGTGATGCAGCCTGTTTCCAGGACCACCACTTGGAGATGGAGTAGGGTCTTGGTCAGCTCTGGTTCGCTGACCCTGACGCAAGAAGTCAAGCTATGGGTCGCTGACTGCATTCCACTTTTGACGCGTCTTAGGTCCCACCGGGATCCAAAATGGAAACGAAGAATCGTAACAGTATAACCTACCATGTATGAAGTAAATAGCGATTAAGAAGGGATAGGCGTGGAGCTGGTTACCCCGTCCTGTAGAAATTGTAAACCACAAAAACTTCAGCACAAGAGATGAGAAGACGATACTGGCGATAGATATGACATACATTGAAGAAACCTGTTGATAGCATTACAAGGCAGTTCATGTTCTGGATTCTCCAGGGACAAAGAGACAGAGGTAGACCAGAAAACACACGGAGAGGTGAACTGAGACAAACATGATAAGGAAGACTGTGAAAGAACTTGAGCTGGAATGCGACAGGAAGGATTGGCATATGTTTGTTGAAGGCCTATGTTCCTTGGGGTGCTAAAGGGTATTGCTTTATTTACTTTGAGGTGCATTATGGAGAATCGTGTTTCTTCGAGATGACCATACCTGAAAAGGTATTTTATATTTGGACATGCGCCTTAATATACCCAACGGACACTGTGCCTAGGTTGAAAGCAGCTCGCCTCGCCAAACCAGGTAACATTTTATTTCAACAAAACCCATAACTTCTGCCTTCGTGTTACAAAGGCAAATGTCTATTTATTTTTTATTTACTCTCGTGGGAGTCGCGGTAGCATAGTGGTTAGTGCGTTGGCTTCCTAGCTCAGTGGTCTATGGTTCGATCCCCAGATGATGTGGGACTTCTTTAGGCCGCAAACGGCTCCTGGGTCGACCCAGCCCTAATTGGGTACCAAAGCAACTTCTGGGAAGGTTAAGACATCACCCTTAGTGTGCCGGTGGTCAAGAAAATATGGGCCTAACACCATCTTCCCAATATGCCTCAATGGGCGTGTAACGGCATCCTTTACCTTTTTTTTTTTTACTCTCGTGACAGTTATTTCCTGTAGCTCTTCTTCCCTCGTTGTTATTAAGACTGTAATTGCCAGCAATTTTTTTTTCCTGCGAAACACAAAAGCCTTTATAAATTATCAAATTGCTGCAGCTAATGAAATGTCTTCTTTAGCACCATGAATGACGGTAATTATCAAAGTTCAGTAATGAAAGAAAGGCCTGTCATAACACTAATCTTCCTCGATTACAAACAAGCGAATCCATAGAAACTAAACAGAAAATATAACTACATGTAAGTGTATCAGGAACGCGTAGTCACTTCAAGGGCAATAATGATATTTATGACACTGAAGACTAGAATAAGACAGAACTGACAGCAATAATTTCTTACACTGGCGGGCTGTCAGCACGCGAGCCACCCAAAATTGTGTGAGTGTGTGTTGCTGTGTACAAGTCGACTAAGTATGTTACCTGACTGGCATATATTATCATAAAGATTCGTTTTACATAACTCACTGATTGTTGAGTGTGGGAGTCCTTTTGTTTGGGATTTTGTGTGTTTTGTTTTAAACACACAAGACATCCCTCACCTTAGATTAGGTGTATGTGTGTGCGTATAACGTCATTGAGTTTGAATTCGTATGTGTTCTAAACCAAACATTACTGTTTGCGATGTGTTTATATTTGTGTGTGCATGGGTAAAATCCCTGTTAATGTATAAAAGACATTACAGCCTCTGTGTGTGTGTGAGAGTGTATAAAAGCACTATGATTTATATTAAATGCATTGCAGTCTGTGTGTATGCTTAAGACATCCAGTGATGTACAAGTACAGCAATCCCCCTGTCTTACGTTGTTCGATTAGCGCGTTTTCGATACAAAGCTGATTCTATTTTATGCCATATTCCCGTTATACCCTTTACAAATTTGATCTTACGCTGAGCGCGAAATTCCTTGGGAGGCATTTCTGCTGCATATCCTGATCACGGCACTAATTCTCTTGTTGGATTTCATTCAGTTCTGCTTTTCTTTAGAAGCAAATCAATGGCACGGAAAGAGTGCCACGAAGGCATCGAAGCTTCACATATGATGAGCAGTAATGTTTCCCTATCATTAATATAAATATAAGATGGAATACTTATTCATATTTATTCGAAATATAAATGAGGGAAATTTCAGAAATTTTGTAACAAAAAGAAAAACAAAAAAGAACCGAATGTTTCTATAAATACCCGCGCCATGGAGAAATGGGAAGGAATGCGCTTTATGTCAGTTTACTTTCCAGACCGCATTGCGCGCGACTTTTCCGTAATTTCCCGTAAATGCACCTTGAAAGGATTGCAAGTTGGTTGGAATTTTTTATGGAACAAGACACAAAGAAAATTAGGATATTTGAATTTGTTAATAGGTATTAGGAATTTACACCACCTTCTGTTTTTACCTTTAATACACGCAGTTGTACATAAACGCACGTTACGTATCAGTCGGATGTGTGCACTGACGCTTGCTTATATGTAACGCATCACATATACGTCCATTCATTCATGAAGTTTCGCGACACTGCCCCCCACCTGATGCAGCTAGTGTTACCAGTGTGACATTTCTTGTTTGTGTGTGTAAACTGGAGATAATTTTGTGGGTACCAATTACGAACTAGAGCTGCATAATTTCTGTACGGTGCAGAATGCTGGAGAGTATCAGAAATCGAAATATCCAAACTGTCCTATTTCCACACAACCTGCCTTAGGAAAATTCTTCGAGTGAACATCATCACCAACCAAGAACTGCAAACTCGGAGCCACCAAGAAGACATGCGCACCATCATAGCGGGTAGACGCTGGAATTGGGTCGGCCACAGCCTCAGAAGAAACCCTGACACCATCACCAGAGTTGCCAAGCTGTGGACTCCAGACAGAAAGCGAAAGCGAGGCCGGCAGAAGCTACTTTGCGGAGAACTGTGGAGGCAGAAATGCAAAGCATGAACCAGAGCTGGGGCACCACACGACGGATGGCTGCCGCCTCGACCGAGCAAAGTGGAGACAATTTGTTGCTGTCCTACAAGACGTCACCAGGCTTGATGGTCACTGATAGCTTTGTCAGTCATCGGCCAAGGACCACAGACGAAGAATTACGAACTGAATAGGTCCAACATTAGGAACTCCGTAGAACTGAAATAAATCCTCTTTATAACGGATTTATAACAGATGCAATAGACTTCTGATATAACGGAGCTATGATATAACAGAAATCCAAAATAACGGGCTTCCAGTGTAACGGATTTCTGATACAACGTCCTTTTGATATAAGGAACACAATTGCTGTATATTGTAAGGAGTTCGCACACCCAGAGCTCGTTTTCTGTTTATTCGCTCACACTTGAATCGTTATCTTTTTTTGTTTAAAGTAATGCCATGACGTTCTCCTTCTGTTTTTAGCTTTACGATGAGTCATATACATATGTGTCAAGTACTTAAAAAAGCATTGTTAAAAACATTAAGGAATAGGATAGACATCACCATTCACCCCAACATCTGTGAGCCAGAAATCTTTCTGTCAGAGGTGAGACAGTCTTATCAAAGAAAGACACTAGTAGTAAAAGTGCCGGAAATTGCGGCATAACAGCTGAGGCAATAAAATCACGCAAGGAAACGAGAGTGAGGCAGTTAATGCATACATTTAACAACACCTGGGGGGAAAAAGGACATACCTGCAGACAGCTTTTGTTGGAAGAAAGTAAACACACAAACATGTAACCTGCATGAACTCTAGAGCATTCACCTCTTTAGTCAAATAAAAAAAAATTGGTTGCGAACATTATAGAATAGTAAAACTAGTAATAATAGGGGTTCTGAGTAGCTGAGAGGTATGGAGTCCGCCTCGAATTTTAAAGGTACCGGGTTCGATTTATGGAAATTGTTTTTCAGCACCAGTGGTCCTAATGATGTCATTCTCTTTCCCCCCCCCCCCCCCCCCCCCCCCCCTCCCCGACTCATGGATAGGGAGATCGGATGTCTAGCCTTCTCGAATAAGGGCGAAAAAAAAATAGGAGGTCCTGTGTACAAGTTGTGCATATTAAAAATCCCACGGCAGTTGAAAATCCAAAAGAGTAAATTTAAAAATCAGTAACGTACCCACAAAATATATTTATAGAATATGTGTTTCCTATACACACACTTTGGGATTCTCGCCAGTGCTACGGAGTTCGTGCACTGTGCTGAGATCCGCCTTGTGTGATCTAAGGGAGGAGATCGGGAGCACTGATGGAGTTGTCTGTGTGCAATGATGATAGTCCTAAACAAAACCACACCAAACCAAAGCAAACCACAGGTAGCAGAAACAGTACTTAACCAAGCCTATTTCGGATTCAGAAAAGAATTGTGGTGCACGGATGCAGTGTGCTGTCTAAGACATCACCATCAATTTCATTTGCGCTTCTTACCGAGCACTGGAGCTGGACGCTTGCACCAGTCATTCACATGCTCGTACAGCGGTGGTGTCTGTACCAGTATGTTTTACATGGTGGGGTTGCCAGCCCTTAACGAAATCTCACATTAGTCGCCTGGTACGACATGGCTGAGGGTGTAGTAGTTATGTTCTTTCTGTGGGGCGCATTACTTTGTACTGAAACCAAAATGAGTCATACCTGCGACGCTTCGCTGCATAAGACTGACATAAAGAGAGACAAAAAGCAGTTTGATTGACTGCCTAGAGAAAATTAGACCACTGTTAAAAACACAGGTCAAATGGCATGTCAAGGTGACTAGCTAAGTTTGAAACAAGTAAACGTGTTATGAAAGTAGTGGGAGGGAGGAGAGGGAACCCAAAATATGGACAGGCAGTATGTGTGTATTGTATGCGCACGTATGTACCTACATTCTGAATGTAATGTGGCATTCTCCTCTTCATTTTCTTCTTTGTTTGATTTGTTTTTTCTTTAGATCGGGAAGGGGGGGGGGGGGGGGAGAAATACGGGCTGCTGCTGTCGAACCATAGATGTTTAGTTTAAATCAAGAATACCTGGTCTCAGGCCACGTTTACAACAACAACAACAAAAACACAGCGGTTGCACGAGCATAATAACAAAAAAAAAAATTGTAGATTAGTTTTAAGAAATGTTACGAATGGAGACACGCGTTCAGTAACATACTAGATTGAAAAAGTCATATAATTGCTTACAATAGCTTCGGGGACCCCTTGATCCATTTACCTTAATGTTTAGGGCAAAACCACAAACCCACACGCCCACGATGTAAACTGCTGTGAGGTTAAGTCTCCCGTTCGCTCCAAGTTACCATATCTTTAAAGCATCTTCCTATCTCCCCAATCGCACAGATGCATACGAGAATTGTAGCAAAATTGTAAATTGCTGTGATAAGATCAGCCTTTGAACAGCGCATCATAGAAGATAATTAATGACTGTCGCGTCACGCCACTGAAACCAGGTGTTAGCACTTTAAAAAAAAAAAAAATAGTTATTTCGCGTTTGATTTATTTTTAGATTTGGTGAAGTTTATGAACATATCTAGCGTTTTCATCGACCGGCGTACTGAAAGAAAATCCCCATAAGCCTGTTAAAACTATTTTTAAAATTTATAAAAATAAATAAAAATTGAAAAAATTCCATTGCGTACAGTATTCTGCTAGACAAGAAGGGAAACTAGTTTTGAAGATGATTTATTATTTGTATTTAAACCAAAAAACAAAAACAAAAAATATCTGAGCTCCAGCCGACATTGAAATGCGAGGCAAATATTTTTCAGACTTCCTAAACCTATTTCACGACGACTGCTAGTTTTCGTTTTTACAGCATTATCTTAGGTTTTATGGCGTAATAATCTACGTATATATTCTAAGAATACAGAACGCTTGTCTGTCCCGGCAAAGTTACCGCGGGGTTCGGTTTCAAAACCGGATATCGTCACGCTCCAGTATGGTCGTCATCAGTTGCCATCTCCACAACGAAGGTCGGCTGCTATGGCTCTCCAACGTCTACTGCGGCTCTCCAACGTCCACTGTCTCTTGTCTCGATGGTGCACTCTGATACACTCTTTCTTGTTCATCTCTTCATGTTATCTTCCCACTTATGAAACTGTCTTCCGTTTGTACATTTGCCGTCAACTCTTCCTTCTCTTATGGTCTTCATAAAGGTGTGCCTTTTTACATGGCTAAAGTATTTTAGTTGTCTAATTTTGATCTCCTTCATTTAATTCTCTTTTCATTCCTAGGTTTTCTAGGACCTCTTTATTTGTTTTATTCTCGTTCCACGAGACGTGCCCCGTGCTTCTACACTTGTATATATCCACATTTTTAGGGCCTCATTTCTTTCCTCTAATTACTTGTTCACTGTCCATTGTTTGTAGTAATCGAATATATGTGTGTGTGTGTGTGTGCGTGCGCGCGCGCGCGCGTGCGCGTGTGCGTGTTTGTGATTCTCAGTTTAAAGTTGTGAGTTAGATGTTTAGATGTTGTTGAATGTAGCTTTGGTCATTTCTATTCCCTTGTTGATTTCTGTTTCGTATATGGTTTCTTTTGTTATTACATGACAAAGATATGAGAAACTCTTGACTTGTTCCAGGATTTTCCCCATTTACTCTTATATTTAACGTTGGCTTATTGCGATGCTTCGCTAAATTATCATAGTTTTTCTTTTCTCGGTGTTAATGCCCAATCCATATTCATGACTTTCACTGTTTACTTCGCTAGCTCTTGCAGCTCCTGTTCACTTTCAGTTAACAGAACTGCGTCATCCGCATATCTAAGATTGTTTATTGTTCTTCCACCGATGTTCAGTCCTGGCATTTCCCTGTATCCGACTGAAAATGTTGTGTAGGTAGATACTAAATAGCCAGGAGGATCAAACACAACCTTGTTTCACACTAATATAGTCAGCTGTAAATGCGTACCTGATTGTTCTTCTATTAGGTAATGCAAAGGCAGCGAGAAAGGAAAATTTACCCCGCCTGGTAAATCTGGATCTAGTATAGTGAAATCTCTAACGCTTTACTTCCATACGGCAGTATCTGCTATTACCTTTACATTTTTTTTTTTTTTACAATTGGCAGGGGTATACGAACTGCAATCACTGCGTGTCTATCTGCCCGTTGTCCTGTCTAGCATGCCCTTTCCAAGGATCCTGGAGTTAGAATAATTTCCAAGCAGGTTGCTGGGGTAATAATTATGTTGCGTAAACATACAGGAGCCGCGGTAGCACAGTGGTTGGTGCACTGGCTTCCTAGCTTGGTGGTCCATGGTTCGATCCCCAGTTAAGGTGGGATTTTTAGACAGCATACGGCTGCGGGGTCGACCCAGCCTCATGAATTGGGTACCAGAGCAACTCTGGGAAGGTTAAGGCGGCCGGCGTGATGCTGACCACATCACCCCTAGTGTGCCGATGGTCAAGAAAATATGGGCCTAACACCATATTCCCAATATGCCTCAATGGGCGTGTAACGGGATCCTTATATATATATGCTTTAAATAAATAGCACTACGCCCAGAAATGACCAAAACTTTTAAATAGTACAGTTAATATACTAACTACCGATGCGTGTAGCTGTGACACCGATAAAATGACAGCTGAACATCTGCGGCAAAAATACCCAACATATGAAGAACAGAGAAAGCACATATTGTCGTCACCGCTTCTGGACAAATCTCTATGCAGATACCAAAAACCTCAGACTGAACACCGCTGTCTTTAAACTTGATCAAGTTGACGACTGAAAGTGTAGGAATAAGAAGATGAAAAAGAATAAGAAAATAGTACAGTTAAATGTAGTTCTTAGTGTCGTGTGTTTCTGCAAGAGATACTAATGATCAGGTCCCCGCCACATATTTATTTGTTTTCGAACATTCAGTCTGTTAAACTGGGACTTGCTGTTATCTCGGCTCTTATGCCATGCCATCCCAGATCTTCCTTATGTGTCCGTTTCTTACTTACTTAGTCGTTCCCCTTCTACCGTGAGGTGTAGAGGTTTGGAAGAGAGAGCGCCAGACTATCCTATCGGCTGTCTTCCTCTGGCCTGGTTCCATTCTAGTCCTCGATCCTTCAAAGATTGTCTAATGGTGTCCTCCCAGCGGACTCTGGGTCGTCCTCGGGGTCTGGATTCTTGGCTCTTTGTTTCCCATGCTTGTCTTGGTATCCGATCTTCTCCCATTCTGCAGACATGGCCAAACCATCTTAATTGGGACTGTTCTACTTGGGTCTGCAGGGGGTAGGATTTAAGGCCTTGACGTATCGTCTGGTTGCGTACCATGTCTCTTCTTGTTACTTCAACCACCTTCCTCAGATACCTCATTTCTGAGGTTTGGATCTGGCTTTTATGGGTTGTAGTCATTGCCCATGGCTCGCATCCGTATGTCAAGACTGGGACATAGGTGGAGCGGTATACAGCCATCTTCGTTTTCTTACCAACCTCTCTCTTGCTGAGGAATCCTCGATTTAGGGCCTGAAAAAGTCTCCCAGCCGCTGCTTTTCGAGTGGCCAACTCTTCTTTGATGCCTCCCTTTCGGTCTATAATAGCTCCGAGGTATTTAAAGTGGTTGACCTGCTCCAGGACCTGTTCTCCCATCTTAATCTGATGTTTTCTTTCTTCTCGGGATATCACCATGGATTTTGTTTTAGAGCTGCTTATGACCATCCCTCTCTTCTCCAGCTCTTCCTTCCAGACTTGCAGGTTGGATTGGAGATGTGCCTCTGATTTAGCAATCAGGGCAACATCATCAGCAAATGCCAGCTCCGAAATATAGACCTGTCTCATCTTCCAGTACCCCACTGAATACTTTCTTGTTCTCTCCTTACATGCCTTGATGACATCGTCCATAAGGAGTATGAAGAGGTAAGGTGATAGGATATCACCTTGTCTTACACCAGTGGTGGTCCTGAACTCTTCCGACTTATGGTTTGCTGTCCTCACATAATTTCTGCAAGACTTGTAGAAGCTCTGTATAGCATGAATCAGAGGTGCTGGAATATTCTTCCTTGCCAAACAGTCCCAAAGTTTGCTCCAGGGGACCCTGTCAAACGCCTTTTCCAGATCCATGAAACAAAGATGCATCTCACTCTTATACTCAAGGGCCTTTTCACTCAGCTGTCTGAGTGTGAAGATTAGGTCTTGAGTACTTCGGTTTGCTCGGAATCCGCACTGGACCTCATCCAATTGTGGCTCAGCTAGGCGTCGGAGTCTCTGCTCTAGGATTCTAGAGTAGATTTTACCAGGGACACTGAGAAGGGATATGCCTCTATGGTTTCCACACTGTCGATTGTCACCCTTTTTGAAAATTGGTGTTATGATGGCAATCTCCCAATCCTTTGGTATGGTCTTGTTGTACCACGCTGCCTGTAAAACCCTTAAGAGTAATAGGTCGCCTGATGCTCCCATGAACTTAACCATTTCTGGTGTTATACCATCATGCCCTGCTGCTTTGCCCATCTTGATTTTCTCCAGTGCTGCGTTCAGTTCTTCCATCTTTATGTCATCTTCACCATCATTGGTTTTCTCTTCTGTGCTAGTGTTTATCATTTCTGATGCTTCACCATGCTCACCATCCAGGAGTTCTGAGAAATATTCTTTCCATCTTCCCATTACTTCCTTCGGGGCAGTAAGCAATTTGCCTTGCTTGTCCT
Organism: Oreohelix idahoensis; assembly: GCA_024509875.1. NCBI lineage: Eukaryota > Metazoa > Mollusca > Gastropoda > Stylommatophora > Oreohelicidae > Oreohelix > Oreohelix idahoensis. The sequence continues at coordinate 72,642 of JAMPIV010011501.1, read as the reverse complement.
TTATAAATTTAAGAGGGCATTGTTTTTCCTTCCTCATGTTCTTTAGGGTCTTATAGAACAATTTCTGGTTTTCTTGTGCATCTTTTTCTAGCTTTTCTCCAAATTCTTCCCAGGACTTCTGTTTTGCTGCTAGCACTTTGTTCTTTGCTTCTGTTCTGAGTGTCGCATATTCTCTATATTTTTCCATTTGTCCTGTTGTGTTTTTAGCTCCTAAGTATTGTTTCCATGCCATTTTCTTCTCTCTTATTTTCTCTCTGACTTCCTCTGTCCACCAAGGTGTCCTCTTTCTCTTGTTCCCAAGTCGGACTTCACCGCATGCTTCTGCAGCAGCTGTCTTTATGATATCCTTGAATTTAATCCAGAGGGTTTCCAAGTCATCAGGTCGTTCTTCTGTGTTGCTCACCGCTGCAGCAATAAGCCCCTGATATTTGGTCTTAATTTTTGGCTCTCTCAGCTTGTAGGTCCTAGTGCTCATTTCTCCTGCTCGTTTACTTGGTTTCTTGCGTGATGTTGGACAGTTCCTAGGCTGAGCACAGAGGTTAATACTACATTGCGTGGTAACGTGAGCTAGTTGAACGCGTAGACAGAGCTGCCGTACTGGTGTGTATATGTGCAAGTAAAACGTTTTTTGTGCTGCAGAACTACCATTTTTAATATTGATTGTGATTAAGTTATTAGCAATAATTGTCAGAAACAGAGTATTAAAACATTGTGATTAAGTTATTAAGCAATAATTGTCGGAAACAGAGTATTAAAACATTGTGATCTTTATTTTAAGTGCGACTAAACAGTGCCACCGAGAAAGTAAAAATTATATTAATCAGATTATGATCACTGACGCTGTATCACGAACACGAAATTGCTATATTGTCTGGAGAAAAAAAAATACTGTATCATCAGGGCTGGTTCTAGGGCTGCTGGCGCCCTGGACAAAGCTTAACTGTGGCACCTTTATAATACGAATGACACATATTCTGGATTTACAACACGATATCAGAATAGTTAATGCTAAAAGCTCGTGGCGCCCCGTGAAGTTTCATGGAATCTCTGAAGAGGCACATAGAGAATGTGGCTACTGCACACTTAGGCATGTCGTACAGTGCGACTGTTGCTGTCGTTTTGACGGTTTAATAAGACGTAAATCTATTTAATACTTTTGACGAACGAAGGTAGAGAACTATATGTTAACTCTCTGGGACAGGTTGATTTGGGGTTATCTTCCCTGTGTTTATTCTTTGTGGTTGATCTGTCTTAAGAGGGCCGGTTAACTGTTCTCAAATCTGTTCTGTCTACGCATGCGCTAGTTTTTAGCGCGAACCGAGAAGACTTCCGTCTGGGAGTGATGAGCTGTTTTTCTGACCGGACAAGATGTCCGTTGTTTCTTCTCTGCATTATCTGGGGGAAAGATAGTCTTCAGTGTAACTGTGATCTTAGTGATTCTCCCCAGAGTTATTCTGTTCGTCTAGAATGACGACAGTGGTTATTTGTGTATTTCTCGGATTCTGTCCAAGGTAAAATAAACTTTATTATTATGCCAAGATTGCAGAACATTTAGTATGAACCTGTGAGTAGCGCTCACAGTTCTTGGGATCCAGAGTCCATTATGTGTGCTTGACGTAGCTAACTAAGTCTATTCGTCGAATTACTTTACAGAAGCACAATGAACGTATATTTATATGAAACCCGCATTATGGCGGTATGTTTCGGCACGGAAGATAATGCCTGCCTATGAAAATACACAGTTGTTCATCAATCATTATGAGGCCCGCCATTACGGCCTATATCTTTGAGCAGAAGAAGAAGTGTCTGGCGGGAGAAGCCAGATGAAGTCTTGACTTTATCAACAAGTTCACCGACTTCGATATTAAGCAACTATATTTGTCACAAGATTACCTGACGCGTTTAGTCAGGGGCTCTGAGCTACAGTATGCGAATATATATATATATTATCAAGCCAACGTTACTAGCATCATACATACGAGCTATGCAGGGTTGATTATGCTCGATGGTTATATGCATTACTACACATGAAATGTCCATGTTTCTTGTTCTACTGACTGTGTTGTCCGTCAACGTACTATTGCTGTAATAAATGTTGAAGAGAAAGTCATCTGCATTAACCACATCTATGACTTCTACGTGTGGTGGAGTGAGTTTGTGTGTTCCTAAATAAGAGCCTATACGACTTCGTGTTCTCGATCTGCTGTATACACACACCAGTACTTACTACAACACCTTATCCTTTGTTCTACACACCTGAGAAAACATGTATGCTGTTTGTGTGTGTGACTGCACTACATCCTGGCAGTGCCTCACGCTGGTGACCTAGATTCACGTCCATGTTACACTGTCCAGGTGATAATCGACACACCCACTCAGCGACACTTCAACACGGTACAAATACCAGAATTCACACGAGCAAACAGACTTTAACATCTGGTAATAAACAGTCGGCAAAACAGAGTGTTACATCAGGTGCCCAGTTGATGGGGCTATACTAATCTGTTTCTACAACGCAACACTAGACTGTTACATCCTATGACTGTTACAGCGACAAATATAAGCTTTCGTGGCACTGACAACATCACCATACACAAGGCGTCCTGCAAGGAGACAGGCTCCAGTGATGGCTTCAAGCTCCGAATGGAATGCAAAGGAAAATGTTGATGATTATGATGATAATGATGAAAAGCGCTTGGCGCCCGGGCTTAAGCCTGAGTTTGCCGTACTTAAAGCCGGCCCTGTGTATCATTATCTTCACCTTGAATGATATGATGTTCAGTATATTTAGCTGTTATATACGGTATATCCTTAAGTAGTATATTTTCGTGACCTATCATTTACAGTATTTCTTAATTGGATATCTTTTATGCATAAAATATTTGAACTATCCTTCAATAAGTTCACTTTAAAGTTGTTATAATATTCTGTTTAGAGCCCATGTTTTCGTTCCTTGCCAGAGGGTGAATTAGATATGAATCTCTTAAAGCTCTACCGAGATGCAAATAACCTCAATCTAACTACTGCTTTCAATGAAAACATTCAAGTAGACTTCCGAGAGTGTATGAAGAAGTAGAAAACTAGGTCTTCTGCAAATGATCTCTAATAAAATATATTTTACTGTGTTTCTTGAAGATCTTATGATTCAGTACTTCTGTTGTATTCCATCACATGTTATATCATGTCGCAGTTATATTACTTGTTTACACCTTCCAATTGTGGTCCTTCAAATGCCGTGCATATTTCCAACGTCAAAGACATCTATCACTCAAAGCTAAGCATACAATATTCCTACCACGACCTGACCTAGGCTGTATATATATATATATATATATATATATATATATATATATAATAATCGTCTCCGACTTCTTCCCTGGCATTATCAGTACCGGTATTACCTTTCTAAGATCCGCCCACAACTTTGTCGCCACTTTCTCGTGAATCATTCAGCGGAATTTCCGGCACCCCTAACTGTTGCTGGTTATTTATTTGTTTACTTAAATGTTGCAGAAATTATGTGCAACGTGTAATCTTGGTATGCGGAGGTCAGTGGGTGTATTGCTGGAGGTTTTATTTTACATCGACTCATTCTAGTGTCATTTCCGATGTTTACGTTTTCGCATTGTGAGGTGAATGAATCAAAAAGTCCGCCCAAGGTGGATGTGTGAATGAATTAAAGGCCACCTAGCGGTTGTTACGTGTTTTTGTTTATCCCATCAGATGTGCTCTGGTAAGGAAACTTCTTCCACATTCCAAGCCATAATTTAATTTAAGCAAGACAACTAAGAACCTCCAGATTTTAATAAACGAGTGTTTGCATTGACAGGACTTCGCTCACTATAGAATAGAATTAGAATAAGATCGATAATGGTATGACCAGACTACTAATGTGGAGTTAATGACGAGAACCAGACAAGATCCTAATATAACCAATGCACCCTGTGTCTAGGTTGAACAGAGCGCGCCTGGCCATAACGAGACAAAATTTTATTTAAAAAAAAAAAGCGAGAACCAGATAAGAGACAAGATCACTAATGTGGAACTGATGACGAGAACCAGACAAGAGACAAGATTACTAATGTGGAACTGTTAACGACAACCAGACAAGAGACAAGATCACTAATGTGGAACTGATGACGACAACCAGACAAGAGACAAGATCACTAATGTGGAACTGATGACGAGAACCAGACAAGAGAACTAATGTGACAGTTTCAGTGGAACATGAGATGAGGAGGAAGAGCTGGAAAGTAATAGGACATACACTGAGTAAACCTGTTGATAGCATTACACGGCAGGTCTAGTTCTGGAATCCACGGGGTGAGAGAGGCTGAGAGAGACCGAAGAACACAAGTAGAAGAGAATTGATGAAAGGGAGGACGAGGACACAGAAAGACCTTGAGCAGATGACACAAGACTTGGCATAAGTTTGTTGAAGGCCTATGCTCCCTGGGGAGCTGAATGAAGATAGTGATGAAGACAATCTGGCTACCACTTCTTCTTCTTCTGCGTTCGGTTTGTAGTCATGCTAAATCTGCAGGCCTGTCGCCAGGACGAAGTCCACAGTCTTTTCCAGGTCGGCGCGGCAGCCCCATAGCTTCTGCTGGAGCTCATCACCTTTTGGCCAGGTCGCACAATCTGCAGTGACCAGTTCTCAGGCGGAAAATTGTCGTCTGTTGGTGTCTGTTTAGGTGGTGGATTGGGTCATCTCTGCTGTATATATATCCCCTTCCTCCTTCCACTGATTTTTGTACTTGTTGTGGATGATGGTTTTTGCTTCCCGATAGGGCAATGGGTGGCTGTATTGTTCCATTTTACTGCCACTTCTTGATAGAGCATCTGCTTTCTCATTACCAGCGATTCCACAATGGGCAGGTAACCACTGAAGGGCAATGGTTGATGACCTTTGGATGATGTTAAGCTCAGATCTGATCTCATTCATCATGTTATCATTTCTGGTGTTTTGTATTGATTCCAGTAATGACCTGCAGTCAGTGAAGATTACTATCTTAGCTTGTGGCTGCTGTTCAGGTCTGGTGAGAATCTTCAGTGCTTGCAGTAGTGCCATAGCTTCTGCCCTAAAATTGGAGGAGATCTTTCCAGTTGGGAAGGCCTTTCGGATGATCTTTCCATTTAGGAATCTTATAAAAATGCCTCCTCCACCGTTCTTTACTGCCCCCTCAGCAGATCCATCTGTGTATACATGTGTCCACTCCTTCGGGTTGTACTTTTCTTCAATCATTTCTTGAGCCAAAGTTTTTAGTTGTTGAGGGGTCAGGTGGCCTTTCTTTTTTATTTCAGGGACTTCTGTGATGATAGATATATTTCCATGGCAGTCGTCTGGCTCCTCGTAATCAATTAACATTTCAATCTCAGTAGATCGATTTGGGAGGAGGTCTTCATGGCATCGATGCAGATGTTTGGAGATGTTTAGGAAGCTGGTTCTTTTCAGCCTGTTCTTAGTCACATTATGGAGTTTGGCATGCATTGGATGACTTGGCATTCGTAGAAGCTTCTCACTGTGAGTGAATACCTTTTCCTCACGTCTGTCATCAAGAGAGCGGATGTTGGTGTATCGCTCCATTGCCTGGATTGGAGAAGTCTTCATCCCTCCAGTGATTAGTCTAAGGCCTGAATTTTGCACTTTCCCTAGACATTCTGTGTTTGTTTTAGATGCTGTGGCCCAGGCTGACATGCCATATTCAAGTACAGGTCTGACTGTGCCTGTATAGACTTTTTTAAGTATGTTGGTATTTGCCCCCCAACTTGTGCCAGCCAGTTTCTTCATAATAGAGAGCTTTCTTATTGCTCTCTGTTCTACTGCTTTTATGTGCGGCTTCCAGGTGAGTCTCTTATCCAACTTGACTCCTAGGTATGTTGGGTTTTCCTCGATTGGAAGCTCACTTTCATTTAGCTGCAGTTTGATCGTTTCTCTGCGATTTGACAGAGAGAAGCAGGTTGCTACTGTCTTGGAGAGGTTTATCTGTACTCCCCAATCTGATGCCCATTTACCGATGGTATTTAGCGCTGCTTGCATCCTGAACTTCGCAGTAGGCAAATGTTCAGCAGCACACCAGGCAGCAAAATCGTCAGCATGAAGAGCCCTGGAGATATGCCCGGACAGTTTCTCTGCAATATCATTTATATATATGATAAAAAGTGTGGGGGAGATAACTCCTCCTTGTGGCACACCCTGTTGTAGAGTGACGCGATGGCTCAGTTTCCCATCAAGTTTTACTCTTCCTGTGCGGTATCGAAGAAAGTCCCGTATCCAGTTGAAAATTCTCCCTTCAATTTTGCTGTTGAGCATCTTAAGGAGGAGTCCTTCTTTCCATACCTTATCAAAGGCTTTTGTCAAGTCTACAAAAACCGCCAGTACTTTCTTTTTCTCCTGAAAGGCATTTTCTACTTCCTGGGCTAGATATACTAGTTGGTCTTCGGTGCTGCGATTTTTCCTAAATGCTGACTGTGTGTTATCAAGCAGATGGTTTTTTTCCAGATGTTTCAGTAATCTTGAGTTCACCATTCTTTCCATTACCTTACCCAGACAGCTCAGTAGGCTAACTGGTCGGTAGCTGGACTTGCTTGTTTTCTCCTTTTGTTTCTTTCTGATGGGAACAATGATTGCTTCTCGCCATTGATCTGGAAATTTTCCAGTACTCCATGACTGATTGAAGATTAGGAGGAGCTTGTGCCTGGCTACAGGTCCAAGGTTCTTGATCATATCATTTGTGATGCCATCTTTTCCTGGAGCTTTTCTGTTCTTTAGTTTTGTTATGGCAGCACTGAGTTCTCTCATAGTAAGGGGTGACTTCATGCAGATAGATATCTGGGTTTTGGTGCTTCAGTTTTTCTTTTACTTCCTTACGTACTTCTTGGATCCGTGCATGTGAAAGTGATGTGGTGCTTTCTTCCTTGTAGAAATCTGCCAGGATGTTTGCTGCTATCTTTCCTGTGTGGTATTTTTCATTTTCCTTGATGACAGTCTTACAGTAGCTGGTTGTTGTTTCTTCATTTAGCACTTTTGTCAGATTCCAAAGCTTGCTTGAGTCCTTTTCCATGTTGAGACTGCTGGTCTTCTGGTGCCAGCTCCTTTGGATTTCAGCTTTCTTTTGTTCATTGAAAACTTGTTTTATGCTGTTGTGCCTCTGTGTGTTCTCTAATGTGGGATTTTGCTCCATAGTTTCCCGTGCTTTATTTAATTCACTATGGAGTTTTCCCAGGTTGTCACTCCAGTATGGTTTGTAGTCTCGTCGTTTACCTCGTGGAATTGACTTCTTTGCTGCTTGGATGATTGCCTCACTGATGATGGAGATGTTTTTATTGATGTTATTTGAGTGGGCAATGTTCTGACAGAAATTGTCGGCTTGTTCTTTAAAAAGTCCCCAGTTTGCTTTTTTGAAATTCCAGCTAGGAGACATATTGATTTCTCCTGCACTTCTTATCTCAGATATCTGTAATGTGACTGGTACATGGTCACTTCCCCCAAGTTGAGTATTTACTGTTCTGGTGGTGAGTCGATGTATGTCATCTGTAGCCATAGCAAGATCTGGTGTGCTCGTTGTTTTCCATACTCTGGAATAGAAGGTGGGCTCATCCTCTGGTTGGTTTATTAGAATTAGTTTATTCTCTACCATCCAATCTTCCACCTCTTCTCCTCTTGGATCTGTTGCGTCATAGCCCCAGCTGGGTGAGTGGCTATTGAAGTCACCCATAATGAGGTGTCTCGATGCTGCAAGCTTCACTTTGTGTAGCTCCAGAGTTGTGGTTGGAGGGCTGTAGCAGTTTGTGATCATTAAGTCTCCACTGGGCAGCAGTAGTTGGACTGTTATGTATTCAAGTTCGTCCTCACCAGATCTGTGTGTCTCTACTGCTGGGATTGAGGTTTTAATCAGTGTGAGGATTCCTCCCTTAGTTCTTTTTACCCTGTCTTGGCGGAAGGATTGGTATCCACGTACAAAGAATCGTTGGGTATCTTTTAGGTGAGTTTCTTGGATGCAGATTATATCAATGTTATTTTCCCTGAGGAATTCTTGTAACTCCGGTTTCTTGTTCCTCACTCCTTCTGCATTCCATTGAGCCACTGTAAGATAGTGGGTTGGTTGGTCAGTTGCTCTACTTTGCCTTCCCCCGACCATTTGGTTGGCAAAGGCACCGGTTGCTTGGGTGGGCCCTTTCGAGGCTAGGGGCCCGGCTCCGCTCCTCCCCGGTTGTAGCTGATAGGAGCGACGCCATGACGTAAGTCGAGATTGTCGCATGACTCCATACCGCAAAAGCGTGTGTGTCCTAATTTTTCCCGGTGTCTGCGCCGTAGCTAACACACTCCGTCTTCGGCAGGCCGGGTTGTGTTTGTTGTTCAGGGTTGTCTCCCATAGCCTTTCCATCTCCCGGTGGTAGCTGCAAGGCAGCAGATTGGTTTGTTTACCGAGGTTTACCTTCCCCGTGGCTAGAGCTTATAGCGGCTCTTACTCGCTTGATGCACCCGTCATAGGACATATGGGGGATTTCAGTGGGGGTATCAGTGCCACCTGTTACCCCTCCCCGTCCTGCTGGGAGGACATCGCCGTTTGGTCCGCGACTGCTTATTCGTCCAGCAACGCTGACTTAATTCGCAGCTGACACACCATATCTGGAGGTCGTTCCACTATCCGCCACCCGTGGACGCGCCTGGTTGGGGTCGGTCGCCCCTTTGCCAGGACCACTGATCATAACCGGCGTGTCAGTCTCACCACTGATCATAACCGGCGTGTCAGTCTCACCACTGATCATAACCGGCGTGTCAGTCTCACCACTGATCATAACCGGCGTGTCAGTCCCCAGCTGTTGCGCAAAGATTTAGGAACATCTCTTTGTCAATGAAAGCAAGGAATAGCTCTTCAGTTTTATAGAGATCCAATCTTAAGACACGGGAGTGAATCATGGGCAATTAGTAAACAAGCAGGACATGACTTGGAGGCTGCAGAGATGTCGTTTTACAGAATAATATTAAAGAATACCACAGATGGCTAACAAGAGCAGATAAGGATGTCATGAAAGAATCCAGTGTCCAAAGGAAGTATATTACAAATATTAGAAGAAAGTAAATCCTTTTTCTTTGGGAACGTTGTGAGAAGAAGGAAGTTGAAAAATATATTGTGACGACAGGAGAGATAGAAGGAAAAAGAATACAGAGGACGACAAAGAAAATACTGGACAGTTTGACCTCATGGCATGGACAGAAGTCAATATCTGATTTGATAAACAGTATGGGAGACAGGAAGTTGTGGACAGGCATGATCGCCTTCGCCAGCATGAATGATACTTTTATGTCATGTCATATTTTGTACTGGCGTACTAATGTAGCGGGTAACGATCAAGGAGACAGGAAGTTGTGGAGAGGCATGATCGCATTCGCCACTAGGCATGATACTTCCTCTCATGTCATAGTTTGCACTGGCGTACTGATGTAGCGGCTCCCAAAACCAGTATACGGAAGCCACAGGATACACTGAAACAACAATGAATAAAAAATAAACATGGTAACACATTGCAAGGATCTGACCAAAGTCAGTGAAAGTGATCAAAACATTATTAAAATAAAATAAACATAGTAACACACCACAAGGATCTGGCCAAAGTCAATCTAAATACAGTAGACATTAAAAAATCCGGCAGCCTCCGGATCTGAGGAGTGCCGGATTTTTTTTTAAATGCCGGATTTTTTATGGTTATATATTCTGTATATATTTAACAGAAAATGACTACCTGTACACTTTATCTGCGATCGACAATGCACGATGTTTACGTTTTACACCACTTCTTTTATTTGCTGAATCCATAATGGGGCTAAACAGCAGCAAATAAATGATAAAATGAGAAGGAATGAGCAGGAATGCCTGTTAACCCGTGCAAGCAAGACACAACAGCTGCATCAAAACATAAACTGCTCCAGAAAACAGTGGCGCGCCAACGCGGTAAATTTAAAAATGCGCTCCGAAATCCATGCCGGAAATCTGAAGGAACCGGATTATCGATGGTCGGATTTTTGAATGTCAACTGTAACAATTCCCCCTTCCAAAGAAAACTTGCTAAACCCCTTAATAAACTGCGGGACCTCAAACTACTACCCAACTATCATGCTTTTCCGGCAACACTGCTATTTAAGAAAACAAACACAAAATGAAAGGGAACGTACAGTGTTACTTCTTTCTTCATCTTCTGTTACCTGAATGTACTTTCCAGGTTTGTTTGAGGCGCAGGGTGGAGTATTGCTACTTCATGTGCAAGTGTTTAACCAGTTAACCTCACTCTAGATGTTGTCCGTGTCGTACGGGGTAGAAAAAAAAAGAAAGAAAATGTGCGACGTGAGACCTACAATAAAGTGAGAAATGAAAGCATGTGAACATTAGCAGAGAGGAATTGAGATAGTTTGCATTCATAGGTAGATAGATACAAACAGTGGCGGATTAATGCCTTTCATGGCCCTAATCACTGAAAATACTATGGTGCCCCCCTTCACTCTTTTTTCCATCAAAGTGTGAAACTGAAAGAAAATGTTAAGACATAAATTATTTTTTTTTAAGTATTTGAATTGAATAACAATCGTGTTAAATGTTTTAATTATAATATCTTCTTTCTCGATTTTTGCATTTCAAAATCCATGATTAGGTTTGCTTTGTTTGATAGAAATACAACAGAAGTGATTGCGTCATTAATAGGCTGAACTGCCCATGGTGGACTTCTGGTGTCATGTATTGTGGTTCGCACTGTTGACCTGCCACTGAAACATCATTTTTTGATGATGCGTAGATGGCAGGGCGGATAGTGTGATTCGCTTGCATGGCTAGGCGGGGTTGTCGCACGGAAGGTCCAGTGTTCAAATCCTGGGTAAGCCACTCATGTCTGTTGTTTTTCTGTTGTCTGGTGTTCTACTTCTTTATTTCCTGAGAGTGCCTGATAACATACCTTTATATTTGTTTCATATTAATTTACGGAGGATCTCAGCACAGTGCACGAACTCCTTGGCGCCGGCGAGAATCTTAATGTGTATATATAGGAATCACACATTCTATCAATATTTTTGTAGTGGGTAGGTTTCAGATTTTTAATTGTGCCAGGGCAGCGGCCTTATGGCCTACTCGTTACGATTTCCAACTGCCGTGGAATTTTTAACGTGCGCGACTTGCACCCGAAACCTCCTATTTTTTCACCCTTATCCGTGAAGGCTAGGCATCCGATCTCACTGCCCAGGAAGGTGGTGGGGGGGGGGGGGGGGGGAGGAGAGTGTATGACATCATTAGGACCACAAGTTCTGACATCAATTATATTACCTCAACTGCGAATCGAACCCGATACCTTGAGAATTCGAGACGGACGCCTCACTTCTTAGCCACTCCGACCCTATGATTAGGTTACTGTACTTTACTTTTTCCTTCCACCATTGATGTGAAGCGTCGTGGGGAGCTGAAGTTTGCGTTGTTCAGCCAAGTATGTCGCCTTAGCTGCTGTGAGCCTATGATGTTGTCTATCCATCTGCTTCTTGGTCTTCCCCATGGCTTGAACCCAGATCTTGTGCTGTCTTAGGCGCGTGGTGGTAATTTATCGGGTTTTCTTCTCACGAGATGACCAAACCACATAATTTTCTGTCCCTCTTTATACTTGATGCAGGATGTAGTTCCTACAATTTTTTTCTTTGGTTCTGTCATTTTTTTCTCATTGATGTCTCTCCTGGTAACATGAGTGGCTTTTCTCATTGATGTCTCTCCTGGTAACATGAGTGGCTTTTCTCATTGATGTCTCTCCTGGTAACATGAGTGGCTTTTCTCATTGATGTCTCTCCTGGTAACATGAGTGGCTTTTCTCATTGATGTCTCTCCTGGTAACATGAGTGGCTTTTCTCATTGATGTCTCTCCTGGTAACATGAGTGGCTTTTCTCATTGATGTCTCTCCTGGTAACATGAGTGACTTTTCTCATTGATGTCTCTCCTGGTAACATGAGGGCACTAGGTAACATGAGTGGCTTTTCTCATTGATGTCTCTCCTGGTAACATGAGTGGCTTTTCTCATTGATGTCTCTCCTGGTAACATGAGTGGCTTTTCTCATTGATGTCTCTCCTGGTAACATGAGTGGCTTTTCTCATTGATGTCTCTCCTGGTAACATGAGTGGCTTTTCTCATTGATGTCTCTCCTGGTAACATGAGTGGCTTTTCTCATTGATGTCTCTCCTGGTAACATGAGGGCACTAGGTAACATGAGTGGCTTTTCTCATTGATGTCTCTCCTGGTAACATGAGGGCACTAGGTAACGAGTGGCTTTTCTCATTGATGTCTCTCCTGGTAACATGAGTGGCTTTTCTCATTGATGTCTCTCCTGGTAACATGAGTGGCTTTTCTCATTGATGTCTCTCCTGGTAACATGAGTGGCTTTTCTCATTGATGTCTCTCCTGGTAACATGAGTGGCTTTTCTCATTGATGTCTCTCCTGGTAACATGAGTGGCTTTTCTCATTGATGTCTCTCCTGGTAACATGAGTGGCTTTTCTCATTGATGTCTCTCCTGGTAACATGAGTGGCTTTTTTCATTGATGTCTCTCCTGGTAACATGAGGGCACTAGGTAACATGAGTGGCTTTTCTCATTGATGTCTCTCCTGGTAACATGAGGGCACTAGGTAACATGAGTGGCTTTTCTCATTGATGTCTCTCCTGGTAACATGAGGGCACTAGGTAACATGAGTGGCTTTTCTCATTGATGTCTCTCCTGGTAACATGAATGGCTTTTCTCATTGATGTCTCTCCTGGTAACATGAATGGCTTTTCTCATTGATGTCTCTCCTGGTAACATGAGTGGCTTTTCTCATTGATGTCTCTCCTGGTAACATGAATGGCTTTTCTCATTGATGTCTCTCCTGGTAACATGAATGGCTTTTTTCATTGATATCTCTCCTGGTAACATGAGTGGCTTTTCTCATTGATGTCTCTCCTGGTAACATGAGTGGCTTTTCTCATTGATGTCTCTCCTGGTAACATGAGTGGCTTTTCTCATTGATGTCTCTCCTGGTAACATGAGTGGCTTTTCTCATTGATTTCTCTCCTGGTAACATGAGTGGCTTTTCTCATTGATGTCTCTCCTGGTAACATGAGTGGCTTTTCTCATTGATGTCTCTCCTGGTAACATGAGTGGCTTTTCTCATTGATGTCTCTCCTGGTAACATGAGGGCACTAGGTAACATGAGTGGCTTTTCTCATTGATGTCTCTCCTGGTAACATGAGGGCACTAGGTAACGAGTGGCTTTTCTCATTGATGTCTCTCCTGGTAACATGAGGGCACTAGGTAACATGAGTGGCTTTTCTCATTGATGTCTCTCCTGGTAACATGAGGGCACTAGGTAACATGAGTGGCTTTTCTCATTGATGTCTCTCCTGGTAACATGAGGGCACTAGGTAACATGAGTGGCTTTTCTCATTGATGTCTCTCCTGGTAACATGAGGGCACTAGGTAACATGAGTGGCTTTTCTCATTGATGTCTCTCCTGGTAACATGAATGGCTTTTCTCATTGATGTCTCTCCTGGTAACATGAATGGCTTTTCTCATTGATGTCTCTCCTGGTAACATGAGTGGCTTTTCTCATTGATGTCTCTCCTGGTAACATGAATGGCTTTTCTCATTGATGTCTCTCCTGGTAACATGAGTGGCTTTTCTCATTGATGTCTCTCCTGGTAACATGAGTGGCTTTTCTCATTGATGTCTCTCCTGGTAACATGAATGGCTTTTCTCATTGATGTCCCTCTCATTGATGTCTCTCCTGGTAACATGAGTGGCTTTTCTCATTGATGTCTCTCCTGGTAACATGAGTGGCTTTTCTCATTGATGTCTCTCCTGGTAACATGAGTGGCTTTTCTCATTGATGTCTCTCCTGGTAACATGAGTGGCTTTTCTCATTGATTTCTCTCCTGGTAACATGAGTGGCTTTTCTCATTGATGTCTCTCCTGGTAACATGAGTGGCTTTTCTCATTGATGTCTCTCCTGGTAACATGAGTGGCTTTTCTCATTGATGTCTCTCCTGGTAACATGAGGGCACTAGGTAACATGAGTGGCTTTTCTCATTGATGTCTCTCCTGGTAACATGAGGGCACTAGGTAACATGAGTGGCTTTTCTCATTGATGTCTCTCCTGGTAACATGAGGGCACTAGGTAACATGAGTGGCTTTTCTCATTGATGTCTCTCCTGGTAACATGAGGGCACTAGGTAACATGAGTGGCTTTTCTCATTGATGTCTCTCCTGGTAACATGAATGGCTTTTCTCATTGATGTCTCTCCTGGTAACATGAGTGGCTTTTCTCATTGATGTCTCTCCTGGTAACATGAGTGGCTTTTCTCATTGATGTCTCTCCTGGTAACATCAGGGCACTAGGTAACATGAATGGCTTTTCTTATTGATGTCTCTCCTGGTAACATGAGGGCACTAGGTAACATGAATGGCTTTTCTCATTGATGTCTCTCCTGGTAACATGAGGGCACTAGGTAACATGAATGGCTTTTCTCATTGATGTCTCTCCTGGTAACATGAGGGCACTAGGTAACATGAATGGCTTTTCTCATTGATGTCTCTCCTGGTAACATGAGGGCACTAGGTAACATTACTGGCTTTTCTTATCTCACAGGGTGTGATTTTTCTCTCCCGTTAAGTTATTAAAAAAGCTATTCGAAGAAGCTTTAATGGTTTAATACAAAGTAGAGCAGGCCAGTTAATTCTGACCTGATATAATGTTAGTCTACGAGGATTTTTTCATTCTTTTTAACCGCAGAGCAGTTAGTAATCATTAACGTTAAGAAAACACAGAGAACAATCTCTGAATTTGGAAATACACATTGTTGTGCATCTTGTTTGCAGTGTTTTCTGTCTTCATTTTGGTGTCTCTGTTTTGTGACTGATCTTCAGCGGCATGCCGTCTAAGACGTCTACAGTCTTTGAATATCATTCCGTAATTTGACTTGTTGCCATTGCGTACGCTTCCCAGCGACTATGAGAGCATAACGTTTTGTTGTCAGCAATAATAATTCATTAGAATTTCTTTTTTTAATTTGGGTGCCCCTGTTGGACTGATGCCTAAGCATGTGATTTAGTGTACTTAATGGTTAATCCGCCCCTGGATACACACAACATAGGCGGCTCGGGCATCTGAAGGAGACAGCGGCAACACACTTCGCACTTCAGCTCAGATTACGTAAAATGACTAATGTTCTATTTCCATGCTTCAATTTTTTTATAACATCCGTTTAAGCCGCTCGTTAAACCACATACGGAGTTAAGCCAAGTTATGTTACGGACTGATCCGTCATCTGATAAGAAGATATGCAATTTCTTTATTATCTCAGACATCTGTACAGGGACGCATTAAAAATTTTTTTTTATTCCGACAGTTAAAAAGAAGTCAACTATATTCATTTTCATTTATTCAGTCTGATTTTTTTCTCTCATTTAGCATGGGACTGGAGCCGTGGTGGCGCAGTGGTTGTTAGGGCACTGGCTTCCTAGCTCGGTGGTCCACAACTCCATACTCCAAATATGCCTCAACAGACGTGTAACGGGATCCTCTACCTCTAGCATGACACTACCACTGCTGCTGACCTCCTTGCCGGAAGCTTGATCCAAAGCATGCATGTGTTCTTGTAGCAGCGGTTTCAGTAGCAGTATGTTTGACATGATGTGGTTGCAGACCCCATCCACACACGTCAGATTAGTCACCTTTTAGGATTAACATGAGGCAGCAGCAGTCGGTTTTTTTTGGTCTCCTCAGATACCTCCGGGAACTACATGGGGGGCATTATGTCAGTTATGTTCACTCAATCAATCAATACAAGAAACATAGGACTTCAACAATCAATACAAGAAACATAGGACTTCAACAATCAATACAAGAAACATAGGACTTCAACAAACACATGCCAAGTCCCGTTGTCGCGTGCCATCAGCTTAAGGTCTTTCTCATCATTTTCATTTCTGTTTCCAGTTCTCTTCTCCATGTATTCTTCGGTCTGGTCTGCCTCTGCTTTTCTTATATATCGGGGATTCCAGAATAAGGACAACCTTGTAATGCTTTCAACAGGTTACATCAGTGTGTATCCTATCCATCGCCAGCGGCTTCTTCTCATTTCTTGTTGCACTGGTACCTGTCCTATTCTTGTCATCAGTTCCATATTGGTGACCTTGTACCATTTGTCCTGTTTCGCGCAAGCACCCATTTATGAAAGTTTTTGAATGCTCGTATTGCTGCAGCTACGAGATAATAATATTGTAGCGACCGCTTCCATTCATGTTATTGTTGTCACTCCTGTTTTGACTCCTTTCAGAAAGTGGTCTGACATGCACGTATAACGGCAAGACGATGAAGAATGGCGAGACATGGAATATAGATAAATGCAAGGCATGCGAGTGCCGGGATGGACTCAACCGATGCAAGGACAAGCGCTGCCAAAACCTCTCTTGCACCTGGATGGTCATCCCGGAAAGCGAGTGCTGTCCCGTCTGCAGAGGTCAGTGTTCGAATGTGGCCGTTTTAGGTATTGCTGTTGTTTATTATGAATAAGAAAATGCTTAATTTTATTATCATCCTTTTTCTTTTCATTCCCGACGGAGCATGGAACCCACCACTGGAGCTACCCCAACTTCCAGGAAGCCAGCACCAAGTATTCACATGCTCCCGCAGATGGGGTTTCTGTAGCAATTAATTTGACATGCTGAAGCTGCCAGCATCATGCACAGCCACATATTAGTCGCCTTGTACGACATGCCTGAGGGATCAGTAGGCATATTCTTTCGTTATCTCATTAGTGACCCACGGGAACTGTATAGGCATAATGCAATATATGCAAATAAATTAGACGCTGGAATTGGGTTGGCCACATCCTCATAATAGATCGTGACACCATCACCAGAACTGCCATTCTATGCACTCCAGATGGAAAGTGAAAGCAAGGACGGCCAAAAGCCACCTGGCGGAGAACTGTGGAGGAGAAGATGCTAAGCCCGAACCAGAGCTGGGGCACTACACGAAGGATGGTTGTCGACCGAGCAAAGTGGAGACAGTTTGTTGCTGCCCTACAAGACACCACCAGGCGTGACGGCCACTGATTGCTTTGCCAGTCAAGGACCAAAGTGGAGACAGTTTGTTGCTGCCCTACAAGACACCACCAGGCGTGATGGTCACTGATTACAATTTTCAAGTAGGATAGGGCATAACAGGCAATTTCAATCATTTTTAGAACGAGGATCATTACAAATGTGTAATGTCCTTTGTTCCTGTAGGTCTTTAGTACAGTGATGCTACGCTTCCATTCGTCTGGTCTCTCTGGCACATTTTTTTTTTTCAGATGTATTTCTTCATCGTATATTCTGTGGTATCTTATTTCCGCTTGTTCTATGGTTCCTATGAAAATGCCTAAATGTTTATTTAGGAAGTATGTTTCCTTAGTGCACTTCTTTCCCTTTCTGTTTTCTTAAATGGTTTATGGAAACTTTTTGCTTGGGTTAATGAGGCGAAAATTTACATTTCTGGGTCAGTTCTGCCAACTCTTCTCAGGGTCCTTCTTAGCGCTTGCTTATTTGTATTTTTTTTCTTATATAGCCTTTGTTGCTCTCCATGTTTCTCATCCATGCATTAAAACAGTGATAGCATTCATGTTAGAAGTATTCATGCAAAGAGAATACAGGGCGGTTTAAGATGGGGGAATTATATTTATGTCCCCTATTTTTAGCTTTGTTTAGAAATACATATCTTTAAAAACCACAACTTTTCTTCAAAGAATGGACACAAAGAAGTGAACATACCTTGGTTATCAGACGCGTTAGAACAATTGTTTTTATTTGTTTTTACGTTAATGATAGAAGATAGGGATGATGACAGACACAAATGTTAACTGTATACCAAGCTATGGATTAGGAAAAATGGAGAGAAGATGACCTGCACGAACACCAAGAGAACCAACACTGCTGAGGGAAAAGGTGATGAACGTGAAGGCTGGGAACATATGGAGATGTGGCACCATGTTTAAACTCACCGATAAATGAAACATACATTTAGAGAGAGAGAGAGAGAGATGAAGGCATTGGCGGAGCTAGTGGAAGCTTATGGTTGAAAAACTAATAAATTGTATTTTGCTGGCAATCTCATCACATAAAACATGCTGCTATAGAAACAACTGCTTCAAGATCACATTTGTGCTTTGGTTCAGGTTTTCTGCAATTAGTGGTTCCTTGCTCCATAAGGAGCGAAAAAGGCAAACGATTTTGCATTCTATTCCTTATGAATTGCCTTTTTCAATGGTCTCAGCCACATTGCTATTTTGCATAGGTTGTGTTTCCGACTCTGGTGACTTATACAATGAATCAGCAGTATGGAAGGAAAACGACTGTACAACCTGCACGTGCAAGGATGGCCACGCCCAATGCCAGGCCGAGATGTGCGCCGTCCACTGTGCCAACCCCAAAAATATCCCTGGTCAGTGCTGTCCGGTTTGTCCAGGTAAGCTGAGACACATTTTTAAAAATATCTTCAAAATCTGTTAGGGGCAGGGCAACCCACAGTAATTTAGTTATTTACAAATTTTCGAATTATCTGGGCAAACAACCAGACTGCAGTCTTTTATATTGTGAAAAGCATCCTAATATAACCGACAGACCCTGTGTCTAGATTGAACGGTGCGCCTTGCCAAAACGAGGCAACATTTTTATTTGAGAAAAAAAAAATTATCTGGAAACATAATTCTTGTGTATTGGCACCACTATTTTTGTGAACTGGCACCATTTTTGTGTGTGTGAATTGGCACCACTTTCATGCACATTAATAATATCAAAGCTGATCATGATATGATCATCTTCATAAGCTTACAAGAACGACATCATCTTAACCCTTCAGCTGCTTGTCGATTGTCACCCTTTTTGAAAATTGGTGTTATGATGGCAATCTCCCAATCCTTTGGTATGGTCTTGTTGCACCACGCTGCCTGTAGGACCCTTAAGAGTAATAGGTCGCCTGATGCTCCCATGTACATAACCATTTCTGGTGTTATACCATCATGCCCTGCTGCTTTGCCCATCTTGATTTTCTCCAGTGCTGCCTTCAGTTCTTCCATCTTTATGTCATCTTCACCATCATTGGTTTTCTCTTCTGTGCTAGTGGTTATCATTTCTGATGCTTCACCATGCTCACCATCAAGGAGTTCTGAGAAATATTCTTTCCATCTTTCCATTACTTCCTTCGGGGCAGTAAGCAATTTGCCTTGCTTGTCCTTTATAAATTTGAGAGGGCATTGTTTTTCCTTCCTCATGTTCTTTAAAGTCTTATAGAACAATTTCTGATTTTCTTGCACATCTTGTTCTAACTTTTCTTCAAATTCTTCCAAGGACTTCTGTTTTGCTGATAGCACCTTGTTCTTTGCTTCTGTTCACACATTCTCTATATTTCTCCATTTGTCCTGCTGTGTTTTTAGCTCCTAAGTATTGTTTCCATGCCATTTTCTTCTCTCTTATTTTCTCTTTGACTTCCTCTGTCCACCAAGGTTTCCTCTTTCTCTTGTTCCCAAGTCGGACTTCACCACATGCTTCTGCAGCAGCTGTCTTTATGATGTCCTTGAATTTAATCCAGAGGGTTTCCAGGTCATCAGGTTGTTCTTCTGTGTTTCTCACCGCTGCAGCAATAAGCCCCTGATATCTGGTCTTAATTTCTGGCTCTCTCAGCTTGTAGGTCTTAATGCTCATTTATCCCGTTCGTTTACTTAGTTTCTTGCGTGATGTTGGGCAGTTCCTAGGCTGAGCAACTCTTTCAGTTGTTCTTTTGATTGTAAGCAGGTAGCGATCACTTCCAATCTCTGGCCCCCTCCAGACTCTAGCATCCCGGACATATTTGAATGAGCATTTTCCTAACAATGGCATAGTCGATCACTGACTTCTCATTCTTTGTTGGTTCACATCTAGTGTATGCATTTATGCGCTTATGGGGGAACTTTGTAATGATCAGATTCTGCTCACTGCGGAATCTAAGGAGTCACTTTCCATTGTCATTAAGAGTATCTTCTCCATATCATCCGATAACTCCACCCCATCTAGCATGGTCATTTCCAACTCTGGCACTGAAATCTCCGAGCACGATAATTTCATCTGGGCAGTCATCCACTGTCCTTTGAAGCAGCTCGAAGAATTCCTCCTTGACCTCTGCTCTCTCATCCTCATTTGGCCCATACACTATGACCAGGTTGACTATGGTTTCTCCTTCTTTTAGTTTTACTTTACAACCATAATGCGCTCCGAGACAAAGTTCCATCCCTTGATACTACCTTTTTGGTTTTTGGCCACAATGCAACCCACGCCCCCTTTAGCTCTTTCAGATGTGGGTACACCACTGTAGAGCAGCGTGTTGCCATCGAGATCCATGACTCCTTGTCCTTTTTTCTTTGTTTCCGTTATAGCCAGGATTTCTAGTTTTGCTTTCCTCATCTCTTCCACCAGTTCCTCTTCTTTCCCATTTATACTTCTTGTGTTCCAAGTTCCATAAGTCGTAGTCCGTTCCAGTTCGTCGCCTTTAGAATCAGTCCGGTTTTCTCTCTTGTAGTTCTCGTAATCAAAAGTTTAAAGCAAACAGGTGATTGGCTTGTTGTGCCTTTGCATGGTGGTCGGTGGAGGGGCTGTTTCCTTACGGCCTCCATGCAGGCCACCCTCCTCCTTTTTCAGCTGGGCTTGGGACTGGCTAGGCGGCAATTTTGTTGTCTCTTACAAACTGAGAATTATCAAATACTATATATATTCTTCATTATTGTATCAAGCAATTAGAGAAAAGAATTCAGGTCTTTCAAATGTGGATATATAGAAGGAATGGGCACGTCTCATGGAAAGAGAAGAAAACATGTAAAGAGGTCTTAGAAAATCTAGGAGTGAAAATAGAATTAATAAAGATCAAAATTAGACAGCTATAATTTGTTGGCCATGTAAGAAGACATAACATATTAATGAAGACCATGACAGAAAGGAGAGTCGAAGGCAAACATGCAAGAGGAAGACAGCGCTATAAGTGGGAGGGTAACATTAAGAGATGGACAGGAAAGAGTCTATCAGAGTGCGCCATCAAAACGAGAGACAGAAGATGTTGAAGATGCTTAACGTTTAATCGTTAAGCCGACCTCCGATGTGGTGATGGCAACCGATGATGATGAACGGTATATAATACAGAGATTATCAGAAGTAATAAGAAAGTAAACACTATATGACTAATCCATGCTGATTATCAACATAAACATTTCATCATGCGCAGATGAAGAACCTACCCCTTTTGCCAGTCTGTGTCCTAGCTTAGACAGTTGTAGCCTCTCATGTAAACATGGATTGGAACAAACTTCAGATGGATGCTTTCTCTGTAGGTGCAAAGAAGGTTGGTGGTAATGTAACCGTGTTCTGTGACAATTTTCATGTACTAAAGAAGGTTGGTGGTAATGTAACCGTGTTATGTAACAATTTTCATGTGCCAAAGAAGGTTGGTGGTAATGTAACAGTGTTCTGTGACAATTTTCATGTGCCAAAGAAGGTTGGTGGTAATGTAACCGTGTTCTGTGACAATTTTCATGTACTAAAGAAGGTTGGTGGTAATGTAACCGTGTTCTGTGACAATTTTCATGTACTAAAGAAGGTTGGTGGTAATGTAACCGTGTTCTGTGACAATTTTCATGTGCCAAAGAAGGTTGGTGGTAATGTAACCGTGTTCTGTGACAATTTTCATGTGCCAATGAAGGTTGGTGGTAATGTAACCGTGTTCTGTGACAATTTTCATGTACCAAAGAAGGTTGGTGGTAATGTAACCGTGTTCTGTGACAATTTTCATGTGCCAAAGAAGGTTGGTAGTAATGTAACCGTGTTCTGTGCCAATTTTCATGTACCAAAGAAGGTTGGTGGTAATGTAACTGTGTTCTGTGACAATTTTCATGTACCAAAGAAGGTTGGTGGTAATGTAACCGTGTTCTGTCAATTTTCATGTACCAAAGAAGGTTGGTGGTAATGTAACTGTGTTCTGTGACATTTTTCATGTACTAAAGAAGGTTAGCGGTAATGTAACCGTCTTCTGTGACAATTTTTATGTACCAAAGAAGGTTGGCGGTAATGTAACTGTGTTCTGTGACAATTTTCATGTGCCAAAGAAGGTTGGTGGTAATGTAACCGTGTTCTGTGACAATTTTCATGTACCAAAGATGGTTGGTGGTAATGTAACTGTGTTCTGTGACAATTTTCATGTACCAAAGAAGGTTGGTGGTAATGTAACCGTGTTCTGTGACAATTTTCATGTACCAAAGAAGGTTGGTGGTAATGTGTATGTGTTCTGTGACATTTTTCATGTACCAAAGAAGGTTGGTGGTAATGTAACCATCTTCTGTGACAATTTTCATGTACCAAAGAAGGTTGGCGGTAATGTAACTGTGTTCTGTGACAATTTTCATGTACCAAAGAAGGTTGGTGGTAATGTAACCGTGTTCTGTGACAATTTTCATGTACCAAAGAATGTTGGTGGTAATGTAACCGTGTTCTGTGACAATTTTCATGTACCAAAGAAGGTTGGTGGTAATGTAACTGTGTTCTGTGACAATTTTCATGTACCAAAGAATGTTGGTGGTAATGTAACTGTGTTCTGTGACAATTTTCATGTACCAAAGAAGGTTGGTGGTAATGTAACTGTGTTCTGTGACAATTTTCATGTAGTGAATAGCGCTTTCCTCTCGCAGCTCAGTTAGCGGGTGCCGGTATAGAAACGTGGTAGCGTCACGCTTCAGTCTGCCCAGCTGTAAATGGGTACCTGAATCTGCTTTTGAGTTAGGAAAGGTAAAGGTAGCAAGGAAGGGAACTGGTCACCCCACCTCATTAAACAAAGCTGAACTTAGTATGGTGAGGTCTCTAACACTTCACTTCTCTACAGCAGTATCTGCTGTGGGACTTCTTTTACCTTTACATATATTAATCAAGGGCTTGAAGTAACAACTGAGTTAATTCCTTTTATATATTAAATGGTGTGAAATGCTGGAGAGTTACAGAGAAGGAAATGTCGAAATTGTCCTCTTTTCACACAACATGCCTAAGAAAAATTCACCGAATCTTTTGGCCGAATACCATCACCAACCAAGATCTGCTTACTCGGAGCAAGCAAGAGGACATGCACATCATCATAGCTGGCAGACGCTGGAGCTGGGTTGGCCATGTCCTCAGAAGAGACCCCGATGCCATCACAAGAACAGCTATGCTTTGGACCCCTGAAGGAAAATGAAAGAGAGGCAGACCAAAAACAACCTGGCGCAGGACTGTGGAGGCTGAGATGCAAAGAATGAACCAGAGTTGGGGCACTGTACGAAGGATGGCCGCCGACCGAGCAAAGTGGAATCAATTTGTTGTTGCCCTACAAGACGCCACTGGGCGTGATGGCCACTGACTGCTTTGACGGTCGGCTGCTAAGGATCAAAGAAGAAGATATATTAAATCAGGTTATCAAAGCATCTCATATACCCCAAGCCTCTTCATTTATTTCTAATTTTTAATCAGGATCTGGGAACATCTTTATGAGTGCAGCCCCTTTTACTTCTGCCATACACAATTATCTGCCTGTGCGCACTAGAAACAATATCAATGTTCAAGTCGATGAAATCGAAAACCTGGGGTCAAAAAGGGCCATTGGCACCTTATGATTGATTCTACATGGAGAGGTTAGGGGAGCGTGAACCCAGCTATTGCAGTGGGTATGACCAACGTTCAATCCTCCCTGGTTCAAGTACTTGTAATCAAGTGTTCAGTACCACTTTTTTTTATTATCCTAGAAGCAGTTCGTGTTAAAAACCTAAGTAAAAGGTCCTACTAACTTCTAGTCTTACTTACTCTTATCACGTGTGAGTATTTTCTTTTCCTGTAAATAAATGGACAACTTCTTCCAAGTTAATAAGGATCCTTTGCTCATTCCTCATGGGTCATCATTGGGTTCACCTTCTTTCCCTGACTATGCATGTCTAGTGAAGTAATAGTCTGGTTTTCTGCATACCCACGTGGTTTGACACAGAGGACTATCTAACAGATCTACATAGTACGAAACAGCAACAGGACTGCCTAAAAGACCTGTATGCTATGACACAGCAACAAAACTGCCTAAAAGACCTGTATGCTATGACACAGCAACAAGACTGCCTAAAAGATCTATATGGTATGACACAGCTAGTGGACTGCCTAAAAGATCTGTATGGTATGACACAGCTAGAGGACTGCCTAAAAGATCTGTATGGTATAACACAGTTAGAGGACTGCCTAAAAGATCTGTATGCTATGACACAGCAACAGGACTGCCTAAAAGATCTATATGGTATGACACAGCTAGAGGACTGCCTAAAAGACCTGTATGCTATGACACAGCAACATGACTGCCTAAAAGATCTATATGGTATGGCACAGCTAGAGGACTGCCTAAAAGATCTACTTTTCTAACACAATTAGAGGACTACATAGCAGATTTACAGAATGTGCCACAATTAGAGAACTACCTGGCAGATGTACATGGTATGCCACAATTAGAGAACTACCTGGCAGATCTACATAGTATACCACAATTAGATGACTACCTAAAAGATTTACATGCTATGCCACAATTAGAGAAGTACCTGGCGGATCTACATGGTATGACATACTTAGAGAACTACTAAGCAGTTCTGTGCAAAATTCCACAATGGTGCTAACATTCAGAAACATTAATGTATAATTTATTCAATAAATGAAGGTGTGTGGATACAATGACATGAACTACTTGTGTTTTCATCATTAAAAAAAATGACTGTCATAGTTTTGTCTTTTGTGTTTAAAGCTCATAAGTTTAAATTTTCATGTTCGTTTAGAAACATGTCACCTAAACTGCCAGTTTGGACTGAAGGCTGATGTAGAAGGGAATACTGTCTGTGAGTGCAAGGGTGCAGAGGACAGGTGCCCTCCTTGGGAAGAAGAGCACTGCGAGAAGAAATGCGAGTATGGATACAAGCGATCCAGAGATGGATGTATTAAGTGCAAGTGTAAGAAGTGCCCGCAGTTCAATTGCACAAAGAGATGTCTACATGGGCACATTCTGAATGATGAGGGGTGCCCTCTGTGCAAATGTAAAGGTGAGAAATCTAGGTCGGTCTCTTGTTTATATTAATTATGGTCTGCATGTGCACTGATATGTTCATGTCAATTCGCTTGTTTTTATTTTTTAATCTATAACTGTTTATTGGTCAGTGTGCACAGGAAAGATTACTCATACTAGAAGATTTGGCCAGTGTGCAAAGGAAACATTACTCATACTAGAAGATTTGGTCAGTGTGCAAAGGAAACATTACTCATACTAGAAGATTTGGCCAGTGTGCAAAGGAAACATTACTCATGCTAGAAGATTTGGTCAGTGTGCAAAGGAAACATTACTCATACTAGAAGAATGTAATCCATATCTTTGGGCAAGTTATAAAAAGAGAAAAGCTAAAATATACTTCAGGAAAGATTGAAAGAACAAGAAATGAGGGCAACAAAGGGAGAAGATACTGGACAGTCTAACATTGTGGCAGGAATAGAAGTCAACAAAACTGAGTTGTTATTGTTGTTGATGATTACCTCATGGTAGAAGACGAACGACTAAGTAAGTAAGTTGATGATTAACAACTTTCGTAGCCAGTGCCAAGTTTGGCATTATCTTCAAATCAAAAACATATAACAAACAGACACAGAAATCCTAGGTTTTCCCGACATTCCGCAACACGTCAAATTAGAGTCTTGAGCTCTAGCTTCTTTTCTGGGCAGTTAATCCTAACTTTGCATGCTTTTAGAGGATCCTCACGTCTGGTTTTAAGTCAACAGTGAGAGAAAAGGTGGGGTGACAAACTGCATTCCCTGTTATCCAGGGGGCTTTCCAGATATGCAGAGCTTAAGTAGCAGTGCTCTGGTTCTGGGCTGTCATAAGGAATCCTCATCTCCTGCACAGAGCCACTGGCTCTCACAAGGAATCTTCACGTCCTGGAAAGAGCCACTGCCCAGCCCTCCTCACCTGTTATCCTTCCAAAGTTGGGTCCTCTTGCATGCAGCCAACCAGTTAAGAGCCAGAGTTAAGTCTGGTGCTCAGGTGATTCCTCCAAGTTTAATGTGCAATGCTGGGTTCTCAACATACTGCACCACAGAAGGAATTGCGATGTTGGGCCAATGTGATGCAGCTTTAGGGTCTTTGGTAGGCTACTAGAATAGTAGCCTGAAGTCCTATGCATCTCCTTGGTTGTAACGCTGGCGTGCCTGTAGGTTTCCTTCACACCCCTGGTGGAAGCCAGAACTGTACTGTTTTAGTACTAGGGAAAATAAGGGGAATGTTTCTGCTTCTCCCTGAAATATGTAGCCAAGGTAGGGTTCACAAAGCTTAATACCCGCCACCAAATCGCCTGTTGGTTATGTCAAGTTCTCTTGGACTCTAGGCATGTGATCAATAGTTTGAGACGAAAGGATCATCACATCCAGAGTCTTTGTGCCTTTACAATGGGTTTCATTCATCAGGGAGGGGTGCGTACTGGTTCCCAATCTCCAAATATGTTCAGTAAAGTTATGGCTCTCAACCACGGAGGGGTGTATTCGGTGATAGTGCACCAGATTTATTATCGAGGTTTGTTCCTCTAGATCCATTGTGTTTAGCCTGGGGATTTGCATCCAAGTGACCAGGGCAACCTCGAGGAGGGTGGGATTCTTCACCACGCACAACAGTCCTCAGGTATGAGAGGTTTTGCTGGACCAAGAGACTGGCACCACAGTGGTTGCTCCTTTCATGGATATCAGTTCACTGGGTCTAGGGTGAAACAAGGAGAGGGATCCACATGGAGGAAACCTCACTCCCCACAACATCAACACATCATACCACCTGTCTGTGATACAGACTTGGACCCACACAGAACTGCTAAAAAGCACTGGGGGCAGGAAATGGTGACATAAGAATTTCCCATTGTTGAAAAAAAAAACAATTTCCCTGTTGCTGAACAGGCTGTGTTAAAGAGAGTTCTATGTCAGGCCAACTATCCCATCTGTTTTGTTAAAAAAAAAAAAAACGTTGACTATGATAAATAAGGACAAGAACCATAGAAAAGTTCAGCTAGTAGCAGAAATAGTTTAGCCATGTTTTGGCGAGCCACAATCCGTTCAGTCTATCTCAAGGTTTGTTGGTTATATTAGGAAACATTTCCAAATACAAAAGACCTTTGTGGTGTGGTAGAAAAGAAGCTGTATCTTTGAAAATCCAGCAGAATTATATTTTTAAAAGTTGAATATTGTCATCAATTCTACATCTGGGTGAAGATAGTGAAGAACTTGTTGACTTGCCATATGACTGAGGTCCTGGACAGATGAGATTCATCTACATAACACCAAACAAAAATACTGCTTCATCAAGGCCAAGAACTAGGCTGCAATCATTACAATCATGGAATGTGAGACATCTCTTAAGACTGATTTTTAAAAAAAAGTTGTTTAAGCAATTGCTTATCAAACCTGCCAGACCACAGCTAGAAAGATGCAAATATATAATGGCCTTTTTTGTATGAAATTAAAGGGCAGAATTTGAATGATTGCCCGGATGTTTGTCCATTTGTAAAAGTAAGTCATTCTTGAGGTCTCCATAAACAGCTAATTCAAGTCACCCTTTTCTTGCAAAAATGATTCATCCTTTTATTACAACTTTATTATCATTATTACTGATATTTAAACAAGAAAGATCACCACGTGTTAAATTATGTTTATAAGAAAATTGACAAAAAATTATGAAAAGGCCCACTAAGTAAGAGCCATCATAGGAATTGTACCAGTAAAGGAATAGATTGAGAAACAAGGAATGTGATCTAGCAAGGGCAGTAAGGATGAACCCTGATCACAAACAGCATAGGCATGAAACCTCCACACACAAAAACAACTAGACAAGTAGAATGAGCAATCAAAGAGATGATGGATCAAGATATACAATATAGAGCATCCAATAAATACAAACAAGAAAATATTACAATAAATTAAATGCGTTCTGATATAACCAACAGCTCCATGTATATGGTAGATGGCTGAAAGGAGCATGCTACAAAGAAAAGTAGTTAACACCTTAATAAAAAAGAACAAAATGGATCAAAAGGGGGGGGGGGGGGGGGGGGGGGTGACTGATGTCTTAAAGAAATAAAACATGACAGCAGCCTGGCCATACTACATGCATTCAGTCAGAAGCTAGTAATCATTCCCATCTGCACTACTTCATGGCATAAGTAGTAAATAAAGGTAGAAGTTATATTTCAATAACTTATTAAAAACTGTTATCCCGTCTGTGCATACAGAAATGGCGGCTCCTGATCTGATCAGCTCCAACTCTGAACCTGAGAATATTGAGGGCCGAGCGTGCATCTCATGGTACGGCTCCAAGCATGAGAACGGAGAATCCTGGAACGATGGATGTAGGGCGTGTTATTGTCATAATGGAGTGGAGATGTGTTCTCTTATCGCATGTCCTGCACCTCACTGCTCTAACCCTGTGTTCAGAATTGGAGATTGCTGCCCCACCTGTCCAGGTAAATTAAGTTCAGATATTACTCAACCTCAGAAGCTGTTTCTTTTAATTTTTGCATTTAATATAATAAATTCTCACAAATTTAGTGATGCCATGCTTGGCTGCATTATATTTAGCTGTCTACATATTGTATTTCCTGTCTCTGTGTGCAGTTGATGCTTGTTGTTCTGACCATCATCCTCAGGGCAAGTCGTTATCAATGCTTTGTTGCAACTGTTTTTTCTGATTCCTTAAAAACTGCACCACAGTGGTCGCTTATTAACTGTTCTGATACTCTGCAGCTTTACTGTCTTTTCAAACTCAAATGATTACATGACCGAGCTAAACTATGTTTTTTTTATTTGTTGCATACATTTAAAATGCATAATTTTACTAACAAATGTTGTGTTTAAAAAATTATTTGAGAACTTAACTGTGCTACTTAATGCATGAAAAAGTTATAAAAAGATCTTACTTTTAGAATAGATTTTAAAAATATACTGTTCAAAAAAAGAAACGCATAGCTACTGAAGGCACACACATAACCATAATTTTGACATTCAATAACTTTTTTTTAATTTAATGAGTTAATTGTTCAAATTGCACACAAGAATACCTTCGGGTTCAACCAATCAATTGACAGTTCTTTTGCATCTGGGTCACGAGAGTTTTTTGGCGTACGGGCATTCCCGTTAGTATGGTGTGTGGCCTCCTCTTGCATCGATCAGCGACTGGCATCTCCTGGGCATGGATGTGATCAGACGTCTGATGTGGGCCTGTGGGATGGCTGCCCACTCTTCCTGGAGTGCCTGGAACAGATCACGACGATTGGCTGGAGCAACGTCTCGGTGACAAACACGTCTATGCAGCTCATCCCACAGGTGCTCAATCGGACTCATGTCTGGAGACAGGGAAGGGTGAGAATGTTGTTGGCAGTCAGGAACTGCGTGGTCAACCGTGCACAATAGGGTCTGGCGTTGTCCTGTTGAAACACAGACCTTTGGGCAGCCAAAAGTGGAAGGACATGGGGTTGAAGAATTTCATTGACGTATTGTTGCGCATTCAAGCCTCCTTCAATGTGCACCAATTGACTCCTTCCGTTGTAACTGATCATTCCCCACACCATTGCACATCCACCACCGTGCGGCGGAGCTTCATCAATGCAATTTTGGGCAAAACGTTCATTTCGCCTACGGTAGACCCTACGCCGTCTATCATGACGCTGCAACAAAAAGAAAGATTCGTCACTAAACCAGACACGTCTCCATTGATTGTCAGCTGCCCAGGGACGATGCTGGCTGGCCCAAAGAAGTCGATTTTGGCGATGGCGGCGCGTAAGGACAGGTCCTCGGTGAGGTCGTTGTGCCCAAAGTCCAGCGTCATGCAGTCTATTCCGGACAGTTTGATCAGACACATGACGTCCTGCAGGCAATGACTGGGCAGTTGAGGAAGTTGTTGTAAACATGTCTCTGAGGTGACGAAGCCGAATAAAGCGATCCTCCGCTGCTCTTGTCACTCTGGGTCGTCCACTGCGATGCCGGTCTTCAACTGAGCCAGTGGCTTGGAACCGGTGCTAAAGTCGACTGATGGTACTCTGATGCACGTTTAGCTGCCTGGCAACCTGACTTTGACTTTCGCCTGCATGCAGTCGGTCAATAGCAATGTTCCTTAAATTTATCGATAGAGACGCCATAAATGGCTGCTTGAAAATGAACTAAATTTGTTGTGTGCAGCGTTATCCTTTTATAGGGTTTCAGTTGCGTAGTCAGTGAATAGTGTTCACCCCAAATTTTGTTGCTTTCACGTGCGCGCAACATGAGCAGTGGTCAAAAATTGCGTCATAAACACTATTGACCACTGCGTTGTAACGATTACAAAAACGAACGCAATTCAGGTCAACACGTGCATTTGACACTGTAAAGAACACTTGAGGCTGGTTTTTATATACCTTAGCACCAAATATTACTTACAAACTTATAAAAACACGCCCTCGGATAGCTATGCCTTTCTTTTTTTGAACAGTATATATATATAGCTGGATTTTGATGCTATACAAGTGTATCAACACACCAAACCCTAGGTGAATAATTAATTAGTGCTAAATTATATAAAGTTTCAAAAATATTGTTGAAGACACTATAATTTTTAAGGAAACTGCTATGAAAACTATAATTCTTACTAATGGCGTGCAGAATCAAACTGATCCATTGAATATGTGTCTCCCACCTGAATAACCCACTTCAAACAAAAGTATCTAAATACATAACTGAAATTAGTTCCCCTGTGAGACAAATGTTTCAGTCTTTTAGTTACTTTATGTTCTTCTTCTTCTTTGATCCATAGCATCTGACATGTCACACCTTGGTGGCATCCTGTAGGGCAGCAACAGTGATTCCACTTTGCTCGGTCGGCGGCCATCCTTCGTACAGTGCCCCAACTCTGGTTCATTTTTTGCATCTCGGCTTCCACAGTTCTCCGCCAAGTTGTTTTTGGTCGGCCTCTCTTTCGATTTCCTTTGTGGGTCCATAGCATAGCTGTTCTTGTAATGGTATCAGGGTCCCTTCTGAGGACATGGCAAACCCAACTCCATCGTCTGCCAGCTATGATGGTGTGCATGTCCTCCTGGTTACTCTAATAAGCAGTTCTTGGTTACTGATGGTATTTGGCCAAAAGATTCGGAGAATTTTCCTTAGGCAGATTGTGTGGATGGAGGACAGTTTCAACATTTCCTTCTCTGTTACTCTCCAGCATTCTGCACCATACAGAAGCACAGAAAGTACACAGCTTTTATTTGGTGTTTATGCTGTACTGGGAAGACTTCCAAATGTTATTGAGGCTAAAAAAGCTGTTCGCACTTTATTCATTCTGTTGTTGATGTCCTTGCTTGTTACGCCATCTGGTAGTTACTTTATGAAGTTCCCACAATAAGTATTCCCATAATGCTAAACAGTAGCAGTAATTAAGGACAGAAGATGAAGCAAAAGAACCATGCTTACACAAATAACATATATTGCAGACTTGCCTGCAAAGCTATTCACCTTCAGACTGTAATGAAAGCACATACACTTCTGTCTCTGTGTCTCTTTTCCATGTGCTTTTCAGTCTGCTTCTACTTCTGTTTCACTGGAGATTCCATAACAAGGGCTGTCTTGTAATGCTATCAGCAGGTTTCCTCAATGTGTGTCATCGTCAGTATCTTCTTAACACTTCATTTGTTGCAGTGAACAAATATTTGTGCATATTCTTAACCATCTTTAACAGTTATATCTCCATATTCTTACTAGGTTTAACAGTTACTTCTCCATATTCTTACCAGGTTTAACAGTTACATCTCCATATTCTTACCAGGTTTAACAGTTACATCTCCAGCAGGAGACAGGGAGCTGTGTGAGTCATCACAAGGTCATTATTATGTTGAAGGAGAGACCTGGGAAATGGACCCATGCACTCATTGTATCTGCCACGCAGGAACCATTTTGTGCGAGGTACCCTCCTGCCCTCCCGTATTGTGTCACCACCCAGTTAAGCCAGAAGGACAATGTTGTGCCACCTGTCGAGGTGGGACATGAAAATATTAATCTTAAGCCAGTCTTGCAAACCTGAGTTTCTGTTTTGCATGGAAGTTGTTTGGGTTTATGACAGTACAGGGGACAATATAGGTGAAAATAACCTCTGCTTCTCAGACTGTTCCCAATCTAGACAACATTTAACTTTTCTTTTAAAAACAAGTTTGCAGAGTATTTGCTATCTTGACAGTATTTTACTTTGTAAGCACAAGTTTGCAGAGCACTCGCCATTTTGACAATATTTTACTGTTTTATTTTTAAAAAAAGTTTGCAAAATATTCACCATTTTGACAATATTTTACTGTTTTTGTAAAAAAAAAAAAAAAAAAAAAAAAAAACAAGTTTGCAGCGTATTCACTATGTTGTCAACATTTTACTTTTTCTTGTAAATGCAAGTGTGCAGAGAGTATTCACTATTATGACAATATATTAATTTCTTGTAAAAACAAGTTTGCAGAATATTGACTATCTTGACAGCATTTTACTTTTTTTTTTGTAAATACAAGTTTGCAGAGTACTCACCATTTTGACAGTATTTTACTGTTTTTTGTAAAAACCAGTTTCTGCAGCATTCACTATTTTACCTTCTTGTACACAGTCATGTTACTTGTCTTGTAAATACAAGTTTTTAAACTATTCACAATCTGTGCTATTTTCAAATCTTTTAGGCATTCCTATGTGCTTCTAAATATTCTTATACCCATGTTTTGTGACAGGAAGTGACCTAAGTCTCATGGTAACACACAATCACCATCTTCACTGCACGTCACCCACTGGCATTTTTTACAAGCACAAGGAGGTCTGGTGGTCCACACCATGCCAGAGCTGTATCTGTCAGAATGGGCAGATACACTGCTACAACCAGATATGTCCACCTCTCAACTGTAACAAGACTGTCCAGAAAAAGGGCCACTGCTGTCCAATATGTGTTGGTCAGTTTGCCATCATACATTTTTTTGTTATGCTTTATTGCTGGTTATAATGATTTCTGGTAAATTTAGAGAAGCTATATTTAAGTTAATTTCTTACCAGTTTTACAACAGCCCCCTAATTTACGTATTTAAGTTTGCAGTGGTGAAAACATTACTTACTTAGTCGTTCCCCTTCTACCGTGAGGTGTAGAGGTTTGGAAGAGAGAGCGCCAGACTATCCTATCGGCTGTCTTCCTCCTGGCCTGGTTCCATTCTAGTCCTCGGTCCTTCAAAGATTGTCTAATGTTGTCCTCCCAGCGGACTCTGGGTTGTCCTGGGGGTCTGGATCCCTGGCTCTTTGTTTCCCATGCTTGTCGTGGTAGCCGATCTTCTCCCATTCTGCAGACATGGCCAAACCATCTTAGTTGGGACTGTTCTACTTTGGTCTGCAGGGGGTGGGATTTTAGGCCTTGACGTATCGTCTGGTTGCGGACCATGTCTCTTCTTGTTACTTCAACCACATTTGAGTCATTACTATTGTGCTCCTCGGGGAGCATAAACCTTCAGCAAACTGATGCCACATAGTTCATAAAATTTCCATGCCTTCCTTATCCCTTTAATTTTTTTTTCTCATCTCTCAGCAGCCTTGACTCCTTTCACCTTTTTTCTATGCTGCATTATGAGCCTTTTTAATAGAGGACTTTCTTCCACTTTGGATGACTACTAAAGGTAGTTCTGTGGCAAATAACTGCCATAGGGAGTGAAGTGTTAGAGACTTCACTATACTGGGTCCAGCATCAAGAGGTGGGGTGGCCAGTGACCTTTTCCTTCCTTAACTCAAGAGCACACATTTACAGCTGGGTAAGCTGGAGCGTGTCGATACCATGCATTGAGCCCAGCACCTTTGCCATGAGAGACCAGAGCTCTAACCACTCGGTTAACTGGATGCTCGGGTGACTACTAAGTTGACTAAGTACTTTACTTTGTTGTCTTATTTGCTAAAGTTTTTGTAGTTTTAAAGTTTCTATACAATGGGGTAGCTGACCCCCATTCCCAATCCTCCTTAGTCCGCTTAGGACATGCTAGGTGTGTTACTATTATTAGGGCTGCATTAATATATAACAGGTGAAATAATTAATGAGACAGTTTTTTGTGTGTTTTCAATCACAACATAGAAATCAGACAATGTGTTGTTGGCTGGCTAATCTTGTCTTCTTCAGGTACAAAACAAAAGAGAACAGTGGTGAAAATTTAACTCAAATGAGACTGTTTGTATGGCTGATTCTTAAATTCTCTTACAGTTTTATTTTCTATTTCTCTGCTTGCTACCTTATTTTCTAGACCACCTTCTTAGAAGAAAGCCTTCTTAACTTATTATTCAATGTATTCAAGAAGTATCGGGTTCGAATCCCAGTTGAGGAATTATAATTTATTGAAATATTTTTTCACAACCCGTGGTCCTAATTATGTCATACTTCCCCCTGGTCTCATGAATAGTGAGATCGGATGCCTAGCCTTCTCGGATAAGGGCGAAAAAAATAGGAAGTCCTGTGTGCAAGTTGCACACGTTAAAAATCCTGCAGCATTGGGAAATTGTAAAGAGTAGGCCTATCAGGCCGCTGCCCTGGCAAAATTTAAAAATTAGGAAACCTACCCACCACAAAAATATTTATAGAATGTGTGATTCCTATACATTATATACACACATTGGGATTCTCGCCGGTGCTACGGAGTTCGTGCACTGCGCTGTGATCCTCTTTGTGTGATCTAAGGGAGGATATCGGAGCACTTAACATGTTTTCATCATCCCCTTTCATGCCTGTCTTCAGTTCTATTCTCCACTTTTTGTGGCGTTGTCCGTGTGCAATGAAGATAGTCCTTAAAAAAACCATACCAAACAACATAGACAGAGTCAGAGGAACTGACAAGGATATAAAAATAATATTACAAAATGCAAGAAGATCTTTCATTGCATTGGGAAATGTATCAAGATAAATAGAGAGCTCCTGAGAGAAGATAAACAACCCACCTATCTCGGAGTTACATTCGATGATAGGCTGACATGGAAGCAACACATCAACAAGGCAGCAACAAAGGCCAGGAGGAAGCTAGCCATCCTGAGAAAACTAAGTGGAACCACATGGGGAGCCAGCGGGGAAAAACTTAGTAACGTTTACCAGCAGGGCATACGACCACACCTGGAATATGGGTCAGCTGCGTGGTGTCCAGCATCAAACACATTACAAGAGCTAGATAAGGTGCAAAACCAGGCGCGTAGGGTCATCACGGGGCAATGGAATCAACGCCTATAGTGGAGACGGAGAAAATGGGGAGGATACAAGCACTGAGAGAACGCAGAGACACGAAAGTGCTAACACAGGCAGAAAAGTTCCTCTGTATGCCGAGCCATCAAATGGACAGATTCCAAAACCTAGCAATGGAGCGCTTGAAAAGAAGCAGTTTTATCCACCAGGCCAAACGACATCGTAGACAAACCTTAGACTTGCCTGAAGTTGACAGCCCCCTAAAGTTTGTGCGAGAACAAACCCCTTGGAGATAGGAGACTGGACTACCAGTATACATCCAGACAGAAGTGAAAGGAATACTCGACAAGGATGAACAGAACAGCGTGCAACGTAGGACGTCACTCTCAGTTTCCTGGATGATGAATACCCACAGGACCTCTGGGTCCGAGTATACACGGATGGGTCAGCACAGAATGCAGTAAAGAATGGAGGAGCAGGAGTGTACATAGAATACCCAAACAACACTAGGGATACGGTCAGAGTACCAACGGGGAAATTCTGTAACAATTATGATGCAGAAATCCAGGCAATCAAGGTGGCAACCGAGAAACTGTTGAACACCAATCTCGGTCCACAGCCTGTGGTATTCCTGACAGATGCAAGATCAGCACTTCAGTCCAGAAAATTACCAGGTATACAAGCCTTACTGTCTGATCTGTGCAACCAGCGCAAGGTCGCCATGCAGTGGATACCGTCTCACTGTGAAATACCAGGAAACGAGAGAGCAGACGGACTGGCTAAAGGTGCTGCAGACGAACAACCGGATGTACCAGTTACGTACCATCAGAAGAAAAAGATGATCAAATCAATCAGAAAGCCACCAACACCAACGCAAGACGACTACCAAGCTATGAACAGATCAGAACAAATTGTCATTCTGCGCCTCAGAACAGGACACAACCGACTCCGCAGCCATATATATATATATATATATATATATATATATATATATATATATATATATAATGGATACGTGATTTTATGTATAAATCGAAGCAATTGCTTGAATGTGTAAATTCAGTCGCTCAGCATTATCATGAAGTAACCTTAACTTGATTATTCCTTTGTTGACTATCCCGTTGCACATGTAACATATACTTAATCATATTCCATTAAAACTATTCTCCTTTTCACGTTTCATTCCAGATTCTAATATACCCAAAGTCTGTGTTTATTATGGCGTGACGTACGAATCCGGAGAGAAGTGGGAGGGAGATAACTGTTCTCAGTGCTTATGTTATAATGGAAAGACCGAGTGCTTCCCCCTGTCATGTCCACATCTTGACTGCAATATCTTGATCAGAAGAAGGGGTCAGTGTTGTCCTGAGTGCTATGGTAAGGATCTTTTAAGAAATCTACAGTTTTGTAAAGTGTATTCATCTCCTTTTCCAGTCCTTATGGACCATAGAGCCTCCATTGCAGCTGGCCACTTTAAGGAAGCTTATACCAAAAAAGAAACGTTTGAATTGGTGGCTTATGTAGCAAGTTATATTATGTGATGAGGTTGCCAGCTCAATGCACAGCCTCATGTTGGTTGCCATTTATGTTATGTCTGAGGACACAGTAGTCCTATTCTTTATTTTCTCCTCCGAGACCCCGGCATTTACACGAATCGTTGAAGTGTATGAACATTTTTTTTTTCTAAGTTAAAATTTGGCCATGTCTTTTGAACTACTTGGTGTATATTATTCTACAAGCCAGTTAGGCAGGAAAAATGATGCCATGAGTCTGTATCGGCGCAAAAAACATGAACTTTGTGGAGTTTAAAAACTATTTAATAGTATAAATCGCAGTTATGAAGAAAATACTGAGGAACTGGAATTCCTCACATATTTATTTAAATCATTCAAGACGTCTATCAAGTGGTCACTGACACAATTGTCCATAGAGCCAGATTCTCAGAATTCTTTACAGTATCAGACAAGGATGTCCAAATTCACCAGTGCTTTTCCACATGGTCACAGACTGAGCGATGAGGCAAACAACAGAAGGAAATAAATCATGAACCTAACTGATATTTTTAGAAACAACTGGAATATCTTGATTTTGTAGACCACATATGTGTTCTATCAGGTACACAATATGTCATGCAGGAAAAGGCTAATAGAATAACAGAAGAAGCTACAACACAAAGCTACACATCTTTGTACATAAAACAAAGGAAATAACAGAATAGATCCAGCAATGATCAGTGACAAGATGACTGCAGATGTGTACAGCTTTATCTACTAGCATCAGCAAAGGATAGAGAAGAAGAAACAGTTTATCAGTGCCAGGATAAGTAAAATCACATTTGCCTTCAGTTGTCTCCAGTTAGTATGAAACTCTACAGCAAGTTCTTAGGAAAAAATAAATGAGACTTGAAAATGAATGTAAAATCTGCCATTCTCTTTTTCTCAGAAACATGGCCATGGTATGCCACTAAGGATATCGCATCCAAATTGAAGACATTCACCAACAGATGTCTCCATATTGTTCGCTGTGAAATAGAACCAGACAACAACAAAGACTGCTGGAAATTACAGAGAGGATGTGGAGATGAATAGCATGTAACCTGAGAAACAACCATCCAGTATAATCAGACACGTCTTTGTCTGGTACCCACAGAAGAGAAGACTCAGGAGGCCAAAAAAGTTGGAGAATGGTGGATGAAGAATCCTAGATCTCATGAGTAGAGTTGAAAAAGACAGTCCAGCATAGAAATCTGTGGCAAGCTAAAGTTGCAGCCCAATGTTCCAGATAGAAGAAAAGAATTTATTTGTACCCTTCATTTATCTTTTTCTTATAACCACAGAGCATCTGATTTGCAGGGTGGTTAAAGTGCTTGCCTCTAGCAGCAAAGTTACCAGGTTCCAGGGTGAAACCTGGTAGTGAGATGCTCCAGTCTACTCAGCTGTAAATGGATACCGACTCTGCTATTGAGTTAGGGAAGGCAAAGGCAGGGAACTTCATAAAGCTGGACCTAGTATAGTGAAGTCTCTAACACTTCACTCCCCTATGGCAGTATCTGCTGTAGGACTACCTTTACCTTTGTATCTTACTATAAACATTTGGCATTAATTGTTTCATTTTTTTACCCCCTCAGAACTTTCACATTTACAGTCTCATAAAAATGGAGGCCTGGGTCCATACAATGACAGAAAATTTAAAAATAACACAGGTGAGTTGACAGTTGAAGTTAAGTGTTTAGATTCATCAGACAGTCAAAGAATAGATCAAGGATACAGTTGTTAAAAACCACACACATCAGGGAAGACAATGAAAAACATGAATCAAGATGTTTTGGACACACAGCGAGTGTGACAGCGCTGGGACTTCTTTAAATAACTAGGTGACAGAGGCAGGCCTAGTCGTAGTCTACTCGAACTGGCAGACTATGTCTTTGACTTTATCTTCCAAGTAAGGTTATCTCTTTACTGGCCCTTACCGCCAGAGGTGATGATTCTTGGATGAGTTATGGTCACGTTCTTCCCTCCTTGTTGTTGTGTAGCGACTAGATCGTATTGTGGCGTACCATGATATTAATTTTTGTTGTGCTATTACTCCTTATTTCTCACACCCACTCCATAACCTTCTATAAATCAAGTCAACTTGTGTGGTAGGTTCAACTTTATAACAAATTTATTTACAAAATTAAAGTTCCGACATTTTCCAATAAGGAGTATGGTTCAAAACTCCATTTCATGTTCATTTATCCAGCCCTTAATTCAACTTGTTCCAAAAGGTATATTTATTGCCTCTCCTGCAGGCTCTTACTTATACGTAGGTGATCTACCCACAATTTATTCTCTTTTCTTTATTTCTCCACCTTATCTCTTGTATCTGCCCTGTCAGGCCTAACTCATAAAAATTACATCAATATCTATTCATGGTTCATATATAAAATCAAATCATGTCAGGTGTAGCTGTTGTGGCGTCCTCATACTTACTGTCAAATGAGAGAGCACCTGAGTTGTCTCATAGTTATCAAATTCACCATTATCTCTTCTTTCCTCTGATTTACTGTTCAATGAGAGATAGCATGTCTTATCTCAAGGATGTCCGCGTTGCAGAACCCTTGTTCATTTATTCTTGTCTAATGACAATACCTCTTCCTTTTTATACAACAGCCCATCTTGGCTATCAGCTAATATTTAAATGTTATCCACACTTTATATTGTCGTACTCATTTTTCTTTATATAACAGCCCATCCTGGCTATCAGCTAATAAAAAGTTATGTTATCCACTTTATACCTTCTTCAGTCGTACTTGTTTCAATGTTAGTTCTTGCGGTGCGCCTCTTTAAACATGAGCATCATTAACCTCTGGTTATAAGTTGACTGAAAGTCTATAAAAATAGCAAGAGTCTTTCTTACCGTGTCAAAATGAATCCAAGTACCTATCACATTTCCTACTAAATCACCCCTACGTGCTAATCCTACGTTTAACACAATTCAATGAACACAATTTATGCTAGTCTCCAGAATTGCTACCGCTAATCATGCTAAATCTAGCTACTTCATCTGTGAAAACTCCTGTCACCCACAGGTTTCACTGTTTCACTTCTTGAGAGCCTGGCAACACACGACTTGCCTCGTTAACTTCTCGGCCAGGACTAATTTCTTTTGTCCTTCAAATCATCATCCCGTCATCCGTTTTTGTTTTCCAGTCAATACGATTGGTCCATCGCTTCCAACTCACCGATCACAAAACTCACGCTCCTCTCCTACGTAAACAACACAGTGAGCTTTTGTTCCGTACTGTTTACGCCTTGCTCATTTTTCTCGTGCGTTAGTTTTTCTCTCTGCTCACTTAATTTGCAAGGGGCGCTAATTAATTGTAGTCTCCCTTTGAGGTTTTTTGCTTTAAAGTTACATTCCCTTACTTAAGGCTTATTAGCACACTCATTATGCAAATGTCGTACACCATAACTGTATATTTCTAAAACTAACTAAGTGTAAACCAACCTTGTTTTCAGAGGCTTGGAATTAAAGGGTTCTCTCCCTTTCTCTCCAAGCACGGGTGTACAATCTTTTATCTTCCATCTTTAAGATAAATAGCCCGTTTCCTAGATTATTTATATTTTCTAACCCATTTTCCATTACTCTTTTATTTCATCCAAACCAAATTACTGTTCATCTGAACCTTATGTACAGCGCAAACGCTGTGAAACCCAATGCCCTAATATCTGGCCTTTGGCTAGGATCATGTGTCTAGACACAGGGACCGGTACAGTGACATTCATGTGTCATTAGGTCCCTTGTGTGAGAACACAGAGGATCACTACAGTGACACAGTTTGTCATTGGGTCTTCTTGTGTTGGGACATGTGGTCTTGGCCAGAGCCGGGTTTGGGGTGGGTGCCAATGCGACCTCATGCGAGGAAAAAAAAAAAAAATACCAACCAGATGTGCTGGCACATTGAATGACAACTGGTGGGGTGAGTTAGAAAGATGTTCACCAAAGAGAATGAATTCAAGATGTGTGATGAGCATCTTAAAGAAGTACAGTGTGACAGCAAAACAGGAAGGAAAGACTAGGGGACTTGTGGAGCATGGAAATGCATCAGGAAATTAGGAGAGGTTAAGGAAAATAAGAAATTTATTATTTTTAATGTAACTGTGAAAGGCTGCTTTGATTGAAGGGGTAAAAATGTTGAGTAACAAATACAATGCAACACAAAATATATTCATATATGAATGCTTGATCATCACCTGACCATTCGTTCCTCATGGGAAATAAGGTTACTTGCCACCAAATACCATTTTGGTTATCTTCTGGTTGCTTTGGCTTTCTTTTCTGCAGTTCCTCATCTCCAGGTTTTATTTAGCTCCTCCACTCATCCCTTCTCCTTAGGTTTCATTCAGTTGTGTTTCTTGTTATACATGTTGGTTGTTAATTAGGCTGTATCTTCTAAATTTCTGTCTTAAATCTCCAGATGTATTATGTTGTTTGGTTCTTGTTAAGCATTTTTGTTATGAAAATCTGGTCATCTGATGTAAAAATGTGCCTGATGGCTTGACTTGAACTAATTGAATGCCTGAGCTCCACGGGCCAAGGATAATGAATTATCTACATTAATAACATTCATACAATGACCCACAAGCTATAATGGAGTACATAATTTTTTAATGCACAAATATTCATGAACTCCAAACTCACAATGAAGATCAAAGCTGCGGTATATAACACCTGCGTCACCAGCACACTTCTATATGACAGCGAGACATGGACAACCTATACTGAGCAAGAAAAAAGGCTCAATACCTTCCATCTACGTGTCTACTGCTGGCTTGGCTATGTCTGCCGCATGGAAGATGGTTGCATCCCGAAAGATATCTTCTACGGACAACTGGCAGATGGCAAAAGAACAGTTGGGCGACTGCAGCTGAGGTTCAAAGATGTGGGCAAGAGAGACATGAGAGCACTGGATATAAATAAAGCAACCTGGGAAGGATGAAACCAAGTGGTGATGCTCTCTACTGTGCCACCTCAGATCGAGTGAAAAGAAGTTCTCACTGCAAGCAGATGAGAGGAGAAAACGTCAAAAGGAACACCAGGAAAATAAGCAGCTGAGGGCTGTCACCTCAGGGGCACATTCCCATAGTCAGTTATGACTGAAGGGGCTATTATTATTATTCATGAAGAACATATATAAACAGTGGTGCGAGTGCTATCAAACCTATACTGCATATCTACAACAATGCATTGTACAGAGGAGTAATACACTGTTACACGAACAACTGAGTGATCTGTAGTATAGAAAGACTATGTAGTAATATGTTAAATACATTTTCATACAGAGCTTGTACTAAAAATTACAGGTAAAGGTAGTCCCATAACATAATCTGCCATACTAGCTCCAGCTTCGAAAGGCAGAGTGGCCAGTTCCTTTCCTCACTGCCTTCTCTAAATCAAGTGCAGAGTCAGGTACCCATTCACAGCTGCGTAGACTGGAGCATGATGTCACGTTTCGAATCCAGTAGCTTTGCTGCGAGAGGCAAGCACTCTATGCTTGCTTTCCTATACTATTAAAAAATTCTGTATTTTTTATCTCAGTTTTCATTTAATAATTTTTAATTTCATTCTGTATCCTTGATAAAATTCCAGTTGGTTCCCCAGTATGTTAGGTCCTTGAAAAAGAAATGAACTTTTCAGGTTCGGTGTCACTGTGAAAAATTATCAGTCCAATGGACTTTACATTCTCTTCATTTAGTTTGGTTTTGATTGTCTGTGACTTATGGGTGCGGAGTCATAGGCAATGACTACAACCCACACAAGCCAGCTCCGAACCT
This sequence comes from Oreohelix idahoensis, assembly GCA_024509875.1. Lineage (NCBI taxonomy): Eukaryota > Metazoa > Mollusca > Gastropoda > Stylommatophora > Oreohelicidae > Oreohelix > Oreohelix idahoensis. The sequence continues at coordinate 30,018 of JAMPIV010011501.1, read as the reverse complement.
CAGAAATGAGGTATCTGAGGAAGGTGGTTGAGGTAACAAGAAGAAACATGGTCCGCAACCAGACAACACATCATGGTTTCAAAACCCAGCCCTTGCAGTACAAGTGGAGCAGTCCCAATTACAATGGTTTGGCCATGTCTGCAGAATGGGAGAAGATCAGCTACCACACCAATATGGGAAACCAAGAGCCAGGGATCCAGACCACCAGGATGACCCAGAGTTCACTGGGAGGACAACATTAGACATTCTCTGAAGGACTAAGGACTAGTTTGGAACCAGGCCAGGAGGAAGACAGCCAATAGGATAGTATGGCGTTCTCTCTGGCAAACCTCTACACCCTAGAAGAGGAACGACTAAGTAAGTTGATTGTCAGCTATGACATTGCTAGATCTAGATAAAAATATAAACACTTTGTTCTTTACTCCACAGCCTTGCCTGAAAACTCACTGATTGTCGATGGCAACATTGTAGGCTTCACTGTTCTTGGTGTTTTGGTATTTATCCTGGCTGTGACTGTTGTTCTACTAGTGCTGTACTTGATGACCCGAAGACGTCAAGCAAAGTTCAGGCAAAGACCAAAGTCCACAAACCTTGAACTGCAAGGTCAGATGCCCTTTATTCCGGAGCAGCACAATAAAACAGTGAATTCAGAGAAGCAGTACTTAGAAAAATTGTGCCCTGGCATCACATCGGAAAAGCTGAAAGGAAACAGAGCAAGCAATGACTACACAGAGATGGTATTCAAGGACCCGGTTAAGGACATTCTTAGAGACAGTGAACATTATTCAACCTGCGTTAAATCTTAAACATTGTTTGTAACACAGAGTATATCCACGAGGAATACTGTGAAGTGAAAGTTTTAAAAAAAGACACAATCTGAAAGCAGCACCAAGAGAGTGAAAGAGAAGAAATATAAAGTGTGTGAAACAGAGAAAAATATGAAGGGTGAATTGAAAATATTTGAACCAGGAGACTTGTACCAGGTTTTGGCGGCTTGACAAGCAAATTTACATTCCCAACACATTTAAAGTGAACAGTTTTGTTCTCATGCTTACTCAAGCATCTACATTCACATTTATCTACCATCATTTTATATTTTCAATTACTGCTTAAGTAAAGCAGAACTTTCCTTTCACTCAAGCATTTCTCTATTAGTCAGTCAAATGTTAACCCTGGAAAACAGACTTTGCGTTGAAAGTGAATACCTCTCATTGACTCCTTTTCACTTCTCATGTATCATATGAACATATCACCTGCAGTTTGCTTTTGCATTTGTAGAGTACACTTTGTTGGTGTATCACATTCAGCATTGCAAAATGATGAAGAATATTTGGTATATTCATCATCAATATTGTCACTGTTTACCCCACCCTGCAGCAACATTACTGCAATTAAATTCAACTTGGCAATAAGGTACTTTAAATTTTCCATGACTAAAGTACATGAATCTATTTATTCATTGCTTATATATGTATTTTTTATTGGTGGTACTTTTCGTTTCATGTTTTTTTTAATTTTATGTACAACAATAATAACATTTCTAAAATACATTTTTTTTCTGTTTGTTTTAAAATTGTTTGAATCACTAAGTAGTTTTTTATTTTTCTATTTATTGGTACATAATCTGTTCTTATTTATTTACTTTAATTGGAAATAGTGACATTAAAAGAAATTGCCACATTATAAAAATAATAATGTGGAAAAAACGGAAAATAATAATATTTAAAAAAAAAAAAACATAACACTAAGAGTTCCATGAAAAGCCATGCTGCTGTGGCATATTAATGGCTGTGGTTAAGAGTCATGAAAGTTACAACAGAAAGTGAATACTAAGAAACTAAATAATGTAAGATTACATATAAATAGCATAAATCAGCGTAGAATGACTAGCCCAATGCGAATGATTTTCTCTGATGGCCATATTTTCTTCTCAACCCCCCCCCCATACTTCATTCAAGAGAGCCTTCTTCTACAGAGTTCCAGCAGCAACATACATGTATCTTTTACAGACGTATCACTGAACTGGGCTCGCATATAAGATATATTCCTTTAGAGCAGAGGTTTTCAAACTGTGCGTCGCGGCTCCCAGGGGCGTCGCGGCCCTCGGCTAAGGGCGTCACGGTGGCTTGGGAAAAGTGTTGGGCTCGATATGAGCCAAGGTCCATCAATAAATATAGATCTTCGTAGGACGACATGTTTGCGCCGAGGTATTATTACATGTACCAATACGTGTCATTACGTACTAGAGGTTATTGACAAATGCACCATAAAACTCCAAAGCAGGTCTATGTTACGAACAGCTGATCACTAATTCAGAAGTCATTAATATCTTTTTGGGTACAATTGCTTATATATAATATATAGTATAGAGAGGAGCCCCGGTGATTTATGCACAGGTCAAGGGAGCCGCAGACCAAAAAAGTTTGAAAACCTCTGCTTTAGAGATTCATTTTAAAGTGAGAGCCTTTGATAGAAAGTTTTCAGCATTGAGAAGTGAAGAAAAAATGGCCATCTGTTTTAATGATTTTTGTATGGGTAAAGGTTGTCTTTAGATTTTTATATTATAGAGTGACATACTCGCCTGTGGTACATGACCAATACAAACATTACAAGGGGATGTCACTCTGTAATATAAAAGTCTAAAGAGAAACATTACCTATTGTATGAAACATCTCACATCAGTCATGCAAATTTTATTATTATTATTATTTTTTTTTTTAAATGTGTCCCTTACTAGCTGTCTCATTATCCACCATGATCTGAGTATGTTTTCATGTTCAATTTTTTGTTTGATTTTTATTTTCATATGTTTGCATTTCATAACCACATATTTTTTTGTTCCTTTGCGTTACATGCTCACAAGATGAGCCAGCCTCATGTAAGGTTGTTGTGGCATGTAGAAACTCATTTGTGAGATTGTGTGAAGTTGTGTAGATGTATTCATGTTATATATGTTTGTAGATAATCATGTCAGAATAATTTGAAGGTGTATATACTCGCATGTGAGGTCATATGAAGGTGTGTAGATAATCATATGTGAGATCATATGAATATTGTATTATGATTCACACGAAGATGCATATACTCATATATGAGATCATATATATATATATATATATATATATATATATATATATATATATATATATATATATATATATATATATCTATATGAGCTATATGTAGTTGGATATACTCAGGACTGGTGCCAGACTATTTTGTGCCCTAGGCAAGGCTAAGTAATTATTCTGGTTTCTCACTCTCTTAACACACTGACACTCTACACTCTGTGCCCCTCTGAGATCTGCACCCTAGGCAGCCGCCTAGTTGGCCTAATGGTAGCACCGGCCCTGGATATACTGCTATGTGAGATCATATGTGGAGTATTCTGACAAAATCTGTAATTTGTATGCATACTTGATTTCATGAAAATGCAAAATTAAAAAAAAAATCTATCATCGTGTGAAACAAATCACCACAGATAACACTGCTGCAAGAGTATGAGAATGTTTTGTGCAAGTTTTCTGCAACGGGACCAGCAAAAATAGTGGCTCCGTGAGGAGTGCAAAGGAAAATGATGATAAATGTATATTTAGAAAGTTTCAGATTCTCTGCTATGAAGTGGTTCAGATTGCATTTGTCAAAAATGATCTCATATACAGGACTACTGAAAAATCACTCCCTATTTTTAACTTATTATTTCTTTCACTTCTATTCAACTAATTTATGTGATGCATGTGTCAAAATAAAAAAGAAATAATGTTGCATCTCAGCGTGAGGTGCGGGCCTGGTCAACACGTGAGTTTAGAGTGTGCAGCAATTTTTGTATCCCTCTTTTAATGCATGGAGGCATATTTGGATGACTACGAGCTAGGTACAATGCAATAGTATGTGTATGTGAACCTCTGTCTGAGGCTGTTCACACCATTGACTGTTGAAATTATCCACACACTTCCAGTGATTTCCTGTGGAGAAACATGTTGAGAACCCAGCATTGGACACTAAGCTTGGAAGAGTCACTCTGGCTTTTTACCTGGTTGGTCACTTGCAGGAGTATCTCACTATCGGCCCATGATAGGCAGCTGAGAAGTGGATCTGTGCACGACATGACAATTACTCGGGAGAGCCCAGAACTAGAGCACAGTATTTTAGCTCTGCATATTTGGAGCCCCCTTGGATGTTGGGGAATGCACAGTATGCCACATGCTTCTTACTCCTAGCTTGGGACAAGATGTGATAATTCTTTAAATGCAAGCCAAGCTGGAGAAACTGGAGCTCATGACTTAACAAAAAAGCCACAGGACAAGCCTAGATCTACAGTGTAGATATTACCAAGGAGTCTTCAACTTGGTATTGGCTGCAAAAGAGTGAAAAGCTCAGCAGCCCTAGTTAAACAAGAATCCCTTTTTAAATGTCAGTTTATTGGCCATTTTAGACTTATTTTACTTTGTTTCTAAAGATAAAAAAACCAAGCTGATTAGTCAAATGGCAGTTATTGCCTCTTGGTTTGACATTTGTTTTATGTAGATCAAACAGATAACAATGAGAATATAAACATTTTAAAATAGGGAATGATTTTTCAATCACCTTGTGTATCCAGTAGAGATACAAGTGAGGATATAAACATTTTAAAATAGACTTTTCAATCATCCTGTGTATCCATTAGATACAGGTGAGGATTTAAAAATAGAGAGACTTTTTAATCACCCTGTGTATCCATTAGATACAAGTGAGGATATAAAAATAGAGTGACTTTTCAGTCACCCTGTGATAGATACAAGTGAGGATATAAACATTTTAAAATAGGGAATGATTTTTCAATCACCCTGTGTATCCATTAGATACAGGTGAGGATTTAAAAATAGAGAGTGACTTTTCAATCACCCTTTATATCAATTAGATACAATTAAGGATAAAAACATTTTAAAATAGAGAGACGTTTTAATCACCCTGTTTATCCAATAGATACAAGTGAGGGTTTAAATGTATAAAAATATAGTGTAACTTCACTGCCCCATGTATTCGATAGATATACAAGTGAGGATATAAAAGCGTAAAAACTGAGTGACTTTTCAATCACCCTGTATATCCTTTAGATACAAGTGAGGGTATAAAAATAGAGTGACTTTTCAGTCACCTTGTGTATTCAATAGATATACAAGTGAGGATATAAAAATAGAGAGACTGTGTATTTAATTTCCATTTTAAAAATGCTGATCCATTCAGAGAAATCTAGGGCCTAATGGTAGCCCCATGCCAGCTATGGCCATAGGGGAGCAAAATGTTAGACTTCACCATAGTAGGTCCAGTCAGGTAATGTGACCAGTTCCCTTCCTTGTTGCCTTCATCTGCCGTAACTCGGAAGCAGGGTCACATACCCATGTAGAGCTGGATAGACTTCAGTGCAATGCTACACTTCAAAAGCACATACGTTTAATTAAATGTACCTATGTTTATTTTATTCTCAGCATTACAAAGCTCTTTGACAAAACATTTCTTGTGAAAATCTCAAAATGCTAACATTTTGCAGATTTTGTCATTGTTCATAAAAAAAAAATAAAAAAAAAAAGCCATAGAAACTGTTTATACATGTAGATTTTCAAGTCCTGAAAGAAAAATTACATACATGAAAGGAAAATACAAAATGTAGGGGTAAACATTCCAAAGGCTTTTACCTCACAAACTGCTGATGAGTGTAACTGCGGCACCAATAAAATGCCTGCTGAACATCTACTTCAAAGGTGCCCAACAAAGTCTCATCAATGAAGAGAAATCAAACAGCTATTCAGCAGATTATCTTTAACACAATTTGGTTCCCTTTTTATGTATGAATTTAGTTTGTCTTTTGAGTTCTGTCAGTCTGTTTTTTTATGCTGTTTGGCTTTTAAGTGGTGACTTTTTTTTTAACTTGTGAGGGCTGACTTATGGATCTTAGTTGTTCTTTAAATGATGACTCTCATATCAGTTTATGTTGTCTTTTAAATTTTATCTTTCTAATCTTTTCTTGTGTTGTTTGTCTGTTGATTGCTGGTGCACTTATCTATTAGTGTTGTCTATCAGTTGTGGATTTTCTTATTTCTGGGTCTGTTGTGTCTCTTACATATTTACTTTCTTTGTCTTCCATCAGCTGAGTGATGGTTTTTTTATCTTTGCATCCTAATTGTCCTTCGGTTGCTGATTTTTCTTCCTTCATAAAGATTTATCATTGCTTTTGATCACCGATGTCATAGCCTTTTTTTTTTTTTTAAAATCGTACACCCGCTAATACTCGAGGTGAAATCTCAGGTTAATATATCTAACCTGAGATTGATTTTACGTGAGTATCCCTTTTTACCTGTACCTGAGAGAGAGTGCAATAATATCCTATTGGCTGTCTTTCTCCTGGCCTGGTTTCAATCTAGTCCTCGGTCATTCAGAGACTGTGTAATGTTGTCCTCCCAGCGAACTCTGGGTTGTCCTGAAGGCCTGGATCCAGGCTCTAAATTTGCCATGGTAGCTGATCTTGTCCCATTCAGCAGACATGGCCAAACCATTGTAATTGGGACTGTTCCACTTGGGTCTGCAGGGGTTGGGATTTGAGGCCATGTCATATCATCTGGTTGCGGACCATGTCTCTTCTTGTTGCTTCAACCACCTGCCTCAGATACCTCATTTCTGAGGATTGGAGCTGTCTTATGAGGGTTGTAGTCATTGTCCATGACTTGCATCCATAAGTCAAGACTGGAACATAGGTGGAGTGATATAGTCACTTCGTCTTCTTGCCACTTTCTCTTTTGCTGAGGAATCCTTGATTTATGGCCTGAAAAGGTCTCCCAGCTGCTGCTCTTCAGGTAGCCAACTCTTCTTTGATGTCTCCCTTCCAGTCTGTGATAGCTCCAAGGTATTTAAAGTGGTTGACTTGCTCCAGGATCCATTCTCCTAGCATAATTTTTTGCCTTTTTTCTCTCATGATATCACCAAGGTTTTGTTTTGGAGCTGTACTAGCATATGTTTATTCTGTCCATAGCAGTTTTCTGGGTTAGTTATTTCCCTAAAGATTCTATGTAGCACTCCCCCCGAATTTTCTCCAATCAACAGTCAAGTCTGGTCAAAATTTAATTTAATTATGTTTTGTTTTTTCAAATTTGCTCAGCTAGGCTGAAATATAATTTTAAACATCAGTGAACCTATCAAGGTTATTGTTTCATGTAATTAGGCATAAACTTAGGGCATTTTTTATGGCATTTCAATACTGATCATTCAGATGAAAATAATGGCAAATGTAGTATTTATTTGTTCTGAAATTTTTCATAGCTATTTAATGTATATAAGGAGGTTTTGATGAGTAACTCTATGTTCTGTTTTTGTGTTTCAGTGATTCATTATTTAACCAGTGTCTGTGAATTCAGAAATTGATGGCACTTGATAAATAACAGCTCATATGGTTTTTTTGAATGACATATCATCAATGAAGTTTGATTGGCTAGTCTGTTTGAGAGGAATGTGTGTATGTATATATTGTGTGTGTGTGCGCATTTTTTTCTTCATATTGTACACTTTCTGCTGTATTTGATGTATCTTGAACTTTATTTCAAGCATAAACATTTCTTTGTTAAATTGATTATAGCCAAGGAAATGGAAACAGGTATAAACTAATAAGTTTAACTCTTTCAGTCCCAAGCAGAAACGTGGGTTTGGCCCAAGCAAACGTTTTTGTTGTTGTTTGGAAATAATTTTTTTAAATGTTCATATGCATAAACAACTTTGTTGTTGTATATGAAACTGAAGGTAAATGGATGTACTTTACTCTTGTGCTACAAGTATTAAAGCTTTCATTGAAAAATTATTAGTTATCCAAGGTAAAATGGATAGGAGCAAAAAATATGGAAGCCACTTAAATGGCTCCCGGGTCAAATGTGTCTAAAGCCTGAGCCATTATAAAGTCGATTGGGACTTAAAGAGTTAATAGGAAATTTAGAATATGATGAGGCACTATTGTTTGGATTGCTGGTTTTATTAGATATCAAATATCATTGGTGACCTAAGAGTAAAACTCCACAAACTATGGCAGGAATTCAAAAAAGTTGTGATACAGTGGATCCCATCTCACTGCAACATCCCCAGAAATTATGCCAGATTGGCAAAGGAAGGTGGAAAGCTACCTCAACTTGACACAAGCATAAATTATGAAGATGCCAAGAGTGTTATCAAGAACAGATACAGGCCACCAACAAAAAAAATGATGCATATTACCAGCTCAGCAGAAGTGAACAAGTGGTAATCTTCAGACTTGGCACAGGCCACAACTATCGATAAATTTAATTGTGGCGCCAATAAAATGACTGCTGAACATTTACTTCGAAGGTGCCCAACATGTGAGGAACAGAGAAAGCCCCATATGGCCATCACAAGTACCATTCCTGTAAAAACTTTACTGAGATACCAACAACTTCAAGCTGACCACTGCTTTCTTTGAACATATTCAAGTTGACGTCTGAAAATGAATGAAGAAGGAGGATATATTTATGAGAAGTATATTTCTGTTAGCTTACCATTGGATTTGAAAATATACCAAAAAGATATCAAGCCCAGCACAAAAATACAAGTCTTCAACTCACTCAAGTCAGTAGCCCTATTGTTTGGCTCTAATGCATGAAGAACAACAAAAACAACAACCAGGCTTCAAAAGTAACTGCTTGTGCAGTAAGAGGGCTTAAAATACTCAGATGAAATACCATGAGAATGGAGATAGAGGCAGCTACTGTAGCCTTGAGATGACTGCCTGAAACTACATTAACCAGAGCAATTATTGTATAGGACTCTCAGCCGAGGCTTTGGAAAATGCAAAGTGGATAGCTGCGACTTGAATGGAAGAACCTACAGGAACTTGTGTGGAACTGATGGGAAAAAAACAACAGGAGATGTTGGCATTGAGTATTACACACACTGAAGACACCAGCAGAAAGCATTACAAGGCAGTCCTTATTCTGTAACCCCCCCCCCCCCCCCCAATGTATGAGAAAAAGAGAGAGACTTCACAGCCCACGGATAAGGGATCTGGAGACAGGGATAAGGAGGATTATGGGAAAAGACACCGAATGAACAGCACAGGCCCAGAGGGCTTGGTATGAACTTATAGAAGGCATTTGCTCTGCAGAAAGCCAAAGGGCAGTGATAATTGTGATGATATTTTTGTTCAAACAGCTTACTTTCTGAATCATATTGTACATAGTAAATATTGTTGTTTGATATGTTGTAGTTAATCATGCCTTTATCTGAACTATATTGGTTATTATCTGTTATTATTATCATCATTATTATCATTTTCCTTTGCGCTCCTTATGTAGCACAGAGCCACCACTGCATCTGGTCCCCTTGCAGGAAGCCTGCACCAAGCATTCGCATGCTGTTGTAGCAGTGGTATCTGTGGCAATTTGTTTAACATGATGAGGTTGCCAGCAGGCCCATGCTCAACCTCATATTAGTTGCCTTGTACAACATGCCAGTAGTCATGTTCCTTCAGAAACCTCTGTGAACTACACAGGGGCATTATCTTTACTATTACTAAATATTGTTCTTTGATATGTTGTAATTACCCATGTCTTCTATCACAAAAGTAAGATAATCTCTGCAAGTTTTTAAGCATACCTTATGTAGCGTGAGGTTTTTATTGGCTCTAAGATCAGTATAGTACTGACAATACAGAAATAGAATTTCTGCAGGAAAATGGTGAAGTCCCAGTGTATGAGAGAACTACTGGTATGACAAATTAGTTACGGCTGTGAATGATCTGATCTCGAAAAATTAGTAGAGTGGAGACAGTCATAAAATGCCACCATCTGTGTAACTAACTGTGATATTAAAACAAGGAAACAGATTTCACTTAACAATTATAAAATTGACAAATCGTTCAAATACAATTTCCTTATTATTTATTAAGTATATACACTATCTACTCTTGTGCTGAAGGGTGGATGTTGGAAGATGGAATGCAATGGATTTGTACGTTTACACATGATTTACATATATATATTTATATATATTACAAGTCTTCCAATTATAGGAACAAAATTATAGATATCAGCTGTGCTGTTAATTAATTATAGGAAATTTATCAGCTGTGCTGTTAATCTTGTCTCTCACTAGGCTAAATCACTTTTTCTTCCTTGACCGTTAATTGCTCACAATTGCCGACGGAAATGGTACTAATGTGTACTCATCTCTTGAAACAGTTCTGTCCTTGTTAATTTGTTGCACACAACACCCGCTGATGATCGTTCCTTTAGCCCACCCAAGACTGAGGGGGACGAAAGATGTAGCTCCGGTACAATCACTGTGCTCCTGCGAAGTTCCAGGCAGCTGGATTAACTCGAACATACGACCTCAGGTTGGATGACACGAATAAAACCCTCTAAGATTAATACAAGCCAGATTGACTCGACTTTAGTGAAGCAAGTCTGCCCGTTCATGCAGCTAAGCATAAATCAGCCTTGACAGCTTTCTCTTTCCCAGTATGTCGGTCGAGCTGGCCTTCGTGTTTGTGTGTGTTTTTTTTAAATAAAACGCGCCCATTTATATAGGTAGACACAGGGAATCTGCCAGTTCGTAAGGAAGCCTTTTGATTGGTTCTCGGCGGTTTGGTACATTCTGTGACCGAGTCCCGAAAAACAGGGCTTATGCCTAATTTTATTGTCTGCCACCATCTTGGGGGAACAAGATGGCGTATACTTCGTGTAATTTAATCTGTCCTGTCTCAGAGTCTGTTGAACGTTGATTGGCTGGGCATATTTGTATCTCGACATAGTGTATTAACAAAGAAGTGGGTTTACACACACGTGGGTAAGTTCTCATGCATACTGGTCTACACCAGTATGCTTTTATAAGGTCAGAAACCTTCATATCGTACTCTAACAGATTCGTACAACCTGGCTTATATGTGAGCACATCGGCATGGGTTTCCAACACCTTCTTTGTGGTTATCTGGTCAGATCTCACTAGAGAAGAGCACACAACTGAATCAAAGTCCAATCCTGTGTCATATAAACACAGAACTTGAGTGCCATTCATGATCACTTCCTCACAGACAGGGGGATGATGAAGTTCCTTGCTTCCCTGTTGTAAGACATGCAGCATGATGAGGAGGATTCTTCTTTCTGCATTCCGCAGTATTGTGGTTATTCATTAGACAAGTTTTACACCACTTTCCTTCCTTTCGGTAAGGTGTCTTATCCGATCTTAGAGGGTTTTTGTCCTTTTGGTCAAATCTTTGTTTGTTCCTTGTGTTATGGTCCTTTTGTTCATATTTGGTATAGTTTTGTTATGATTTGAAGTTTTCACCCTGCTTCTTCTTATTTCCTAATAATTCTGCCTGAGCTGCTTGATATCTCTCAGCAACAGTTACAATATCTTCCAATCTCTCTGCTCCTTGTTCCATGATAAACTTCGTCATTTCTTGAGGCATGGACTCTTTCACTTGCTCCATGATTATCATTTCTTTCAGATCCTGACACTTTCCTAAACTACTCCATTTTGCCAAATAAATTCCAGTCTAGCAGAGAATTGATGATAGTTTTCTCCTGGAAGAAGTTTAGCTGTTCGGAAATTCTTTCTATACAATTCTGAGTTCTTTTCGTATCTCACAAGCAATGCTTGCTTCAGGATTTCATAATCTTCCTGGTCATCTCTTGAGAGCTTCAAATATACATCGTAGGCCCCACCTCTCAATCCCTGAGATAGTTTAAGACTCCACTTTTCTTTCACTAAGCCATAGGTAGTGGCAAGTCTTTCGTATCTATCCAGGTATGACTCAATGGCGTCTTCTTTCTCAACAAATGGGTCCAGATGAAAATTCATGGCCCCCACTTGAGGTGTTCTGGCTGGAGCTACTCTCAGAGTGAGGTGAGTACCACCATTATTGCCAGTAGTTGCCTGAATTTCAAGCTCTTTTAATCTCGACTGATGGTCTTTCTCTGCTTGTAATTTCCTTTCCTCAGCATCAATTTTCTTTGCCTCATTTTCAGCCTCCAATTTCTTGGCTTCAGCTGCTAATTTCCTTTCTTCAACTTCTAATCTTTTGGTTTCTCTCTCAGCATCCAGTCTTTTGCCTTCTCTCTCAGCTTCCAGTCTTTTGGCTTCTCTTTCAGCTTCTACTTGCAATTTCCTTTTCTCTCTATCCATGTGTTTGTCCACTTCTGTTGTGACATACTGAATAGGAGCATCACCTGTCATATTTAATTCCTTACCCATCTGCATGACCGCAGTTCTGAACTTCACTAGATCAGCCGTGGCGTTACTTAGAGAGGGTATGTAATTTTACTATATCCAAATTATCCTAATTAAACTTAATTAATTTAATTGAACAAATAATTTCCATGCAAATTTGTGAGCATCAACTATTTACTGAGTACTAAATGGTACTCCTCCTAAGAAAACAAAAATAAATTCTATTTATGAATTTTTTTCAAAAATTTGTTTCTTTTGTTATCTATGCGTGGCACAAGATAGAGTTAGTAGATAGATGAATAGACTAAGTATGGCTCAAGATATATAGAAATATCCCGGATGAGCCCCCAGTGTAGCGTGAGGTTTTTATTGGCTCTAAGAACAGTATAGTACTGACAATACAGAAATAGAATTTCTGCAGGAAAATGGTGAAGTCCCAGTGTATGAGAGAACTTACTGGTATCACAAATTAGTTTCGGCTGTGAATGATCTGATCTCGAAAAATTAGTAGAGTGGAGACAGTCATAAAATGCCACCCCGCTGTGTAAACTAACTGTGATATTAAAACAAGGAAACAGATTTCACTTAACAATTATAAAATTGACAAGTCGTTCAAATACAATTTCCTTATTATTTATTAAGTATATACACTATCTACTCTTGTGCTGAAGGGTGGAGGTTGGAAGATGGAATGCAATGGATTTGTACATTTACATATGATATATATATGTATATATATATATATATATATATATATATATATATATATATATATATATATATATATATATATATATATATATTACAAGTCTTCCAATAATAGGAACAAAATTATAGATATCAGCTGTGCTGTTAATTAATTATAGAAAATTTATCAGCTGTGCTGTTAATCTTGTCTCTCACTACGCTAAATCACTTTTTCTTCCTTGACCGTTAATTGCTCACAATTGCCGACGGAAATGGTACTAATGTGTACTCATCTCTTGAAACAGTTCTGTCCTTGTTAATTTGTTGCTGTCGTAGATTAGTGATAGGGGAATTAAGACTTGGGTTGGTCCCTTTTGAATAGAAATAGAACGGGTGATAGCTCAGTGGGAGATAAGAAATAGATTTTTCATGAGTGAGATGGTGGAAAATAATTGAGTCTGACCCTGACACTCGAGAAGCTTCTCTCGGTCAGCCTATCTCTACAACAGATCTAGATTAGTCAGACAGTCTACTAGAATAAATATACCACTCACATACACACACACATAAGTGACGACAGTTAGATGCACAGACGTGAAAACTATAAAAATGGAATATAGAGATTTTTGGACGAGCTGACCGACACACTTGAATAAGTTTATGTAACTTTTATTTATCATAAGAATTTCACCACAATCTTAAATTTGAATATCAATCACATATAAATACACATAGGTTAAATAATTACTAAAAGAATAGACCCATAGGTGTAATCCTTTCCCCCTCTGTTGAGCCCACGATCCCGTTAGAAGAAAAGTTATAGCCTCAAAGAGTCACAGATTTCTACGCTATGGTCTAGGATTTCCCTCTACGGTTAAGAACAGAGTTGATATATTAATCTATTCTAAGAGGAAAATATCATTAGCAACAAACTTGCATAAAGAAAAACACAAAGTGGGTGCATAAATTATACCATAAGGGAATCACTCAGTCCTGCTTTCTCTCTGTTCATTCACCAGTGGCCACTGACATGCTTTCTTACCTATAAACTTGATGTCTTGCACCTTCAGGCGCAAACTTTAGGACACACACACACACACACCGTGGATCCGTGTTCTTTTTGATAAAGGAGAACCCCAGCTCTGCAGATACAGGTTTCATCCAATGTTCTGGGGAGCGTTCACTTTACAACTATATTTTAGGATTACTGTTTATGTCACTTGAATCAGTTCAGGTAAGAAATTTTTAATGGGCTCATAATGTCAGAATCTCGAGGTTTCCAGTACTTAGGAAATGACAGGTTGGTAACTTCTCCCACTATAAATTTATTGATCACACCACAATTGGTCAAACGTCGGAAATGTTACTGTTTGTAATTTTTCTCGCCACAGGGGCTGAATGTACATGAGATTTAGGGAAGAAATATAGTCTGGCTCAATAGGCCCAGTTACTGCATTTAGTCTTAAAGTTCATGAGATGGGTACTCTGTCTCTTTCTGGATGCAAACACAATGCCAGACAGGTTTTTAACTTGTAAACGCACGTATTTAAGTTCAAAAATGTTTCTTCTAGGTTATTCTCATATACTGAAAAACCGCTGGTAGATGTTGGGCTTGACCCATATACTGTATAAAAGGAAGAGAAAACATAAATACTCAACCCTAATAGTATACACAATCCTACACGTAAGTAGAATATGTTCACTTCGGTCATTTAACTTAAATTATAAACCGCAAACTTTGAGCTTCTCTTATCGTTTAAAACTCCCGTGAAATAAATTCTAGTCATTAAAAAGAAAGCAATCATCATGAATTAGAAATAAATACATATTTCATCAACACTCATGATGTATCAGTGCATTACTTAGATGGTTAAATTATTCTCTGACTGGTTACTAGCAGTGAATAAATTTTATATTATAGTTTAGCTAGAAATTATTATTTATTCTGCTATCCACTGTAACACAGTAAAACTTAGAGAATTATCAAATGACAGACGTATTCTAGAAAAACACTTCGGCACAGAAAATTTAGTGAGATATAAATTTGGACTAACAATAAAATCACTCGACAATACTAGTCAATATTATTACCTCCAAAACAGAACTACAGGCTATCTCCACGAAACTGAGAACTTCACTTATACAGGTATTCTAGAACTCGGCTAGATGTCGAGAAACTAAGAACTTCACTCTACAAAGTATTCTAGAACGAAGCGATCTGTCTTCTGACACTAAGGAGTACAGAATGAATGACGTTGTTGTTGTTGTTGTTGTTTTCATCTACTATGCTGCTGTAATACCCTGTTCAACCTGAAAGTTTGGTTATAATTGGGGTATATAGGGTGTTATCGTCTTCACTGGTATCTCGTTCGTAGTCCTGGAGGTGATCGGTACTGAAAAGGACCACTAGCTGGCTGTCTGGGTTCCTCTTTGTCCGTTTGTGGTGCCGTGTCGCGCTCATGGTGTTTTTTATGTCCTGCCTCAACTATCTGGCTCGTTTTGTTTTGTGTGTTTCTACGCTCATAGTTTCTGTTGCTTTTGTCTTCTTGCTCTCCTGTATCTGTGACAGTGCTTTTTCAATTATCGTAGGTAGTAGCTGTTCTAGCGTTTCTTGGATGATTTCTTTTACTACTTGGTTGTTCGTTTTAGTTTCTCCCGTGCTGTTTGATGATATTTCCTCAATGGCTATTCTTTCTGCTTCTATTCTTTTGAGTATTTTTGTGTTTTCTTCTGTCAGCTCTTTCAGTTTCTTGACATCTGTTTCTACTTGTTGCTGGATTCTTTTCATTTCTTCCATCACGTGTTTTATGTTCTGCATGTTTATCGCATCTTCTCCACTGTCAGTTGGTTCTTCGGCGGCCTGCTTGCTGTTTTTTTCGATTCGCAGCTTCATTTTCATTTCTCTGACTTCAGCGGTCAGCTTGTGTAACTGTCGTCTGTCTATCGTGCGTTGTTTTTCTGCAACATCCGCAGCCACTCTGTGTTTTGCCTCCTTGAAGGGAATGTTTTTGGAAACCGCTTCCTTCAGGATGCTCTTGGTTTCCTGGAACATCGGGCAGCCTCGGTATCTAGCCCCATGGTTTCCGAGGCAGTTTGCACATGTGCGGTTTGAGTTTATTGTTTTGTAGTTGTTGTCCTCCTTCGCCTTGGGACAATCGCGGTATAGGTGGCCACCCGCACAATATCGACAGACTGCATCCCTCCTGCACGTCTTTTTTGTGTGCGAGAACTGCTGGCAGTTGGAGCACTGCATCACCGGAGGGATATAGGCTTCTGTCTTTTTGGTTGTGGTTTCGAGCGTCAGTCTCTCGGGTCTTGTCGATCCTTCTACCGTAACTATCATCAGATTGGTATCTTTCTTGGCCCAGGTTTTTAGTCTCTCGACCTGCTTGATTTTTAGATTTGCTTTTTCATCCTGAAGGCGTCTGTGGACCTCGGCTTCGGAACAACTGGTATCCACCCCTCTGATGACCAACTTCTTTGTTGTTATGTATTTCTCCACCACCACTTTTATTTGGTGGGGCAACTGGACTTCTTTTGGACTAGATTCCAGTTCGGTCATCAGCGAGGTGGTTTTGTCTGTTTTGTTGAGTGAAAGCACGACTCCCTTTTCGTGCCTCCCTACTTTAGCGATACCTCTTCTTCCAGTTATCACCTCGAGGATGTTGATCACTTTGTTGTCGGGTAGGGCCCTGAGTGAGGCCTCGCTTCCTGACGTCTGGGTGATCTTTACGATTCTCTCCCGTATCGTTTCTGCGTTATTGGTCCCTTTGGTGTTTGATCTTTGTTCCCCTCCACAGTCTTGGCTCGAATCTTTCTCCCGTTCTTTGTTATAAGGTGTTATATCTTGCTTCTCGGCCCTTGAGTTGTCTGCTGTTGTTTCCTTAGGACCAGGAATGGTAGCTTGCTTCTCAGTGTTTTCGATGTTCAGCACTCCTGGGTCTACTTCTACTATCGCTTCTTGAAGAGCGAGCCTAAGGAACTCGTCTCCGTCGTCAATTCGTCGAAGTGTATCTATATTGGTCTCTTCGATATCTACCTTTTGTATCTGTCTTTGCTGAGGAGCTGTCTCTGTCAGTTCTTTCATGGTGCTTGCAGGTGGGTCGGCTGTCATCTCGGCATCGTGTGGTGGTGTCAACGGTATTTGGTGCAGCATCTCTGTGGTAGATAGGGTTTCTGCTGACGATTTGGGTATGTGCGGTGGTGGCCCCATGGATTCAGGCTCCTGTCTTCTTTTCTCTCGTCTTTCCTGCATCTGCTTTATCTGTTGATGCGCTCTCAACATGTCTTTATATTCTGGGTCTACATAATATTGGCCAGAGACGTGTGCTTCTGCCCTTTTCTGTATTCTTTCCGTCATCTGCTCCAACTGTTGTAACGCTCTCAATATTTCTTTACGTTCTGGGTCTTCATCATCATCTACTTCCACGCTAGCACTTGGGGCCGCACTGCTTTCCGGCAATCTGCTCTTGCCCTTTTCCTTCGAAGCTTCGGGTCGCTCATCGGTTGTAGTATCAACGGTTGCTTTGTTTGTCTTCTGAGAAGGACTGGCCACGAAGTTGGTAGTTGGAGTATTCTTGCTCTCTGGTTGACTCTGTTTGTTCTTCGTAGGTTCTTGTTTGATGCTGCTGACAAGTGTGACAAGTGTTTTTTCGGGCTTAATACATTTAGCACCTCCGCCCAGATTTACATATTTCCTTGTTCATTCTGCGAATCAAACGAATTCTTCACACTGAAACCGAAACCAGACTCAGGCAAATCGAGTGAACTGTCTCTCTTAGATCTTGTGTAACATGATTTACCAGACCGTGCGAGATTTTCTTCGCTCGAGAATTCACACTATTTACTGCCTACAGACTATGGTCATAAACGCAATATGAGCGAGCTCGTCTTAGATCTCAAATCTTTCACCGTGAATAATTAACTTATAGGCGAACAGATCAGGGAAAAGTGATAGAAAATGGTCTTCCTTATTATCCCTGTCGGGAACGAATTAACACGATTCGATTTCTCATCAAAGAACTTAGCTAACCGCAATAAAATGTGTTGCTAAATTAGAAAGGAAATGACAAAGGTTTGAATTGCTAGCAATCTAGCATATGCGAAAGCAAGGTAAAAGAGCGAAAGAAAGGTAAAAGACAAGAGAAGAATAAAGAATAGATATCTGAAATCTATTAATCATAATATCTCTGCCACAGTAGCACACAATACCCGCTGATGATCGTTCCTTTAGCCTACCCAAGACTGAGGGGGACTAAGGATGTAGCTCCGGTACAATCACCGTGCTCCTGCGAAGTTCCAGGCAGCTGGATTGACTCGAACATACGACCTCAGGTTGCATGACACGAATAAAACCCTCTAAGATTAATACAAGCCAGATTGACTCGACTTTAGTGAAGCAAGTCTGCCCGTTCATGCAGCTAAGCATAAATCAGCCTTGACAGCTTTCTCTTTCCCAGTATGTCGGTCGAGCTGGCCTTCGTGTTTGTGTGTGTTTAAAAATAATAAAACTCGCCCGTTTATATAGGTAGACGCAAGGAATCTGCCAGTGCGTAAGGAAGCCTTTTGATTGGTTCTCGGCGGTTTGGTACATTTCGTGACCGAGTCCCGAAAAACAGGGCTTATGCCTAATTTTATTCTGTGTGCCGCCAGAACGTTGATTGGCTGGGCATATTTGTATCTCGACATAGTGTATTAACAAAGAAGTGGGTTTTCACACATGTTTTACGACACCTTACAAAGACTCAATATGTGCACCCTTCGCATGCGCACGGCGGGTATTTCAAGTGAAACGTTCGCAGTTGAGTTGCAACCGGTAATTGTTTCATGTCTTTCCACACACTGGTCAAGTAGGTGAAAAAAAGAAAGAAATGGGTACATTCTTTTATGGTATGCTTAAAAACTTGCAGAGATTATCTTACTTTTGTGATAGAAAGCATCCTTGTACAACATCAATAAATTTTTTGAAAACGGTACAATCTTTTATGGACACCCTGTACAGTATCTTACCCAGTGTTGTGTATATATCAGTGTATCTATTAAAATTACATGTAATATGTACAATGGAGACAAAAGAATAACATATGATGGAGACTGCTTAAAAAAATGGCCACAACGTCTATTTGAATCTCATCTTCTAACATCGTAAACATGTCAGTGTTCCTTTCCTTATGTCATTATCACATACGCAGGTGATAAAACCAAAATTAACAAGATAAATGTCTTGGTGACACAAGAAGATTAAATCTAAAATTATCAACAAATAAAACTTGATCAGCGACATATGTATGCGAATAATTAAAGAAGCTTCTGTGATGAAGTCAGTTTTACAAATGTATAGTAGAAACTGGATTTTTTTGGGGGGTAATATCCTGGATATGACAGTGGCTGATGAAGAGGGTATAACTTGAAACATCCCATATTTCTAGTTTATCGTCTGTTTGTACAACCGACTCTATACTATTTTTTTTTTTTAAAGACATAGTTACCAATAATTGTGATCACTGATTTTCTTGCTTTGTTTAACTGTTTTACGCTTTTATATTTATTTTATTACCATCATTCATCACCGTGACCACCACTACCATTGATAGTGTCTTGTTTTGTTAGCAGTTGTATAATAGAATAGTGTAGGATATCCAAGCATCATTTATCATAAATTTTAATTGATGCCAGTAGCTGATGTTGTAACTTGAAATATCTTACTTGAAGGGGGGAAAAAAAACTCTGTTGAAAATAATCTTAACAACACAGGTCTTGTTCATGCTGAGGTGTTTCATGTATTAGAAAGTGATGTCATGAACAGATTGGGTGCGACCCAGATCACCCTTCTAATGCTGAAATTAGTTTGGGGATGGACAACATGGAGGTGAATATTATGTCTAAAAGTCGTTGAGACAGTTGAATCCACTGGATGCTTATGTGAACAGAAGTCCTAAACTTTAGTTGTTTAAGGTAGACACCAGTGAACAGACATCCTAAACTTTCATGATCAGAGGTAGAGATAAGTGGACAGACGTTCTAAAATTTTATTGTCAAGGTAGACTCAAATGGACAGACGTCCTAAAATTGGGTTATCAAGAGTAGGAATAGACATTAAGTTCTTTTTGAAGAACCAATTTTTTTTTTACAATACCAGAATTAAAGATCTGAAGAAAGGAAAGGAAGGGGCCAAAATATGGAAACACTTTAAGCCTTTTTTGTAAAATTTCAGAAACTGTTTTGATATGTTGAATTGCTTTCTCATATCACACCTCACAATTATCGAAAATCAAAAACAAACATTACCTGCACACACGTATATTGCAGTTTTTCATGTGAACAGTTAATGTATCTTTACATTTCACTGATACACACGTGGACACTTAACTATGTTATCAAACGATGTTCCAAATGACGAACTTGATCAAAAATTATGTTGTAAGAATGCGACTTTTGTTGTGTTTGTAAAAAATGTTTGCCAGAAATAATGATAAATACATTATTGCTTTTACAGTACCTGGTGTAAATAATTATATATGCTCGCTTTCAGTGAACGAATTGATTAAAATTGCGCAAAAACAATATACTGAATTTTTTTCTTATTATTGTTCTATGTTCATCTCACTCACACACACACACCATTTTATCATCCAAGGATACCACACCAAGAAAGAAAAGTTAAAAAAAAAAAACAACATATATTCAGCTATTTCTGCCATTTCTCAATGCCCTCTAGTTTCTTCTGCAATACTGTTTTTGCTGTAATCAGAGAGTTATTGCAACAGCTTGACCTCCATATAACTCTGCCCAAGCTTGCGATCTGGAGAGGCCGCTCCAGCTTCACCCTACGATGGAGGCACAACGCGGGCCAAAGATATTTTCAACGGACAAAAGAACAGCCGTGGCTGAGGTTCAGATCTGTGCGCAAGAGAAACATGATGGCAATGGACATATAATCAGCAACCTAAGAGGACGTAGCTGCCGATCGCAGCAAATGGACTTGCTGCCTTCGTCATCAGATTGGGCGAAAAAGAACACTTGCAACAAGTAGAAGAGAATAGAACACACCGAAAGGAACAACAGCAAAAAAAGGCATCCGAGGGCCATCACCTTAAGTGGCAGAGAGGTTAGGAACCTGGTTCGAAACCAGGTTAACGTCACGCTGCGGTCTACCCAGCTATAAAAGGAGTATATAACTTTGCTTTTGAGTTAAGGAAGGCAAATGTAGCGAGTACGGGTACTGGTTACTCCACCTCATAAAGCTAGGACCCAGTATCCCTAAAAGGGAAGTCTAAACCTCACTCCCACGCAGCCGTTTTTGCTATGGGACTACTTTACCTTCAGTCTTAATTCCCCTCCCCCTTCTTAAATTAATTACAGTTCTGACTGTATTATGCAGCATCCTGGTATGCAACAAGTTTTGTTTTAATCCTTCGCAGCTATCTTTATTATTTCATTCTGGTATTTCGCCGCCACCGATATCATTCGTGACGTATGTCAAACAGTCCATTACATTTTTTTCGCCATTAATATCGTTATTTGCGTTTCTTCAAGTACCCAGGTGCAGTGATGCTCTACCATTTGGATGGATACATGAGTGAATATTACGACTATGCCCCTTACCCTAACAGAGTAGCTCAATCCTAATTTCTCAACACGGAGAAAAGACCCATCAGTGTCAGTTATGTCGAACTGATAGAAAAGGGAGGAGAAAAAGGATCCAGTTACATGACCACGGAGGCATATTGGGAATATGGTGTTAGGCCCATATTTTCTTGAGCGTACGGCACACTAGGGGTGATGTGGTCAGCGAACTGATAGAAAGACCAGATGAATACCAATGCAATAAGAGTGGAATCTCGTACGTTACTGATGGATGGGATACACTTTGACAGTCAACTATTGGTATTACTACATCATCAGCACCATCCTTCAGCTTGCCAAGGAGCATAGACCTTCAATAAACGTCTGCCAAGTCTTCCTGTCACGTGCCATCAGCTCCATTTCTTCTTCATGTCTGTCTCCAGTTCTCTTCTCCACGTGTTCCTTGGTCTCCCTCTGCCTCTTTTACCCCGGGGGTTCCAGAACAAGGACTGCCTTGTAATGCTATCAACACGTTTCCTCAATGCGTGTCCTTATCCATCTCCAAGGTTTTCTTCTCATTTCTTGTTCCACCGACACTTGTCTGGGTTTTGCCATCAGTTCCACATACTGGCATCACAATTAACCACCATAAATTGCAGGACAGACTCTGAAAACTTCTCTTCGACTTTCACTTTTTTCTATTTGCCATCAATTTTTCTTGTGTTCGTGTGTTCCAACTGACATGCGCAGTAAAAGAGAAACTCCCTCTTCCTGATATGTGCAGCAAGTTTCAATACCCACACTGGCATCTTTCAGGATAGTTTCATTAACATTTTTATATGACCATTGGAGTCTTAACATTCTCAAAATGTTTATTACTTTTTTTAAATGACAGCTATAATACAACGGGTGATTTTTCTTTTGTTCTCATATTCAACAGAAATAATGACGTTAGCGACTTAAAAATGCTATGTTGTTATAATGTAGATTGAACGGTTCTTGCAACTTTGAAAAAAAGGTTAAAGGTCGACCGATAGCAAATACTGTCGTAGGGGAGTAAAGTGTTACATACTTCACTATACTAGGTCTAGCTTCGACATGTGGGGTGCCCAGTTCTCTTCCTCGCTGTCTTTGCCTTCCCTAACTTAAGAGCCGAGTCAACTTGCCCATTTACGGGTGGTTAGACCGGAGACGTGTTTCGAAATCGGTGCCTTTGCCACGAGAGGCCAGTGCTCTAACCGCATTGCCATCCGGACTCTGATACAAAAATGTTACCTGTTAAAAAATAAATTTACTTCCACACTGTTGTTTGCCTGGCGTGTCTGTTGGATATGCCAGTCTTGTTACTTGATTATTTAAGTACTTTATCTCCTGCATACCAGGCCAGGCCTGGATTAGTAAATATAAAAACCTGACCGCTGTAGTGACTGGGAGAAAATGGATACCATCATGCGCCGGTATGAACGATTTTGATGGACAGCAGAGTAAACAAAAGGACAGTTTACTATGACACGAGGCAAACATCAACGTAGCCCTCTTCTCTGTGATTTTCTTTCCATGTTTAGATAAGCTAGAAAGTTAATACAGTCCTACAGAACATCGCACGTTTGACATGAATTTGGTAGACAGAGCTGCTTGTTTGAACATCACACACACATTATTCGGGCACTATCATCATCATTATCATTATATTTCATCTACATGTATTGCACAATTAGTCGACAATCTTCAGTTCCATACTGTCATAAATTTAGATAGGTATAGAGATTTATTTGGTCCCGTCTGAATAGAACAGAAATAGTGAGTTTATCTGAGAAATAAAGTGTTAGAATAGATTCCACGAGTGAATAGATTAAAGTGAAGATCTGTCTCTGGAATGAGTGAATTCTCTAGTCCAGCCTATCTATACGAATATCTGTTGCGCACAGATTCTTTTGTGTGGTAGTCTGTGACGCACAGATTACTGTTGGTAGGCATACAAATGTAAAGTATAACTATTTGTCTGATGAAAAGTATTTTATTTAAGAATCAATGATTCTTAGTCTAAGGGACAGAACCCTGATTGATCGATGTTATATTCGGTTATATGGGTTATCTGTTCTTGTGTCACAATCTGGCGTATGAATACTAGATTTACGTCATTTTGCATCTGGTATGGCCAGAAACAGATTGGTCTTGCTTAAAATGTTTATGGCCCGAATTTATATTTATTCCTTGACTATTTAAGGTGATTCGGTCTTATATCTTTGTATCTTTGTATTTCTATGTCGGTCTATTTTTTGAGCTGAACTCTGGGGTCAAAAGGCATTTCTGCGCATGCGTCGATTTGGGGTGTCGACAGAGAAGGCTGCTGTCATGTCGTCGCTGCTATGGGCTGGTCGATTAGAATGTCTGAAGATTGATCTCTGTGATTTATTCTAGGAAGGAGATTGTTTCTCTGTATGACTGTAGTATCAGAGATTCTCCTAATGTTCATTATTAACGTCAAGGAATGGCGTGCGTTATTCGCTTGTGTGTGTTTTCCTAAAGCCAGGTAAAACCAAAACCTTTTTGCTGAACTTTTTTGCTAAGCCTAGATGGGAGACGTATTATCGTACATCTAGGATTGTTGACTACAGATGAAGATGACGTGTTATCTAGCAGCACTAGATTATTTGATGTAACCAGCCGTATTGATAGCAGAAATGTATAGAAGCCCAATGAGGACATTTATGTACGAATTACGAATTAATTCTGCTTCTTAATTTTTCATCCTGGGTGAGCGAAGCTCACGGAGGAGAGCCATTTTTTGGATCCCGCCATTGTAAGCGGATCATCGTCGGAGAACAGAAAAGGTCCTATTATCTGATGATGGTACAGAGATCTATATATTGTGAAAACCCACTACTGTGGTTTAACATTGCTGCTATAAACATTTGATGAATTTACGGCTTGAGAAACCTAGCCAGGAGAAGGTTCTGACAGTGAACCATTGTTGATGATTATGTATCCACCGAAACTGACGCGATTAGTCAGTTGAAACATGAGACGATAGACAACCGGAATAGTGAGTGCTTGCCTACTATCGTTCCATTATATTTACATGCCACATAAATGTACATCTGATATTGTCACCCATTTTTCAAGTATACGATGATTTTTTGCCAACCTGTTCAAGTGACTGTAATCGTGATGTCGAAGTGTACGTCCATTATTAAATGTATGAAACGTCATCAGCAGTCTACCCTTTATTGACTTCTAACTATGATTGAGTGAGTGACTTGTCAACTCAACAGAACTGTACACACATTCGCGTCCTTTACATCTACATTCTCACTCGATGTCAGCACTGTGTCGGAACGAGTTGACCATTCATTTATGTGTCCAGTATAACCTTATGAAAGCAGTAACATCACAACAAAAAAAAAAACACTTTATCAATGTGGTAGGCCAGATTTCTGGGTCTAACCTGCACAGTGGACATTGCCAGAAGTCAGCTATTGATGACAGATCGTTTCCTGTGGCCGCATACGACACACATAAACATCAGCATTACAAGTCTACAGTCGATGTCAGCTAGTCAGCAGTTTCGTTACGTGACCTGACCTGTCAAGCAGAGGCAGTAACTAGGTCAGCGCTTGTTGACATTTGTGTTAGAACAGACATCATTGCACAGCAGGGTATTTGAAAGTATTAACTGTGTTAGCGAGAAGTGCTTATATTTCAACGGTGGATCTTCTGGTGTTCTACACTATATTGAACTTTGTAATAGTTAAAGCCAGAATGAATTATTAGTAAATTATAATACTATTGTGTGATAACATCTGAGCCTTCCGTGCAACACATTATATTACATTATATGACATATATGTATTTATGTTAAGTGTTACATGTTATAGTGTTGTGTATATGTCTGTGGGCGGTTGGGTAAGGTGACTAATATAAGATTTCCCACGTCATAGAGGGCTTATATAAGTGTTCTGTAGGCGCAAATTTTCTTAATTGAAAATTTGCTAGCGACAATTTGTTGCTATTGTTGTTAGTTGTGACGACGTGTTGTTTTTTCTTCGTTGTTTTTGTAATATTTTTTCTGTTCTTTAGTTTTGTTTTGATTTGTTTGTATTTGTAGGTCTCATCTTTCCTATTATTTAGTTCTATACAACTTTATATTTATACACTGTGACGTCATTTGTGTTGTTTATTTCCTCGCGGTTGTCATCACAGGTTCTGTGATTATTTTCTTCAGTTTTCCTATTTAACTTATTTGATTTCTGCGAATGTTTCCATGTTGTCTTTCTTGATTGTCCTTTGTTTATGTTGTTGGTTGACATACGCTATAAAAGGTATATTTGATCATACACTACTAGCAGTGTAGTGCACTTGTGGTATAGAATAAACTGGTAGTTTATTACTATTATTATTATTATCATACAAGTGAGTATACAAGACCTTATTAAAAGGCTTGTCTCCAACAACGATTGGGATAAAGGGAGCTGATTATTCAAGTTTATTAAAACTTGCTCTCATTTACGGTGGAATAAATTTCATTGACTTTTTCAGGTAACTAGTCGCATATTGTTAGACATTATGTCGACTTTAGATTACTTTATTGAGATAGGGAAATCCCTAGGCAAGTCTGGTAAAGAATTGGAAGAATACGCGACTGCTCAATGGGCCATGGCATTGAAGTCAGAAGAAAAGAAACAAAAAGAGGAAAATAAATTGAAAGCAGAAGCTGAACAAAAGAAAATAGATGCTGAGAATTTAAGGTTGCAAATGCAAGCTGATGAAAGAAAATTCCAGATGGAAATGGAAAAACAAAAACTTCAAGCGGAGGAAAGAAAACTTGAGGCTGAAAATAAAAGATTAGAAGCTGAGGCTCAAGAAAAAAGATTTCAAAGAGAAGCTGAAGCTGAGGAGAGAAAAATAAAGATGGAACATGAACATAAGGAAAAACTTTTAGCATTTGAGTTAGAAAAATTGAAATTGACAAACATGAGTAATGTTAATCAGTCATCTGGTGGTAATGGTAAACCTTTTATTTACAAGATCAAGCTACCAGCATTTAATCCATCCAGTGACGATATAACAGTTTGGCTAGATAGGTTTGAACGTTCTTGTCGAAATCATAATGTGGATAGATCACAATATGCTAATCAGTTATCAGAGATACTGAAAGGTGACACTCTGACTAGTTTAAGCTTGGTAGAAGAGGCTGACCAGGATAATTATGATGTTATCAGAGCAGCCTTATTAAAAAAATATCAATTGACAGAGGAAGGTTACCGTCTTTTGTTTAAGAGAATGGTACCTGAAACAGGGGTAGAATTCTCAGAATTCATTGCAAGGACACATCTTACATTTAATCGTTGGATTGAGCTGTCCAAAACAGAAAAGACATATGAAGCCCTTATGGACTTGTTGCTCAGAGACAAGATTATGTCAAGTGTAAATAAACCATTCCTTGAATTCCTACATGAGCGTAAACCCAAGACACTAAAAGAAATGGAAGAATATTGTACCCAATACGTCACTGCACATCCGGACGTAGCTATTAGCAATGCTAAGGTTAAGGAAAGTATGCCAGTTGCTTCAGCAACACCATACAACCCTAATTACTCACACAAATTTCAAGGACCACAAAACAGGTTTGATAAGAAGAGTCACTCGAATAATTATCAAAATCAAGGTAATCAATCATTTCAAGGTTCTTCTTCGAAGAACTGGAGACGAGCTGACAGCCCTCGATACAGGGGTTGCCACAATTATAGGAATTTCCGCAGAGGAAGTCATTATAGGAACTATCCAAGTCATCCGTCATGGAGACAACAAGACCATAATTACAGAGATACTCATTATAATGAACATAATGATTGTAACCATGATAACTATGACTCAAACCCAAATAGGGGTTACAATAGAGGAAACAATAATAATTGGAGAGGCAATAATAATCGAGGTAGATCTCAATACAGAGGACATAAATCACATTATCAGGCAAACTCTGCGCAGCAAGAGTCCCATGAAGCCTGTAATCAGACTAATGATAATAAAAACTCTAATAATATGGCATGTTCTGCTTTTGATTTTGGTAGAGCATCTCAATGCTCCCAATGCAAGACATTATTCGAACCAACTACGGTATCTACTTTAAGTTGTGGTCACCCTCTCCCTGCTCTTCCTGCGTCAGTCGCGCATGATGGAAGAGGATCTCTTGTCTTACATAAAGGTCTAGTAAATGGTAGCCCAGTCTCAATTCTTTTTGATTCTGGATGCACCACCATTGGTGTTAGGCAGTCACTCGTAGATCCTTCCCATGCCACAGGTAAAGTAGTCAAATGTGTAACATTTGGCGGCACCTTAGAGAAGTACTCTACTGCTATCATCAATATAGCTACTCCTTTCTTTACGGGAGATGTGCATGCATGTCTTCTGCCGAATTCGATCGCTAATCTCATCATTGGTCGTATTCACGGAGTCAAAGAATGCACTCCGCAACAAATTGCTGCTTCGGAAGATAAAAATATGCAAACTGCTAATGCAGTAGTCACAAGAGCACAAGCTCTCAATATGCCTCAAACTTCATCTACTGAAGATGCTGAAGTGCATAACCAAGATGATCCCTTGGTAATTTCTCGTGACTCATTTATAAAACAGCAAGAAGATGATCCCACTCTAAAGAAATTCTTCACTCTTGCAACAAAAGGTGATCCGAATAAAGATACAAATCGAAAATCTTGGATTACAATGAAAAATGGAGTACTTGTGCGTATGGTCCAAGACTCTACTACGTCCATGCACTCTCAGATTCTTGTTCCCAAGAATTTGAGAGTTAAAGTTTTGCAGCACGCCCATGACTCTCAGTGTGCTGGACATATGGGTTTTTCCCGTACTAAGTCAAGAGTTCTTGCGGCTTTCTTTTGGCCTTTCGTAAACAAAGACATACGGATTTATTGCCGATCTTGTAAGGTATGTCAAGAAGTCAAATCCAAAGGTCCACGCCACGCTGCACCTATTCAGGCTGCAGATATTCCTATTCGGCCGTTTCAGAAAATGGCAATAGACATTATTGGTCCGTTTAAGATCAAATCTGCCAGAGGACATCAGTTTATCTTAACGTGTGTTGACATGTGCACACGTTGGCCAGAGGCTATACCTCTGAAGAGCATTTCCACTGCCGATATTGCAGACGCTCTTTGGCTTATATTTTCTCGTCTGGGATTTCCCGGAGAAATATTATCAGATCATGGCACCCAATTGATATCGGATACCATGTCTCAAGTGATGTCTACTCTAAAGATAGATAGATCACTGAGTAGTATCTATCATCCTATGTCTAATGGGACGGCGGAACGTCTAAACAGAACACTCAAAAACTTACTAGGGAAGATAACTGAGGATCATCCTCAAGATTGGGATAGGGTTTTGCCCGCGGCCCTCTTTGCGTATAGAGAGGTCCCAAATGAACATACAGGATTTTCTCCCTTTGAACTTGTCTTCGGCGCGCGACCGCGCGGCCCTATGTCTTTGCTTCATGATCTTATAACAGCTGAAAACATTGATGATGACACAAAATCTTCTTACGAATATGTCATCGCGCTTAGACACAAGATTATCGAAGCATGCAGATTAGCAACTTCTTCTGAATTTGCCAAACAGAAGGCAAGGCAATTTGCCAATAAGAAGAGAACCTTACGACAACTTTGTCCTGGGGACAAAGCATATGTTCTGCTACCTTGTAGGGAAAACAGACTTATTATCCTGAGGTTATGTGGGAAGTAATATAAATAAATATAGGGGACTTAGAGATCAGCTGTGAAGGTATCTATATCTAATAAGAGTAGTGTATTATAGATAACCTTACTTGCTGCCACATATATATATATCTCAGTCAGAATTATTCTGGAATAGTGTGATGACTACGTTGTATGTCTAGGGTATGTGTATGATGAAGTGTAAGTCATAACAACAACAGACAGATAAACAATTTAATTTATTCCACCACACTTGACAACACTGTGACACTCACATAAATATAACACTCTAAAGGATATCTTAAAGGAGTCACTGATAACTTTTCAAATAACAATATGTTAAAGATATCTGGAATTCTGTATTCTAACGCACGTCTGGTGTCTTTGGCAAGCGTGAATCTCACAGTGAAAAACCACTGAAATGTGTCAGGTTATAATCACTGTCTTCCTCCACCCTGTTTGTTATGGGGCTCACATGATCAGCCAATCTGATTTGAATATTTTGCATGACTCATCTAGTGCAAAATTTCAAACATCACTCTTCTGAAAATGGGCTGTAAAACATTCCGATTCGCCACTGTGTACCATTCACAAACAGGTATCGGTCACCTCACACGACATTAGTGAAATATTTAACAAATTAAAACTAACGCTAAGGAAAAGTCACAAACCCCCCCAATTCTTCTCATCCCCCCTATCCAACACCATCAACCTCCTCAAATCTCATTCTCTAAATATACCATTATTCTTTTACCTCAAATCCTTTTTTCCAACATTCAGCCAGACCTCACCCCCCCTCCCCCCACCCCCCCCTCCCCCCCCATATGATTCA